>ML802720.1:0-16971 GCA_009831015.1 Picea engelmannii | reverse complement strand
TCCTTGGTATATATAGGAGACTAGGAGGTATAATTACAACTAATGGACTAAATCCGACATAAATAAAATAACATTACTAATATAATATGCACTAATTAAGGGGTAATGAGCCACTATTTAGGGCTTAACATAATGTCCACAGGAATCCAAGCCTCATCAACGAGAGGAGTGCAAGCCTCCCCATCGACCGGTCATGGATCCAGACCATCTTGAGCTGCGGCTGAGAAAAGAACCAAGCATCGAGATGAATTGGAGAATGTGAAGCTAATCCCATCCATCCTGCCCAACTACATCCCACCCCTGTCTAGTGTGGTGATTAGTGACAGTGTTCCGAGGGACTTCTACTACACAGTCATCACTGCGTACCTCCCGAAGGGAATACAAGCAGTAAGACCGCAGTTGGAGAGGATTCCAACCTTAAAGATCAACGACTATAACCTAGGAGACCGCAAGAGCTATGGCATACTCACACCTCACAAGTACTTGACCAAGACCAAGGGAAAGAAGTCAAATATCATCCACCAGTCGTGGACTATGGACATCGTGAGGTCCACTATGTTGAACGTGATAAAGATACCACACTTTGGAAGGAACCATGAGGTTAAAGAGTGCGTTAAACTCTTGTTGTCATGCTTCCATGGCAGTTATTTATGGCTAGACAGGCGTATCATCATCTATCCAGCATTGATCCATAGAAATTGAGCATGCAGGGACTAGACCCGCAAGAATTTTACCCAGGGAAGGGTATAGACCGCACCCTGGCACGGAGGATTAAAGATACCTATGGCGATGTAGAGAGGGGGGCGTGAGGCTACAAGGTAGCCTCTATTCAGAATAGTGCATTGCACCTTACTTTCCAGTTGATTGCTGGTAATCTAGTCTAAAAGAACAGACCCACGCAGGTCACAGGGTTTGTCGTTGGCCTCACTGGAAAATGCGCGGAAGGACTCCAAATGAATTGGGCTAGTTACTTAGTCAACTAGTTATAATTGGATTGTCACGAAGCTCAGGATCAGGGCTATGAGTTCCATTTTAGCTGGTTATTGATCCTCATCATGTTTACTACTTGGGAGATGCCGAAAGGTGTGACCTTCCCTGACATTGAGTCATTTGAGACGCTCGCTGTAAGGTTCACCACGCTCCGGTATTCAAGCAATATGGGGAAACAATGGCAGTCGAACATAGTATTCCATACCTACTACCTACATCTGAAGAGGGACATTGATTCTTTCCCTCGTATGACTTCGAACACCCTAGACAGGTTCATGCCCCTTATCAAGTTCCACGCAGATAGGAATTTTATTTATATCACTGCACGCATAGACTAGAGTAAATAAGAGCTTCAATCCTACTACAAGATCAAACAGGAGGACATGGAAGAAATAAATAAGGAGGTGGTGACAAAGTAGACAAAGAGGATCACAATGGAGAAGAAGATAAACAGAAGCAAGGTGAAGTAACACTGCCACAGAATCCCCCTGATGACGCAAATCCATCTAAGAAAACAAAGGTTTCCCCCACGAAATCTACATCGTAGAAGAAGTCCAAATCTAGTAAGCCAAAGCTACAGACTATGCTCACGGTTGATGACTTTGACTTCATTATCGAAACTATATTAGATGCCTCAGAAGATATTTTTCAAAGAAATGAATCAAAACAAGAAGCCATGTATGATAGAATTGAGACAAAGCTAAGAGGTGTACAACAAGACCTTCACTCCAGCCATGCAGTGTCCACTGCGCCCCCACCATGAGATGAAACAGAGTTGGGAGATGAGCCTGCCCAAATCTGCAGAATAGTTGATGTGATTGAAGCTCACCTTCGTCATTTGCAGGAATAAAATGTAAAGGCCACAATGGCCCTGAATCAAGCACAAGAGGAAGTGATAGAGCAACGTCGAGTTGTGCAATGGGAGAAGGACGACATCCAAACCAAGTTCGAAGAGGATAGAGTGCAGATCCAACAGGAGAAGGAATAGCTTCTCGTGAAGAAGGTTAGAGTTAAATAAGCAGTCCACAAAGTACTTCGCTCTGTGACAGTCTTAGAGAAAAAAGAGGACCCAACAGATAATCAAGTGGAAAATATTGTTGAAGCCATTCAGTAGCTTCAAAAGAGGGTCTCAGAACTAGAGCTACAAACAGTGCTAAGAACTCCACAGGAACTAAGAGACCAGAGAGAAGCAATAGACTAGATCGTAGTTGAAAGGATCAAAGCATTATCCATGGAATGTAAATAGCTAAGAAGTCACAGTGCACAGACTTATGAGAAACTTACTTAGGACCCTAAACTGGAGACACTAGAGTCACAGCTCCAGGAGGAAAAGCAACAAGAAGCATCAGTACAAGTGCAACTGAAACTGAAACTCCTGTCAACAGTTGAGAGGATGAAAATATCCCAAGAACAGTTCACAGCTCAACAACAGGTCCATGTCATACAAAGAAGAGTCATGGAAGTAACTCAGAAGCTCCAGCCAGTTCAGGATGCAGCTTGCCTACTTTTTTAGGAGATTGAAGGCCAAGGAGTAGAGCTGGAACAAGTAGTCACTTCGGTAGAACATCGCTTAGAGGGACCTGTGAATTAGGTATTTATTTAAGACTTCACCGAGTAGGAGGCCTTGGTGAAGCAATAGGTCGAAGTAGCTTGAGGAGTTTGAGGCAGAATTACCGAGATCAGAGTGACTCGGGACAAGTCATGGGTGAGTGTTGGGGGCCTATTGGCCCTTGACTAAGTTTTGGAGAATCTTGGTCAGGTTTGACCTACTTTGGAACTTCGATAGGTTGGTCTAAGGCGGAGTGCAAGTCGAAGTGGATATCACAGGATCTCGATCCCTTTTTAGGGCATTTTTGGGATTAGGGTTTATGTAACGGGTATGGGATGTTGGCCCATGGGTTTACCCATGTTTAGGCCAATTTTGTTATGTATAAATAGAAATCTAGGCGATGTAAGTAGTGGTGAATGACCAGATGTTTTGTGTGGTTGATGCTAGGTGCTAAGTGCAAGTAATTGTAAGAGGCTTTGTGCTTAGTGTATGGTCATCTGTAGTGTTTTATGCACAGATTGTGTGAGGATACTTTGAGCTGTAACTCAGGGAAATAGGATCTGGCGAGGTGTGCGCAGATCTCCTTTCCTCTACGGAGTAAGATTTTGATGCTCTGTGCCTATAAGAATCTTGACAAAATATAATAAAGAAGAGAAGAGTTGGTGGACGTAGCCCCACACTAGTGTGAACCATGTATATCCTATGTTATGGTTTCTTTGTGCACTATAGTTGTTATATTTTTTATGTGATTAATGCTTAGTACAATAATGTATGTTTAGATGCATATGATAGCTTAGTGCCTAATGATGTGAATGAATGATAGATCTGATCTTTTTCCATATGCTAAGTGCTTATATGTGTTAGATCTGGTTGAATACTGCATTTCTCTATAACTAGGGTTTTATCTGCAAAGTAAATATTGGTGAAATAATGATGAATGTTAACTTCTAAGTGATTTGTTAAGTGGTGTAATCACAGATCTATGTCCCAGATAGATTGTAGACACTTGAGTCTTGCAACTACCCTTGCCTCTACCTCGGGTGAGACTTCATCTTCTTCACAGGTATTGTCGAAAGGGCCAGTAGTTAAGGTTTTGTTGGTGCGTTGAACCCCGAGTCTACCCCAGTGCCAACATCTCTTCTCATGATGCTCATCTCAGGGTTGTTCATTTATTTCTTCCATGTCTGGAGAGATTCCAAGGATAGGCTTTTCACTTCTAAGAATAAAGAGTTTCTTTCTTTTACTTCTGGTAATGGGTCCCTTGTATTCGTCCAACTTCAATACCGACCTTTCTCTTCTGCCTCTCTAGCTAGCCTTTGATTTCTTCAGTCTTGTTGCTCATCTCTCATCTTTCTTCGAACGAATTCTCTTTATTCCTCTTGGACAAAGGTTTTCCATGACCTTACTAAATATTCACGGGTCTCGACCATTGATATTACCAAGTTGTACTCCTCTTCTAGATTTTCTTGGGATTTCTATATATATTTCAAATGTGGGACTTGATAGAAGTCTGTCGCAGTAATTCAAAGCAAAAAAAATATTGAGAGAGATAAAAGGGAAAAAAAAATATTTTCTTTTTAAATAAAGTTCATGAGAAATGACCAGGAATCACACCCATCACACATTAAAGAATATAAGAAAAATTTCCTCACGTCCATCATAGTTTAAGATAAATATTTTTGATCACATAAAATGAAAAATAAGATGATCCGCATGCATAAGATAAATTTAACAGAGTGAAAACATGGGAAAATCAAATAAATATAATGATATATCAACCTCAAATACATTATGTTCTGAAAACAGGGTTACAAAGCAGTGTCGAGATTGTTCCGAAAATAGTTCTTTTGAAATTTCAAAAAATATATAGTTTGTTACATATTCTTGAAATTGTAAATGTGTTTGTATTAAAGACTGGGATTGGGGTTCCCGCAAACCATAAATAAAATAAATACAAGAAATACGATTTTATAAAGAAGACGGTGGGTGGTAGAAGGATCAACAAGACCTGGTAAGAAGAAAAAAAAGGATTTATCCTTCTTTGGTTAAACCTTTGTAGTGAAAGAGGTGGAATAAATGGAATAAGGACTTGATAAAGAAAATAAGGATGTGATTAGCGTAAACTTACTATGATGGTCTATCATGTTTTAATTTTCTCCATGATGTCATTTTATCATTTTCATCAATGGTTACATGTACCGTCCCAATTTCTTATTGCCCTTCATTTGTCAGTTTATCGATAGCCTTATTGAACCATTCTTTGATGTAACTTTTCATAGGTGTCGCATTGATTTCATGACATATTTTAATATTGAACGGTTCACCCTCCAAGTCTTGGATATCAATGGAAATTCCATGTAATACTTCTTCAATATTCTAATTTTTTACGGAGTAATCCACAAACCAGTTATCTATGGCGTTCTCATCATATAAAATTATGCCATAGAATTTTTCAATTGACAATCCTTTCAAAATATCAACTTGACCATCGAAATGTTGTTTTGTTAGGGAACAACGCGTTGAGGATCAACTTGGGATCTTGGACTTCGTTAGTTATTTTGGATAGGTCCACCTCTGTGAGCATTTTGAATAGATAATATCTCCTCCTTATGGCTTGGATGCACGCATGAACGATGTTGTTCAGGTTCTTTATTTTCTCTTTCTAGCAGGCATTGAACTATTTGATTCGACTTGGAGAGGGAATGTCCTCCTGTCCTCTCTTTAGCTATGACATGTTGGAAACTTTAATACCAAAGGGTACCATGACATCTAGGTAGAAAACTTCTTCATATTTTAGGTCGACCTGTAGATATTCAAGGAAGGCATGTGCCCTCGAGCTGAAATAAATTATGCTCTTTGAAATTTCCCAAGCTTATGTAATTAGTTCCATTCTTTTCCCGATATTATTCTCCGCATAGCTCCTAGATAATGTGAGTAAGGTTGAGGATCCTTTTATTTTGGTTGCGGACATGGGGATTTTGGCAATTTCCAAAGGGCTGGCAAGGAGTGGAAGAGGCATCAAAGTCTCTTCTAGTTCCTTAATCATTTCCTTTAACTTTTTATTTTTTTCTTCAAGACTACCAATGGAGTCATCCAATGCATCATCAATGTCTCTATGGATTATGGAAACTTGGGAAGGTCACATATTTCTTAGGTTAACCTATGAACAATATTTCCCCTTTTTATTCTTCACATCACTCTTATAAATAATTAATTTTTTAGATTTGTTGTCAAAGACAATTCTCTAAAATACAAATGATTCTTCTTCATCAAATACCTCAATATCAACAATTTCCAATGACTGGTTATGGTGGGTCGTGCCTCCTGGTTGGTCAATGTTAGGAAACATCTTCTCAATGTCACCTTTGAGCTCCATATCCTTGAGGGAGAAACTATTGATGTCACTTTTGATGCGAATCTCATCTTCCTCTTGTAAAATATTCTTCCTCTTCTTCCTGAGAGGAATTTTATGTGAGCTTTCATTTTTTCCTAGAGGTGGGTTCTTATCTCCTCCTTCACGTGAACTGTTGTTGATTATTATGTGAACACTGCTCTGACGTGTTGTAGTCTTGGGAGTAACATTTTGGGACTCGACACTCTTCTCGCTGGGACCCTTTCCTCTTTGTTTGTAAAATTCATTGGTACTGAGTACCGTCTCTAAGTCGCCAAAAGTGTGGGTAAGATTTCCCAGGTTATTATCTTCTTCTTCTCCTAGAATAGTGTGGAGAAATGAATTGCTAAAGCCCACTATTAACATGTGTTCCACAAATATTTTGTTAGGGTCAAACTCTCTAATATTTTTAGCGTACTTGAGATTCAATTTGTGGAATTGGTTTGCGAATTGATCAATTTTGTTCATATTTCTAAATACAAAATCCCCAATTTTCCAAGGCAAAGGTATGAATTGTTTTTTTCATTTGTCATGAAAAAAGTGCAGCGAAAAGTTATATTTCCTTGCAATTTCTATAAAAAACATTCGGTCAGATATATGGCATGGAAGAAATGAAGGATTTTCCTTAGAACCAAAAATCTTGATAACATTGTAATTTTCCATTTGCTCGAAAGTCCCCTTTCTATCCAAGAATTTACTAGCCTAGGCGAATATTCTTGGGGTGTCTTTTTCAAACAAAAATCCTTTAAGGACCAAAACAAAGTCATTTAAAACTTCATAAAAATGCAGGGAAGATTTGTGCCTCCATAAATCTTGGTACCAAAAGGTCACAGGGTCAAATTCACATTTCACCTTCTTGCATATAGACAATTTAAGAAATCAACAACAATGTGCTATCCGAAAAATCAAATAAGAAGACATAAAGAATTTGTTATCCTTTCATACAGAGACAATTGGGAAGAGATTTAAATGGAAATCAACTTCCCCCAATTGAAAATGGCCTTCTCCTTGACAGTAAAATATAATATGTAAAGAATAATACGAGAAATGTTGGCAATATTTTCTTGGCCCGTAACTCTGGAAAATAACCAGGCAAATTCCCGAAATGGGTTTTTGAACAAGCTGACCTACGATCTAGTAATATCTTCAAGGATGGTCATGGGATTCTCCAAAAATTCAGGTAAGAGATCCAGGTCATTGTCATGTTTTTTCAAGAATTCCCAGTAATCTTCACCTTTGAAGTTGAGCATTGGTTTTGGGAGTCTCATCATTTTACGGAACACTTGAGGTGAAATAGAGATGGGAGAATGGTCTTGGAGTTGAATCATCCACTAGCTTGGTATATAATTTTCAACGCACCAGGAAACCAATTCCTTGCATTCAAAGACTTCAGGAACGTAGCCTACACGAGCAATTCCAGACATCCAAATTACTTCCTTTTGAGAAGAAGGGGAAGAATAAGAGTATTCTCTAAACCACTAAAAGTTCTGGTCCGCTCGTACAAAAATGTTCAAAGTATCTCCGCAAAAATTTTGTTGGGTTGTTGCTTCCATAAGTTGAAGCGAGGGTTCTTTTGATCCAGATAATATTTGAAATGAGCGCTTGAGAGATATAATATAATCTTTCGCAAATCATGATTTAATGTGTCTTCATAAGAAATCTCATTGAGCCCTTCACCTATTAATGGAAATATTTATGGGACCTGCATGATGAGTTATTAGCATTAAAATATACTAAATGTGTATTGGGAAAAGCATGAAGGTGGTGGGGATGAACATGAGCAAATAAGATTTTGTATTTTTCTGAACCCACGGCTGCAAAAGGTCAAAAATTGGCTAAGTGTTGTGATGCAGTCAGACAAACTCAACATAGGAGGGATGAGATACTTGGGATAGCGGGGTGTCCGATGGTGAAAATTTATATCGCAGATCTTTTGGATGCAAAGTGCATATCACAGAACATGGGATATGAAAGTTTGACCCCGTAAACTTGGGAACCTGTGACTACAGAAATGACTAAGTATGGGATAATGTGGTGGTCGATCATACTCAATACGTGATAGTGTGGATTGGAGATGAGGATATGCGATTCCTCCAACCCGTGAACCCACCATTTTGGAAAAAAAACTAAGTATAAAAACTAGAAAGGGAGAATAGAAGGGAAAAAGGAAAAGGGGAATTTGGGTAAGTATAGAAGAGGGGAAAAAAATGGACAATAGAAGTTGGGAAAATAGAAAAGGGGAGGGAAATTTCAGAATTGGGAATTGATCTCAACAAGACTCTACCACCAACAGAAAGAATGACAACAATCATGGATAACAGGAAATTTCACAATGCAATGGAATAGATGAAGGAAGAACAGAGGAAGATCACACATAAATTATAGGGTATTGGGTATTTTGTTTACTGCAACCTCACAAACATATTTCTCTTAAAAATTACCAGAAACACAAATTGGCTCTTAAGTTTTATGGACCCTATCAAATTCGAAAGAGAATCAGTCAAGTTTCTTACGCCCTTCATATTCCAAATAAAGGGAAATTGCATGATGTTTTTCATGTTTCTTGTTTGATAAAAATGTTGGGTCCTACCATCCATATATAAATAGAATTACCTATTTTAGATGAAGAATGAAAGTTAGCTATACTTTCTGAAGGTATCTTAGAAGTTTGAACCAAATTCCTACATTATAGAAGAGTTAATGAGTATTTGATCAAATGGAAAAAGTTACCAGAAGATGAAGCTACTTGGGAAAATGAGGAGTTTAGATCCAAGTCTTCATCTTTACCCATGCTTTGAGGATGAATATTTTCAAGAAGGGATGACTTCTAATATACCTTATTATATAGTACATTTAATGTTTCTTGTATGGATTATACCATCAATGTAAAGTCACGTCCATTGTCTAAATACGTGATTATATTCATTTGTGTGTATTTATGCACATTATCGTAAACCTAATTGACATAGAATAATAAATAAATATTGAATAAATTGATATATATATATATATATATAGTGTTCCCTTGTAAAATATCCATAGTAGGTAGTTGGTTGGGAACGTTTCCATCATGACATATTCATTCCATGCATCTCCAAGAAGAGCAGTTGAGTTGAGATGGGTTGCTGGAAAAGTGGGTCGATTGCAAACTTTGGATGAGGTATCTCTTCATAGAGTTACAATATTTAGTTAGCAACATTATGACTTGATCATTGGGTGGTGGGTGCATGGTTCCATGAAGAATAAGAAATGAAGTTGAGGAGACGGGAAGACATTGGATATGAGTTCATCAAGTTGCACGCAAATTTTGAGACTTATATGGACATATGAACTAGATGAATGGACTCAGCCTTGTATCAGAGTGATGGTCTTGTAGGTTTGTGTAGCTACAGAAAGTGATTGAGGGGATTTCATGCGAAGAGTTGTTTTCTTGGGAAATTGAATTTCCAAGAAAACAAGCATGAACCATGGGTGCATCCAATGATGTCATTCAAAATTTGGGATGCCTTGATTGGGAAAAAGTGCAGAGATCTTGGGGTGACCTTCTTGAAATATTTATGTGGTGGAATTAGAATTATTTGGATGCACCCATGTATATTTCTTAAGGAATCTCCCTAACTCTTCGATCAGGAAGATTGGAAAAGTAGCTACCATGAAGTGGGAAGTGAAGTCTTTATGTGGTGAGTTTGAGAGGATGGATGAGGTTCCTTGGTTCTTAGTACCTTAGCCATATTTGTTAATTCATGTAATGAATGGATAGTCGCAATGACAGTGCCATAATTCATATGCTTGTAGGAGGTGCAAGGAATTTTCATTATAGGATATGGATGGAGTCAACAAAGAATTTGACTATGAATTGTTGGTATTCAACCTGAATGGGAAGAATGTATACCAAGTGACTTGGGTGGTGTTTTCTCACCTTTGGTATGGTACATTAGATGTGTTAAAGTGCACCTTGGTGACCTATAGATGATTTTTCAATAGCTCAAATATTTGAAGGGAGTCGTTGGTTAAGGTTTGAATGAGTATTGTTGTAATTGTGCCTAAGGCATCGGATTTCTTTGAGGTGAATCATTCTACTTGGAGAAATTTGGATAGTTCAATGGATGTTTGAGGATTGTGGGTGTGTTGGATACACTCTTGGCAGATGTTGAGTTGTAGAGAGGTGACTTGAATAAAGGAGGTGAGTTAAGGACTTTTCTTTGTTTGGAGGATTGTGAGGACAAATAGATTGCAAAATGAAGAGATTACTTAGGCATGATCATGTCTCTTTATTTGGGAATCATGGTTGAGGATGAATCCTAACCATTCTAAGGCATGGAGAGGTAGATGTAGAAACATGGTCAAATGATGAAGTAATGAGGAAAAGGAAGTCTAGACGTGCAGTTCTTGGTGCAATGATTGGATATTTGTGCCATGAGCTGCACAATGGAGTCAAGTTTCGAGAGATGAGTTTATTTTGGGTTGAATTCATAGTGCAACAAGGTGAGGGAATACCTTTCTTTATTCTAAGATTGTTGAGTGTATGGACAAAATTGTGGAAGGAAGTCAAATTTTGAACATCCTGGTAGGTTTGAAGAACAACACTTAGACATTATGGAGGATCTCATTAACGAAGATCAGATGATGGCATCAATAGTAAGTAAAGGTTGGATATTTTCCTTAGTATTTGGAGTTGGACAGAGTCACAGAGATTCATACATAAAAGAAAACATTTGGGCATGGAGATGCACATTTCAAGAACTATATGCAATGATTGGACTAGCTACCGAACTAGTGCATGACTTGAGGCTAGCATTATGCGAAGACATGAAAGAGTTGGTTGAAGTATGGATGCAACATCAAGTTCATAGGAGTTCAACACTTAAGCAAAATTTTGAAGTGAAGTGGGAAACAGTAAGTTGCAACAAGTTGTCAACTTCACAATGGAGATGGTACAACAAATCGTGTGGCATTGTGTGGAGTATAGTTTGGTTGGTTTGTGAAAAATTTGGGGTTTCTATTTGGCATAATTTTGGGTGAAGAATTGGACATCACATATTTTGGAGGTGTTGTTCGGGTCATCCATGACTTTAGATGCGGTAGGATGTAAGAACCCCATATAAAGACATGAATGTTGGATTGACTTCACGTTGTGGTGACCTGCATAATTTAGGGTTATTGGACAGACTAAGTTGTGAGATTTTGTCAAACATAAAAAAAGGTGCGACGATGGTGTCTTTATATCAGGTGAGATGGGAAACCTTTGGGCATGTGAAACACCAACATAGAATCAATAGATATTCATTGTGACACAATTATGATGAGGGATGGTTTGAGGAAGGGTTGAGGGAAAGAATTGGGAACTCCACTGTTGTGGTGGGAAATCCCCCTACGGACTAGCATTTAGGGTTATATTATGCATGCAGATGAGACCGAAAGAATCCTACTTTATACCATCGTCCCAGACCTAATCCCCATTTCTTTTAAGCAAATACATGGTTAGACGAACATACCTTGTTTTGGGCATTCGATGTCGATCCTTTTTCACGCTTGATCGCTTGTTGGAAACTCTCCTCCCAAGGCTAACTTGCATAAAAAGAAAGCAATAAACTATACATGCATTTTACCTACAGATTAATGGGTTAGATATTCAAACATATATTCAATAAACTATGAAGAACTCATATAGTGGGACGGGAAAATCATTTCTTTATTAATTTTAATAAATCAACTTACAATGTCGAGACCAGCCACCACTCCACGAACCTGATACTAGGATCCTCTTCAACTGTCCTCCAACTTCTTTGCTCTGTATCTCTTCTTGCACAAGGATGGCTAAAGGGTTGGGACAATGGGAATGTCCAATTGGATAGAGTTTCTTTGCTATTATTCTCCTCCTCCAAATGGGACCCCTAACCCTTCTTTTATAGGCTAGAAGAAGCTAGGTATTTGGACGAACCCTCAACCATCCATGGTTGGAAGGTTTAGTTAACTTACCCAAAGTTGTGTGTTATGTCAACAACTTTCCTTTTTTCGTGCTTTTGTAGGTACACGCGGGATGTTTTGGGTTAGCTAGCGTGTACACCCGTGCAATAATGGAGTAGGGCACGTGGGCCCTTATAAAAGATGTTTTTAAGAAGAGTTGTTCATCAGTGATTTGGAAAAAAAATAATCTGAGATGGCCTGATGCCAGGTAAGCATGTATGGTGCAAATCAGGGTTATAACAGATGCCCCCTAATGTGTGAGGTCAGAAGAGCATCTGATGGCTGAAATACATTACCAATATTTATTGATGTTCCGAACAAGTGAGCCCATGGACCAGGAACCGGGAGGCGCCATCTGCAAAATAAAAAATGTCTCATTGAGGCGGGCATAACCATTCTTGGGATAAAATAGAATCATGGCTACCAATCAAATACACTATAGATCCATGTCAAATAACTATATAAAGTGTAGCCACGAACAATACACAACGAAGCTACATATCAAAATAAAAAAGATATATATATAGAGTATCCATCTTCTAGATGTTGATACGACCTGATGGCTGGAGATGAGATCTTCAGAGATCGAGCAATAACTTCAAAAAATCTTCAAAATTTGGGTAGGAGTGTAATATGAGTGTACGACTTTACTACCCAAAGGTCTTCGAGAGCTCATCGGTCATGGACTAGATAATCTCGATGATCAGACTGAAGGCTTCATTGATTCTGAAGAAGGACTTGATTGGACGTTCAGGATGGTCGGGTATGAGGGAAAGAGACAAACTACAGAGGGGCCAACTCAGGCTTGGTGAGAAAATTCCCTTGGACAACATCATGACAAATGATGAGACTCAGGCAGCATGGCATTAACATAAGTTTACGAGGCAGGAGGCAATGAAAACTCTCCATATGTTTGGAAGAATAACGAAACGGAGGAGGACACAGCTCTATGTAGAGAGAACAACTTCCTAAAGTCATATTACATCCCAGGGTTTGATGAACAAATGGACATATATGCTTTATCCAAGGGCGACTCATTATGCTGCTAATAAAGAAAATACATTTCCCTTCCTCTTTTGGGGGTATATTTGATTTTTTTGTCTTTTTCAATGATTTTGGAAAAAAGAATAAAATAATGTTACGTTACCAAGGAGGATCGAGTGTCGCAAACATACTAGTTCCAAGCACACGGAACACAGGGATGCTCAGGGAAAAGGGACATATGCAAGAAAATGACACTTAGGAAAAATCCTCCAGGGGCCAAAGGTGTCAAGACGTAGAGGCAAAGTGCTATAGGGCCTGCGTATGAGGCATGCTTCAGATGGTTCAATTGAGAGAAACATGGAGCTGGCATTAGGCCAAAGACACAATTATGCAAATGCGATTAATAAAACACACAATGGTAACGTCCTTTGATGTAAGTTTAACGAGCCCAGAGAAGGTAAGCTCAGTGGTTTTTCATATTTAAAGAGTCTGAAAAACGTAAAAGGAGACTCCATTGGGGTACCTTTTTCGAAATTGGTCTAGTCAGTTCGAAAAAGGGGTAAACTAGCACCGACAAGACGTCTATTCAAAACCATTTTAACGAGTGTGATAAAGACAAGATCACTCGGCCATTTTTTCATTTTTAAGGAGTCTAAAAAAAGCTTAACTATGGACTCCATCAAGAATGTTCTTCTGGACCAACTTAACGAGTGTGAAAGAATAAGGTCACTCGACGATCTTTTCAATTTTAGGGAGTCTAAAAAGAGCTTAACTATCGACTCCGTGGGGGTTCCTTTTTCGTAATTTTAGTCCCTCGGGCCCAAAAAAGGGTTAAAATGATACCTGAGAATACTCTTCTAGAGAACTAAAGTTCCATAGAGTATACCTTTGTTCATACAGTTGACCGTTTGAACCAAAAAAGGGGTAAACAACCACCGGACAGACGTGACTTCAAGTTTCATTTTAACGAGCGTGAAAGGCCACAAGATCGCTCGACAATATTTTCATGTTTAGAGGGTATGAAAAGGGCTTAAAAGAAGACCCATTATATCTTTGGGAGTCCTGAGGGTGAGGTCAAGAGTGAAAAAGAATCATGCAAAGGAGGCTCAAACTTGTAATCCGGAAAAACAACAAGGACTCCCGAGCCTACAGTGATTAGAGTCAGCATGGACACCATAATGCAACCAGGATCTACCTAGGGCATCCATGTTCCGGTAAGCTCTACCACCAACTTGTGTCACTTCTAAAGCAACAACGATGGTTCCATGTCACAACCTGATGGGATCGATCCTATGGCAAAGGAAAAAGACAACGAGATACAAAAGTCAGGGTAGAAACCTAACCTACATGCTCAAGTTGATCCTCATAATTTTTTTCCATAGACCGTCGAAAATTACCCAAAAATCCAAAAAACAATGTCTCGATACCCGATCCTACCCCCCAATGCAACTCCTGAATCACTCTAAATGGTTTTTGGTTTAAATAAAATGATAAGGGAGGCCAAAAAAGTGACAAAAGGAGGCCAAAAAGTCTATAAATAGAAGCTGGCAGCTCATTATCACCATTGCTAATTTGGAAATTGACTCTGGAGCCAAAAAAAACCCTTTGATAAAAGCGGTGATTCCAGGAGCTACAGTGGATGAAACGACCATCTGTCTGGACCAAGTAAGTACAAATTCTCTTATCTTGCATTTTAAGTCATTATTTTTTCTTTAGTTTTCATTTTGGGGGGGGGCGTCGACCTTCAAAAGGTCGACCCTAGGTCCACGCGGTCTGTCTCAGGATAGGCCGCATGTACATTCAGGCAGAGTAAACCTTGCACGCGTGTACACACAACTGTCAGTATTACAGCCTACGTGGACCCCCTTTTTGAATGAAAAAGACTTAAAAAACAAGGGTTAACCCTCCTGAACCTTGGTTTTTTGTAGGATGTATGTCCATTGGAGAGAAAGAGAGCATGAAGAGGTTAGTGAGTTGGTCGGGGAAAACCCCAATGTTGTGGATGCCTTGATGCAATGTGGGTTACTCAAGTTCTTCTTATGTCCTTTTATGCAAGCACAACCTAGGCTACTGAATGCCTTGGTTGACTACTAGCATCCGGATGCAGAGGCATTCATGTTAGAGGGGCAGTCATTGGTGCCCACGACCGAGGACATCTAATTTTTGAGTGGCCTCTCCCGAAGAGGGGAACCAATTAATTTCCAAACTTTTCCTTCAGGGCCACATAACATAGCGGAATTGATAGGTCTTTACTGTGCGGCTGACACAGACCGCTCGATCTCACAGGTTCCCATAAAAAAAGATTACTGGATTATCGCTACAGGCGATAGTGTTTCTTATTGGGTGAATCACTGGTTCTGCGACTCTACATCAAGCATCCTAGGCACATATGAGTTGTGCAGTCCAGTTCTTAAATGCACAAATATTCGATTGGAGCATCACATTGTTAGAGTTTATGAAGAGGCAGTTGACAGATTGTCGATTGCGGACACAGAGGAACTTCGGGTTCGGGACCGTTCTATGCTCATTCTTCTTTGAGAGAGTTCTGAGCTTTAGTCCTTAAGCAGTGGTACGAGGATATCAGGTCTCTCTTCCTGCTATGTGTAGATGGGCAGTATTGCTGCCACGACAGGGTTGTGGAAGGACTAATGAGTCCTTCGATGATGATTTCTTTGCCTGGCTATCACGACAGATCCCAGTTATCGAGGATTACCTGTATGCAGGGATTGATTTTTTTAGGGATCCTGAGATACCAATACCTCCTGGTGAGGAGCGAGGAGAGATGGGTAAGTCTCCATATTTGTAGTTGTTTTTATTTTTTGTGAAGCATATGTAATTTTTATGTCGTTTTTGTTATATATCATTTTTTTAATATACCAGAGTATTTGACGGACATGCGTTTGTTGTGTCCATATGTGGGACCACTGCGACCTGCTAACTATGCGAGGAAAAAACGTCGTCCTCAGCCAGGGGCCACACCTGTAGCTACCAGGGGACCGATAGTAGCAGGAGATCTTCCATCCAGTGAGGCTCAGAGGGTGTTGACACGAGTTGAGTGGAACTTTATTGCGCTCACTCACATGGTTCCTAGGGTAGAGTTTGAGGATGTGCCACCATCCATGCAACCTCATGTAGTGGGGGCACCATGGATGTGGGTCCGATTATTTTGGCATTTAGCAAACGTTGTGGATCAGTACAATAGGGCCCACCGACCCGAATCTTCGTTAGAATTTTCACGTGCCATGAGCACTACCTGTATATATTTTTTGAGGGCATAAGCCCATTGACGCGTTATTGGTCATATTTTTGAGGTGCTTGCATCCATCTGTGTACTCTGGGTACTTATGATATTATATATGGATTTTTATGTTTTTTCGTAGCTTATGGATCATTTTTGCAAAAAATGTATTTACGTGTTTATGTGTATGCCTTTTCATATGTGTGCAAGATGCCAATATAGAATTTGATTAGCTAGAGTATCTATAATTTGATTCAATCTCCCAGGAACATGAAAATATGTAATATAATCAAAGTTCCATTCTAAGAGACATACCCTAAGGAATCATCGGTGTAAAGTCGGATCATGAACACGGTAGATTCTATTTAACTGAGACACAACCAGCTAAGCGTCGAGATATACTTGGAGATGAGAGATACCAAATGACAGAGCATCATGAAGCAACTCAATAACTACATTGTACTCGGTGACATTGTTTGTGGTGTCACCTAAGTATATACCTTTGGAAGATAATAACTGGCCTCGAGGTGTAAAAATTACCCAAGCTATGGAGGCAAGCCTCCGAGTGTGCCAGCTAGCACCGTCTGCATACGCAATGAACATCTCGGATTCACTTGACATCTTCCACAGTGATGAAATATAACATCAATGACACATCCATAAAACTAAAAGAAACTAGAAAGTAATAGTACAAAGACTATACATATGTTACAAAAAGTTACCCATGGTGACCTGCCTATGAGTAATACTTCTTGAGGTAGAGCCCATTTCTAGACTCTGCCAAAGCATTCCCTTCAAAGTCAAACAGACGATAAGCACCATTTTTTAAAACCTCTTTTATGATGAAAGGTC
>ML802719.1:408623-425079 GCA_009831015.1 Picea engelmannii | reverse complement strand
GTTTAAGAAACATACTGTTAAACAATTGTCAAATTGACATATCAAATCGTGATAAAAAAAAATTGAAAAATAGTCATTGGAAAGCTAACACAATTCTTCACAAGTTTTGTTTTTACTTTAAAGTGAAATTCTAAATAAAAAAATACTTTTATATGTCGAAAGTTGAATAACTTGTGAAAATACAGTTTTTTTTCTCATAAAACAAGCAAAAGTGTAACCCATCTTCATGATTTCACCCCCATATGCTTGTGTATTTTGGTTGTTGAGGACAAGTTGCAGGTATATAGCTTTGAGTCAAGTGTTCAATGATAGACTTCATCGAACATCTGGACGAGGTAGGCAGTTTATCTTGTGTTGTTAGCATGCTTGTTTATATAGCATACTTGAGATTAGAGTTGATTTCTGCAATCATTTTTGTCTGTTGTGGTTTACCCCCTTCCATAGAGTGATTTCCCTCCTAACAAACCCATGTCTTGGAAAATAATTTGTAGGTTATTCATGTATTGTTTTCTTGGAATCCTCTCTTTGGAATATTAAACCTAAACTTGCTTCAGTTTCTCTAGTCAGGAAATCATTTTGAAATTTCTCAACATTGGTTTCAATGTTCAGTTATTTGGCCCTAGAATACGCATCAAGTAGGAAACTCACTGAAAGGAATGATTTATACTCGTTTGGGGTACTATTGTTGGAGTTTTTGATAGGGAGAAGAGTTGTTGATACATCACATCCTTTTGGCAATGAGAGCTTGGTTGGCTTGTTATCACTCAATTATTCATCTCTAGTTCTAATGTTTCATTTTAAATAATGTTTTATCAGTGTCCCATAGGATGTTCAATTATAATGTTATGTTCTCTAGGATAGGACACCATTTGAATTAATGATACCTGATACTATTTTTATTATAAGATTACTCAATGTGATAAATGACATTGTAGAGAAAAAACTTTCCGAACTATATTCTTTGTTGAAAGAAAACTTTTGTAAGACGTTTCAGAATAAAATGTTGATTATATACAAATTCATCATAAAAACTATATCAAACTTGAAATATGTTTATGTTTGCAATAGCAAATGTTTATGTCCCTTAACAAGGATGAAACTCTCTCCCCCAAGCGTTGAACATTTTAATGAATATGTATAGTCTTAACAAAGTTCAACTTGGAATAATGGTTGGGTGCTATTTGTTTTGAGCAAAACCTTCTTCAAACAATGAGCATAAAACATAAAAGTGAGGTCTAACTAGGGTTTTTGAAGATGTATGTTAACTTAGTGAGGGATCAAAATGATCATATTATAAGACATGCACTTCCACAATTCCACCAACTTTGAATAGGTTCATTTGCAAGTTCTCTGATGAGCAATTAATATGCCTTTCCTCTTCTCAATGTTGTCACAAATATATCTCTTGCACGTTCTATAGTTACCATTTGATTTTTAAATATTTTGTCTTAGTAGCTTGATATGTCAAGTGTAGTGTAGAACACATCCTGCTGAAGTACTTATGATTATTGACAAAATAGTGAAAGGGATATTGAATTTGACTAATTGTGAGATTTTTTTTATTATTCTTGACATTTGAAATGATTAAATACTAAATCAATGTGTCAATTTAGAGATATAGTAGAAAATTCTCTCAAACGTGTGGTGTTTTCCTAGCAGGTGAACCAACAACATGAACCCCTATGAGGATTGGTGGTGCCAAAAAAATGTGTGTGGAAATTGATAGATGATGTCCCTAAAAAGAACTAGACTAAACTAAAATGTATATTAGTAATTTAAACTAAAATGTATATTGGTAATTTGAACACATGAAGTGAATGCTAAAGTAAATATTCATTTTTTCCAAGGGTTTTTATCAATATGAAGACACTTCGATCACGAGAACGCCATTGGAAATTTTATTGGAATGAGGCTTAGTACATTAAAACTCCATTCCTTTTGAAGTGTTAGTCACGAGCAAGTATGGCACGAAGCAAACAGGGAAACATGAAGGATTAAAAAATGTACAAATATTTGTAATGCACATTGAACAAAGAAGGTGCTATATTGGCATTTTTATTGAATCTCGCATATTTTTCCTACTGCATATAACTACGAAAATTTAAAAGGCTTTTCGGATAGTCATATAACTGCAAAAATTGAAATACGTTGGAATCAATTTTTTTATTATGAATATAGCTTCTAAGAAATCTGTGTTAACCTTACCAACCTCCAAGCCAAAAACGTATGATGGGATCTCTAGTTCAAATTATATTGGGTTTCTTTACTGGCATAGAGACAACACCTTAAATGTTTTTTTATTAGAGTGTATGTGAATATTTGATATATCATTTCTATGTTTTCTTCTCAACTTTTGATATCAACAACAATCATTGAAGCATTTGAAGCATGAAATGTACTATGTAAGAATATCTTTGTGG
This sequence comes from Picea engelmannii, assembly GCA_009831015.1. NCBI lineage: Eukaryota > Viridiplantae > Streptophyta > Pinopsida > Pinales > Pinaceae > Picea > Picea engelmannii. The sequence goes on along the minus strand of ML802719.1, from coordinate 422,659 downwards.
TTCTATGTTTCTAGTGATGTCTTGATAAGTTTTACTAGGATGTTTTTTTCATTATTTATTCCATTGTTTTGTTCATGAGAAAGCAATATTAAACTTATTTATTTTAGAAGGTTAAAATAAAAAATATTGATTGCATATTTTAGGAAAGTATTACGAAATGAAGGATCGCTAATATATTATTTCCAAGAACATAGTTTTTTGTTTATATCAAATTCCATGTTCTAAAAGTTAATACAATTTGAAAAATTACACCTGGGTAGGATGCATACATCAATCTTATTTATTTATATCAAAATCCAAAATTAATAAAATGTGGAGAAACAAACCTTGTTAGGATGCTTACATAAATCTTAATGCAAAAAGATATAACCATTATATCATTTAGTGAATCATGAATCATTTTTTCTTATGAAATTTTTATGAGTGTGTGTTAGAAATTGTTTCTATTCATCTAGAATGTGTTTCCTACACCAAAACTAATTTTAGATTCCTTAAATAGATTCAGAAGCACTTAAGGCAAGTCATAATTAGCTCATGAGTCTCTGTAAACCACTAAAGTGATTTTCCAATGTGTAAACCCCTAAAGTGATTTTCCAATGTTTTTTTAGCTCAAATCTTGAAAACAGAATAAAAAGTGTTTTGTAACCCTACCTGAGCCCGCTAACTCTAAATTAACTCCTGTAAAAAATCATAAGATGAGAAGAAAGCAAAAGACATGTTTAAAGAGAAAAGACATGTTTAAAGAGAATGGAAGAGTTAAAACTGACATTAAAATGATAAGGTTTTTTCTCACATCAAAGAATATGGGTTTTGAATGGAACAAAAGCAAATTCTCATCATTGTGAAAGGTGGTTTCTCAGATGGCAGAGTTTTTTCTCTATCTATCAATTGGATAAGTTGGAGTGTTGTATTTTTTATATTCGATGGTAACCAAGTAGGAAAGAAGACTTCCTAAAAGCGTCCTTTATGAGCTTTCTTTAAAGAAGAACATGCCTCCTCCTACTTATTAAGTTTGTAAGAAAGAAAGAAGCATATTGTTTCACTTTTACAACAGCTGTGAAGATAAATGGATTTTCATATGTTAGAAATCCAAAAAATAATTAGGAGGGTGCAAGCAAGGCTAAATGTGAAGCAATTCAAATTGACCCCATTACTTTGAATTCCTTGTAGATATGAAACAAACTATTTCCATTTTCCTTAGTTATCCGTATGTAATTAGTAATAGCCTTACTTCCAAGTTGAAATGCCAGGTGGTTACAATGCCGGGAATTGGATCCAGGCGTGTATCCATGCATTCTCGGTACTCAATACTGCTGGTAATACTGAGGAGATAAGAGACAGGGCAGCAGGAATCCCAACAACACTACTACCAGCAGAGAAAGCTTGCCTACCCTTCCCAATAGCAGTAAAACCCATGAGACATAGACCAGAGGTACGAGCAATTAGCTTCGAGTGGATGACAGAGGTAACTCTGTTGTTGTTAACTGTACCCTCTACAATACTGATTGCTTTTTTATCATGATTCTAATCAAATTAATTATAATTATAATTAGAGGATTCTAGTTCATTTATTCTTTTCACTAGTCAATTTAATGCTTTTTGTCTTCAAGTTAATTATAGGATTCTTGTTCGTTTATGCTTTTCACTACTCAATCTAATTATTCATGTCTTCGTATGTTTGAGACCATCTGATGATATTGTTGTAACTCTTCGAAGAAAAGGTATTTTCTCCATGGCAGACGTTAACCAGAATTGACATTGGTTCTCTCTAGAACTCAAGGGTGGAAAAAAATATAAGATATGAATCTAGAAGGGCTACCAGCAGATCAATGGGATTCCATAGTCAACAAACTGTAATCAAGTTCCAAGGACCAAGATGATGAGTTAGTGTGGTGACAAAATCCCTCATGTTCATATACAACAAGTATGGGTTTCAAGGTAGTGTTTCTAGTAGAATAGGAGGAATTTCGATGGTGGAAACCAACCTGGAAACTAACCAAAAGGCAAAGCTATTATTTTTCGTGGATCTAAGAAACAAAGGCTCTACTAGGGATACATTACAGAAAAGAACATAGTCTGGTCCAAGATTATGTTTATTATGAAAGTGAAATGAGACACTTTAACACATTCTCATGGATTGTCCCTTTGCTTAAGAAGTTTGGAAAGAGTTCCTTTCGTTCACTGGTAATGTTGGTTCTTGTACTCAATCTTCTTTAGAGGAGAGTTATAAAAATTGGGAGGAGCCAACAAGACTGGATAACTATAGATCTCTCCCTTATTGTCTCTTTAACTTTAAGGCTCATTAGGAACAACATGTTGTTTGAAAACTTAGTCAGATCTTTGAAGTGTTTTTTCAAGCTAGGTACTCCTTTGAAGGGTATCGGAAGAAACCACCTGGGAAAATTAGAAGGCTAGATATAGACCAGTCCAAAGCCTGTGATTTCTTTGATGGAGCAAGCTAGGGGAACCCTGGTCCCAGTGGAGACGGATGCATTACATTTATTTCCTCATCTCATAACTTCTACTTCAAAGAACATCTAGAATTCATAAGCAATAATTGGATTGAACTTCATGCACTAAAACTCCCTCTCCAACTTTCCCTTGCGAAGAATGTTGGGAACTTACAGGTTTATGGGGACTTGATGTTTGTTATAAACTTGGTCAAAGGATCTAGAAGGTTACACAATCTAATCTTGAGACTCTTTCTCGTTCAGAGCTTAGAGGAAGCTATGTAATTTTCTGATATTTCTTTTCAGCATGTCTACAAAGAACAAAATCATTGGGAAGATGAGTCATCTGGACTGGAAACTCCTATTGGCATAAATCTATTAGAGGAACATAGGGAGATAAGGTCTACTACCCTCTATCCTTAAAATATGATTTTTTGTTTTTATCCTATTTTTCTTGGTTCTTCTTATTTACCTCTTGTAATTGTTAAGAACCTGAGAAGGTTAAGCTATCTGAACATTATCTGTTATTTCTTTCAGTTGTGAGAAGGCTACAAGCCTCTCCTTTTTTTGACATATCTAGTTGAAGATATACATATGCCTTTGTTGGAAGTTTTTAATACGGTTATGAAGAGATCCAACAAATACTGAATGTAACTTTATCTTTCCCAGAAATATAAGCTACAGTCGTTACTATCAAAAACGATTTCTCCCCAACAAGGAGAAATTGTGACTGCACTTACCAATAGAGCCAGTCTACTCAAACTAACCTTTTTTAGACTTCTTTCAATTTATTTTGTAATTCCCTTTTAGAAATAGGTTGGATTTTTTGAATGCAAGTAGCATCATACATGAAAACACGGTAACATGTACAAATGTATCTGGCTTTGACAGTCAAGCAAAAATTGAGTTCTTCTGGGAATATTTAAAAATTATTTAAAGCAAAGAAGATAAGAAGTCTATTACACAAGGAACAAATGATCATAATGCCTATGCTATTAATTTTTAACTTAAAGGGTTCCCTAAATCGAATGGTTGTTTATTCATCGAAGCAAATGGTGGTCTAAATCAACAATGCATATCGGTATGTTATTCATTCGCATTACATTAACTTTTGTATAACATTATAAGAGAATTTCCTTGTCTATTTTTATGCTCATTTCTATAATTGTAAGCTAATTATTATAGGCTCTTGATAAGTATTTGCTTGCCATTTTCTTGTAGATTTGTGATGCAGTAGCCATGCCAGGCCTTTTGAATTCAACCCTTATCATTCCAAGCTTTAACTATCATAGTGCTTGGCAGGATCCTAGGTAAGCGTTTTTCTTGTCTCTTTCTTCTTATTCAACTATGATGCATATCATGTTTAGATAATTTTGTTAAACTATATGTTATGTATTTGCATGCTATTTGAAGCCTATTTTATCAATGTCGATGCTTTTGTCAGAAGGAATTATCAGTCATCATAACTTTAGAATTGCCAAAATTGTTTTTTTAAACATTATTTTTGCTTGTTAAAAAGCATTCTTTTAGATTATGATACAGTAAAAATTTACAGATGAGAAAAATGGGGGAGGAAACAAGGAATATTGGAACATTTTTCTAGGATGGTCCAACAAAAGAGACGACCATTTTTTTTTTCCAAAATTAGATTGCAGAAAACATAATGAAAATAGAGAAATTTTGTCACCTGTTTATAAGGTTTTCCCAAAAGCTATAATGAAAATATGAATGTTTATGTAACTTAAAGTCTTACGAGCTATATAAAACCATAGAATATTCCCTCCCGAGTGTAAATAAAGGTGGAAGAATGGAGTGTAGTGATTATATGGTGTTTCCTTCCTCCCAATTGACGCTGCTAGGATCTAATTTTTATTGACTGACTAGGCTTGCTGCAGTTTCTTACCTCCCCTTTTTTGTTCCTGCATTTCAGATAATCCTTTCCTTCTTCCATAGGTTTGAAACTCGGAATGAGAAGACACACTAAATTTCCAAGACATTTTATAGCAAATCTCTTTCCATAGCTTCTTAAATATCTCCTTTTGGTTGGTTTTTTCTACTCATTAGGATGAAATTGTTTTTGTGAAAAATGCCATTACTTTCCATTCATTTATGCATACTTGCATATTTGTAATTGTATATCCTACGTACTATATTTTTCTTTCTTGCATATTGGAATTTACTCAATGCTCTTTGAAGATTGGGATCTTGAAGTTGCTTATAGCCCACTGGTGGTATTTGAATCATATTTTCCATTTGGAGACTGTAGTATTGGAATTTCAGTATATCATCTTTCCATTCTTGACTTCCTTTGGGTGAAATTCTATGGAATGTTATTTCCATTTTTTAGGTTATTTTATTAGATAACTAAAACAAGTGCATACTGTAATAATAGGAACATACTATGTAAAATGGGTTGCTTTACATTAAAATACAGTTATACTATTGTTGCATTCAATGCTTCATGTGATAAAAATAATGCACATCCTTTTACTTTACCAGTATGTTTTTTCTATCCTAACATTTAACATTTTCTGTTGGTAGCAATGCTGGTGTTTCTTCGCTCTTTTAATTCTCTATTGGTTCCTCTCTACTCTCATGTTACCTTTGTAGGAGTGTTTGCTTCTCTCTTTTACTTCTCTATTGGTTCCTCTCTACTCGCATGTTACCTTTGTAGGAGTGTCTTTATATTCTCTTTGTTTTCTGTTATTGGATACGTATTTTTAGTTTCTTAACTCATTATTCATTGTGTTTTAGGATTTGTAAAAAGGAAAGAGTACTAGATGGATTGATTTCAATGACTTCAATGTTGAGGCATATGAGTATTTTGAGAAGGCACAATTTTTTTCTAATATTTTGTACAAAGAGTCTTTGAAAATTGTGAGGAAAATTATTCGATAGTCTATCAAATGCATATATTGTTGTCTATTGCTCATTTTTTTTTTGATCAAGGAGTATGAAGGTACATTTCATCATCTGATTATTCTATCATCTTACTTTTTAGCATCTTTTATCAGAGTGGTTAATTTTTTTTTCTATTTTTGCAATAAATAATGATTTTGGTTGATTTCAATAAAGGTGAATAATTGTATGTCAAGTAACTCTGCTAATTAGTGTGAACCAAGTAATGCAGTCTCACATAATTTCTTGGTTTATTTTTCCTATTTGCATCATGTTTCAGAGTTGATGGGATTGCCCCCTTTCCATGTATCCAAGGTCTTCCTAGTGGAATATTGTAATGTAAATAACATGGAATATCATGAAAAATTGTAGACAAGATCTTGGGACTCGAGGTAATACAACAATTCCACATGTTATTCTTGCCTTTCCATCAAAGGACCTTATGTTATTTGAATATTTATGCATATGTTCTTATGATATTCCAAAATGTGCAATAAATTTTAGACCACATATATTTAGACTAGATCCTGTTAGAAATAATTGATGTGCTCGTTTAACCATAGAAAATATAGCAATATTGTCACCCAACCATAGGTCGAAGCCATTCCCGACCACCTTAATATTGACAGAGAATAATTATGGAAGAAAACCTTAGGCCTAATAGCCAATCAATGTAGCATACATATCTCCAAAGCTAGCACACAAGGAATAAATTCCAAACCATAACCAATATAAAGTTCAAGCCTAAACTGATATTACAGGTTGCAGTAGTTGCAGCTGCAACTGCAGCTACTCTCGAGACTTGGACACTTACTCAATTTTTGTAGTGCACACACTTACATTCCCGCATTTGTGAGTTATGTGTGTCAAATGAGATCTGGTGTACTGTATTTATACTTCTCCTCCTTAGTTGTTTGGGTCGACTTCTCATTCTGGAGGCTAAAAACTCAATATTAAATATTTCCTTTAGCCGACTTGTATTATAGGGTTATGTCCAATGCTTTACGGTTTCTTCTTTCTTCCTGGAATATTCTATTCTTGTCAAGGTTACACGTGGAGGTTAACACCTCCCGCATCTACCATAATATCAACACTCCCTCCTAGCTAGGGAGGTATTGAAAGAAATGGTATTGAGAACAAATATACCATTCAATCGGTAGCATCATCATAGCCATACAGGCTATCTCATGATTAGATCACGAGCATTATCATCATTATCAATATCATCTGATAGCATCAACTGCAACATCTCTCAAATCCATACTCCATCTGATTAATCAGACATGATATTGAACAAGTCACTTACTCCACAGAGTGATACAAGAAACATTGTTCTAGTCCTGACATATGTCCTAGAAGAATAACTATTCCAACAGTTGGTGGAAGCCACACCATGGAATACAAGGACTATTCTTCTAATCCAGACATATGTCCTAGAAGAATAAATGCCCTGGACCATTTTCCTCCTGGAGAATGTCTTTCCATGAACACAGTGACTATATATATAGATGATAATCATTTTCAACACTACCGATAGTCTACATGGAAATCATAACAATGTCATTCAATAGAGCACAACTGTGTCTATCCATAGTAGTATACAACCACTATCCAGTGGTACACAGCCACACCAAGTAGCACATGGCTACTTAATCAGTGACACATTGTCACAACCAGTGGAACAAATCCACCACAGTAGCATACATCTATTGTTCAGAGACATACAGTCTCCATAGAAATCATATCATCTGATATCAACCTGGATAAGAACATATCATGATATAAACTGAGTCATCTAGGCCATTCTTCCACTCACATATGTGAGATATGGAAGAGCAGATGCCCTCAGAAAGTAAAACACCAGCCATGGGTTATAGAGACTATTCTTCTCAAGCACAGAAGAATAAATATCCCTGATTTATGAGCCTGAACCATTCACCTAACTGGGCCATTCCTCCGGTACTAATCATAGTACAACCTGGAGAGAATGAGTCTGACCTAAGGAATGCCTGTCCCTGATTGTTGAGCCTGTACTATTCATCTAACTAGGCCATTCCTCCAGCACTAATAAAAGTGCAACCTAGATAGATTGAGTCTTCCCTAGGGAATGACTATCTGGACCATTTCCTAATGGAAATGACTGTCCTACACCAACCTCCAAAACAAACCATTCTACAAAACTTCTCACAACTGTGAACTTCGAAAGAATGACTTCTTGGCGAGGAAGACCATTCTACTTGACCACTACTCAAAGTGACTGCCAAGAAGAATGACTTTACTAGACCATTCCCCCACACTAGCCACAAGGGGAATCACTGTCTATGGTACATCAACAATATATCAGACCATCTTCCGAACTGGAAAATTCTTGTCCATCAAAAATCTCAAACCACTTTCCAAACTAGAAAGGAACTACTCATCCTAGACCATTTTTCGAACTAAAAAATGACTATCCATACATCAATAACATATCAGTGCTCCCTCCCAAACTAGGAGTAATCTCTTCCTTTTTCAGTAAGTAATTCGTCTCCACGAGCCCCAACTTGTTTCTTGAGTATGCAAACTTTTCATCTTGGACAGAGGCTTTACCAAAATATCTTCTATCTTCTCATTTGTGGAGATATATTGGAGAACCACTTCTCTTTTCTAGACTTCATCATAGAGAATATAATGCTTGATCTCAATGTACTTCGGTTTGTCATGGAACACTAGTTTTCTCTAAAGGCTTCATATAGTTCTGATCATTACAATATATTATGGTCGAATTCAACACTTATGTTTTCTGATACCTCATGACATCGTGGAAAGGATAAAATTGAAACATATCCAAGTAGCACTTCTTCTCTCATCATGAGAGTTTGTCATGGATTAGCAATCCATTATCCCAGACTTCTGAGTAACTATTTTGATACACTATCTCTGTCATAGAAAGTTTTCACCACACTTTTGTTGTATATGAGATACTTTGCATCAAGTTGTCTGAATCCATACAAGGTCTTCTTATATATGTATGCATGGGTCTCTTTATGGTATAATCTTCTTTCTCACTTTATTTATTGGGAAGAACAGTCTTTTACATGTAAATTCCAATCCATGGATACTACAAGAGGTATATCTGGAACAAGTTGTTGTCATAGTATTCTCCCTCCTTCTGGAAGAACCTCTGAATCTTGTAATGTTTCCATTCATAAGTCTTTTTCATATTTTCTATACATTGTAATTTATCATAAATTCCATTTCTTCTACTTGAATGTTTCTTAGTGGGTTCAAACCAAGATGGTAGTCTTGTCATTCTTGATATAATAACTGGTTGTTCTTGCTTTTCTTTCTTTCTTAGAATTTTCATGTTCTTCCTCATGTCTCTCTTTAACTCTTGGGTCCATGGGGTATTCTATATTCCATGAATATTCAAACTTCTTCCTTTCATCATAGAATCATGGATCTAGATGGAAAACTAAGGATACTTTAAGGATTCTTTTCGAAGAATACTTCTTCTAGAGTCAAACTGAACACATGCTTCTTATTATGGATGCTACTTTCAAATTGGAACATAGAAAAATACTTCATAATCCTCAATAAATCATATCATTTAGGATTAGCTCCCTCCTAATCCTTGCTTCATGCATGAATGCATGATCTTATTTTGGAATAATGTAATCAGCTCCCTCCATCTAAGAGAGTCCATGCTTATGTCTGCATTCTTATTGGCTTCTGCAAAGTGTCACAAGTATTTTTTTTCTAATTTCCTCTTGATTGTTGACTTCTTTCTATTTTGACTTCTTCTAGATCTCTTCAAGTTTGATTTTGATTTCATCTTATCTAGAAGTTGTTACTTATATAATAGCTTCCACAGGAATTGTTACCAAGGGTTGTCAAAGTACTTCATCTTTTCATGTGTATTGCTTGACTTGTAGTCATCGTGATAAAAATCCTTATCTTATTATTCTTATATAGGTATTGTTTTACTTGAACATCTTATCTTCCAAGAAATAGATATGTACATAAACTATGTAAACATGGTATGTACAAGAACTATGAAGAATATTGTTATCTTGTCTTAGAAGAAGACGTTTGTTTTATCTTGCTTGGCCTTCTTTGAGGGTTCCCTTTCTTTGGTAACTGATGCTTCGTTTGTTTCCTTCCTTTTCTTTAACTCGGGACAATGATTCTTGTAGTGACCATATTTTTGACAGTTGAAGCATTGTATTTTTGACATATCTTTCTCTTTATTTAGTTTCTTACATGAGTCAAACTTCTTCTTATTCCTGAATTTCTTGAACTTTGTTGTGTAGGCTTGATCATCATATTTCCTTTGGAATTTCTATTTTTCACTAATCCTTGATTCTTCTTGTGCACAACAAGTCCAAAGTTCTTCAAATGTGGGATACTCCTTTCTTGTGTTCATGCTTGTGACAAATGCATCCCATGTCTTGGGAAGGCCATTGAGTACTATATTTACCAGTTCCTTCTCTGAAATGATTTCTTCAATATCTTGTAGTTGATCTCTTAACTGAGAGATTCTCACAAGGTATGATGTTATGCTATCATCATCATTAATTTTCATGTCACAGAGCTCATTCTTCAAACTCATTACTTGTCCAATGTTTCTGATTGAGAAGAGGTTAGTTAGGGCATTGTACATATTCTTAGATGAGTCAAGATGAGAGATGTAGGGTATCAAGTGGTATTTTACAGAGTCCACTATGATACTCATGGCATTGATGCCAGTGTCCTTGAACATATCCATAATTGTAACATTCTGAGGTTCCTTCTCTTTTCCTTCTTCAAACTTTGGTTCCACGATCTTTCCTTTCATGATATCCAACACTTTATTATTGGCAAGGATGAGGTCAATCCTTGTCTTCCATGTTATGAAGTTAGAATCCCCTTCTAACTTGTTTTATGACTTCATAGAGTAAGTCGTGACTTATTTGACTTTGACCAAAAACTCAAACTTGACATCTTATTTGTTGAGAGTTATAGGAGGTGCACTAGGTTAAGGTGCACTAGGCTATCCATAAATTAGGTAAATCTCTTCACTTAAGCTTCCTCAATAAGAGGGTTAGGGTTTTGTTGCTGCAGCAAAAACTTTGACTGTAATTGTAACTGTAACTGAGAAAATCCTCCCAATCTATCTTCCAGTGGTTAAACTGTCCGAAGATAGTGTGGGCCCATAACCTGTTATAAATAATAGGTGTGATCATTTAACCATGGACAATATAGAAATATTTTCACCCAACCATAGGCTGAAGCCACCCCCGAGCACCTTAACCTTGATAGAGAATAATTCTGGAAGAAAACCCTAGGCCTAATAGCCAATCAATGTAGAGTGCCTCTCTCTAGAGCTAGCACACAAGGAAGAAATTCCAAACCCTAACCAATATAAATTCTAATCCTAAACTGAGAATACAGGTTGCAATAGTTGCAACTACAGGTACCCTCCAGACTTGCGCACTTATTCAATTTTTGCAATGCACACTCTTACATTTCTGCAGTTGCGAGCTCTATGTGTCAAATGATCTCTGGCATCCTTTATTTATACCTGCTCATCCTTATATGTCTCAGCCGACTTATCATTCTGGAGGATACAAACTCAATATTAAATATTTCCTTTAGTCGACTTGTCTTCTAGGGTTATGTCCAATGCTTTAGGGTTTCTTCTTGCTTCCTGGAATATTCTATTCTTGTCAAGGTTACACGTGGAGGTTAATACCTCCTGAAGCCACCATAATATCAACAAATCCATCATTGATTAAGATATTCTCAATAAACTTGTCAAAAATGACAACAATAATATAAATAGGAGGGTAACGCTTTATCATCAAGACCCAAAGTGATGTGTGGGCTAGCTTTGACCCTCAAAATCTGTGGAATCTTTCTATTGAGGGACTATGGTTTATGAGATAACTTGAAGTAAAATGTCCTTATGTGATTGAGAGGTTTTCAATAATTCCAAAATAGAAATATTTGCAAGGGTGTTTAATACAGTTGTTCAACCAAGTGAAACCATTTTACTCCACTTTTACATTGGATTTGAATTATTTTTTTCGATTGGAAAACTATATTAGGAGATCCTTGAATGGAAAATTATTAAATTGTACTTCACCTATATGTTTCTCTCATTGAATTTATTTTTGTTTATCTTTGTAGATGTCACTATTGCACAATGATGCCAAAAGACTATGTTGACTATTTTAAACAAGATTCAATATTATAAACTTGTGATCTGAGCTAATTTGACTTTAGTATAATCATGTGTTAGTTATTAACCCTATCTTATGTTTCTTTCTTTATGTGTAATATAGTGCAATCTCTGATTGCAGGTTATTACAAATAGTCATTTCTATTATGATCAAACTCGGTAAGAGAAGGTATGATAAATGTGGTTTCACATACCATGGCCTTTTATTCTATGATCTCTACTTCTTAGTTGGCAGGTTTGAACTATGAGTCCACTTCACAAGACAATCTTAATTGATATATTTTACCAATTATTCATTTCTTAATGATTTCTAATATATTTTATGTTTTCCTCTGATAACTTTATCTCATCAGTTTCCCACCTAAGTGGATTGTCTAGCAATTTTTGGAAATTGCAGAAGGATGTCCAAGATCAATTGTTGTCCATTTTAAGGTGACTCGCTTGCTAATTATCATCCTTCAATGAAATTTTATTGGACATTTAATATGTCATATTTTCCCCTCCTTTTTCCTATTTAAATTTGTATTTAGTAAAATAGATGTAATTGTGTACTCCGGTTTCAACTATTGTATTTATTGTCCTTTTGCAATCACTGAGCATTAAGTTGTTTATTGACTAATCTATATTCTTGGTGGAAACATGCGGGATTGGGCCAAATTGGGGTATTGATTGGTTGTTATATTATGAAACACCACCACTTTACTGCCAATGACGTTGGTTATTTCCTTCCTAGTATTTGAAGTTAAATTATTACAGTAAACATAGAAACATAATGATGCATTTACTATATGGGATCTTGGGTACCATGTTTCAAACATGAATGGGGATACTTTTCATGTTTCCTCTTCTCAAAATAGACTTCTCATTTAGATTGTAATTGGAACAACCCTTTCTCAAATTGAATTGTTTTATTTGTCCTTTTAGCTATCTAAATTAGCATCGTTACTTGGTCATGATGCAATTATTTTTTATAACTTAGTGTGCCACGTGGGAAATAGAAGCAATCTTGGGAATGGTATTTTTTATTATGAATAAGTTATTGTGTTTATTAGCCTAAATTTTTTTTTAGGATATTTACAAGTAGTTATACCTAGAAGTATTATTGGCCCACAACAATGCTTTTTTTTAGATATGTAGTCATTCTTGTGGAAGGTTGTAAGTATTAGCTAAATTATGATTAATTTAAAACTGCAAAGCATAGTTTCAAAATATAGATTTAGTTTCTATGTATATACTATATTGTGTGAGAGATATGAAGTCATTCATGTGGAAGGTTATAAGTATAGACTATTTTTTATTAATTCATGGCTGAAAATCATATTTCAAAATATAGAGTCAGTTTCTATGTATATAATGATTTTAATGTCATTTTTTTGGTACTTGGTTCCTTTACAGTGAATTAATGAGTCACCAAAAGTATGATACCGACATAAATACCAGGGAGAATATGTAGCCTACAGCTCATGACTCTATTTTGGCACCATGTGATCTTTTTCTTGAATCAACAATAGGTGATCTATCGATAGGGACAAACACCTATGGGCATGAGAAAGGAAACTCTATAGGAATGAAAAAGTATTTAGCAAATCATGTAGTTATAAAGACATGTTTTTGAGGCATAAATGAATCAACTATATGTAAACGTAAATTGTGTTGGATTACTGAGAGGGGGGGTGAATCAGTAATAACGTAATGTTAATCCTTTTTCTTCAAATGTTATATCAATGTAGAATTATTATCCAATAATGAGCAACAATAAATAAACAATCACACACATGCACAGTACACCAGTGTTTTACGTGGAAACCCAAATCGGGAGAAAACCACAGAATGCTTTTTCTTATATATCTTGAAGAATTACATTCATTGGAAGCACCAACTTCCTTTATTTTCTAGCTGCAACTGGAAGGAGTCTCCAACCCCCTAGTTTCTCAGGCTACAAAGCTCCAACTCCCCAAATCTTTGGCTATAACCAGAAGGAGGCTACAACCCCCAATGTTCTCTAGCTACAACTGGAAGGTGGCTACAACCACCTGTCCTTGCCCTGTCCTGCCACCCTGAAGTAGAAGTAGAATGATGGAACCACTGTCACACTATCATTGTGAGATATACCACTGTAAACCTGTACCAATAAATCTGAACCATGCATCAACCATGCATCAACTTGTAATAAAATTGTACCATAAACAAGTGCATCAACCATGCACCAACCTGTAATCAACCTGTACCATGAACAAGTGCATCAACCATGCACCAACCTCAACAAAAAGCCCTCATCAATTTCATCATCCAAATCTGATTTGTAGCTATGTAATAGACCTAGTGTATATGATCACATTCCTACAAAACTTCCTTAACTTTTAAAAACAAAATACTAGCATTTTCATCAAACTTGTTTTTAGTCTCACATGCCTAGTTTTGGATTAGTCAACAACCCTGACTTGAAGTAATCATAACTTTGAACCTGTAATGTATAAAGATCTGAA
>ML802719.1:373748-401219 GCA_009831015.1 Picea engelmannii | reverse complement strand
CCTTTTGGGGCTTCTAGATGACATATGAGGGTCCTCCAACTTCGTAAGGCCATAACTCTCAAACCATGAGGAGTTATGTGACGTTCTACATACCACCAGAAATGGCATGACATGTACTATCCATATAGAATAGTATTATCTGAGAATATATCATAACTCATACCGTTATCCATCAAGCAAACTTGGGTTCATTACCCAAACCTGGGGTCTCCAACTTCTTATGGCCATAACTCTCTAACCATGAGGAATTATGTGACGTTCCACATACCACCGGAAATGACATGACAAGAACTATCCATCTAGGATATTTTCCCTGAAAAATTCACTTTCCTTCATCTCATTATTCCATAATTAAGCATGGTTTATCTTACTCCACAAAGTGTCTTCCCGTGAGGGATTTCACCATAAGGGGACCACTTTAGAGTTCATCCATATTTACTTCTTATCAACCATGACAAAACAATAATGATTCATATTTACATCAAACACTATTGGGTCCATTACCCAAAACTTTGTGCTACAGGTCTTTCTTCAAGGGTTGACATCAATGACAACCAACCTTAATCAACAAATTTTATGCAAGGATATGATACTATGCCATGGTTGAATCATATGTCTTCACTTAATTAGGTTTCCACTAATGTTTGCATAGAATTTTCAACCATGGGAAACATGGACTATGGATTGTTTCACATTTTCTTCATATGCTTGATCAAACTATTAATCCCCCATGATTTGGCTCAAGAATTCTGGCAACTTCAATTTCTTAATGCCTTTCAAAATTTACTATGCAATTAATCAACTATCCCTCTCATAATTTGTAGCTTGACTATTAGTTTGTGGTTAGTTCCATATAAAATAGATGATATATAAAGACTCCACATTTAACGTTTCCCATTTCTTTATGTGTTTTGATGGATTCTACCTTTGTCATGTTTAAGTGCATAATTTTATGTTCATCTCACCCTCATCGATGCTTCTCTCTTGAGAAACAAAATGTTTCTTGATATAGTGCAAATGTGACTTCTGTTGATATTATTTGCATGGTCACTCTAAATTTAGGCTGTTGATTTTAGTCAGAGTAACTCCATGCATTATAAAATTCTTTTTTTTTATGTGATTTAAGAAACTATACCTTTTAATTCAAATTTTGTTTTAAAATACTTCTTCAATAATTCCCTTCTGCTACTCCATTGAACCGTTGCCATGGATTTGATTAAGTTGAGATGTTGTATAGTTCAAACTTCACTTCCAATCAACATTCAATTATAATGATATCTTCTAAAGATCTAAAATAATAGCAGTATGCATTAAACCTACAAGTGATTCATATTCAAGAAAGTCATGCATTTTTTATTCTCTGTATTAACATGGAATTTTCCATTTACAATAGAAAGTGAAGTCTCGCATGTCAAAGAACATTGGGATAAGAAATTTTGGTCTCCACATGAAAGAAAGGTGAAATCTAGAAAACAAGGTATAGTTATTGAGAATGTCTTCTTTGAGAGAAAGGGGCAAGGGGATTTTTATAGTGGACTTTTACTTTTTTATTCCTTTTGCACTAATTTCACATATATGTTGTATTCCTAGGTGGAGCTGACAAATGATAATATACCTTATGGAGAAAATATCTCACCTCTCAACCCATTAACAAAAACAAAAACTTTAACAAGAAGCTCAAATATGCCAAGAGCTTCTGACTGCAAAGCATCAATTTCTATAGATTCCTACTCCACATAAATATGCAGAAAGCCATGCCTATTTAAGAAAAATCCTTGCTTGAAAAACCCTTGTAATCAAGGAACATTGAGAAATGAAAGTAGTTGATTGCAAGGTCCTATATGCATATGTTTGTACACAAATAATTACCAATGTTGTTAGCAAACTGAGAAAATTTATGGTACCTATTATCCACCCGTTTTACATAGGGAGGTAAGGGATTTTATTCCAAAAAGATGCTCTCGTAGTCAAGGATAAATGACATCTGGAGGTAATATGGAAGGGAAAGTTTTGTGTTGATGCAAGGAAGTATGGTTGATATTTGAATAACAATAGTTGAATACATTCCTAGAAGCATAAAGGCAACATACAATAGGGGGTTATGTCCAAGATTTTTGCGTAAATAGAGTATTATTTGGCCCACACCAGGACTTGGTACCTCTTGGTGACTTAATTTTTTGTTTTAAAATCAGAGTTTAATATAGCATGGTACTATACTCTAGAAAATCTATCTCAATATACATTCATACCACTCCTTTTTGAAATCAGAGAGGCACCTCCTGACTATTTTGATTTGGAAGAAAATGGGTCTAGAAGTGACCCTGGTACTTATGAAGACAAACATGACAGAACTGTGGGTACATATGATTATACATTCAACAACCTTAATTCACATTTAGATATTGAAAAAAATAAGGACATATATGATAGGTTGCATTTGATGACCCTTCTTTATTCAATTTTGGTGATGGTCGGGATAGGAACATTAAATACAAGTGGGAGACAGTGATTGTATTTCCAGATACAAAGGATTTCCTGAAGCAAAGAAAGTAATTCTTGAAACTATTGAATAACAACTTGAGTACAATGATATTGAATCATGTACAAACTATTTTGAGGGCCCTCCCATCCATGGCACCTATGATAATTGGAATGAAAGTCCTTTCTCTGGTCAACAATGCATTTCTAGAAGACAACATCATTGGTCATCTCACTAAAGAGGACGTGTCCTCAGGTTCTGTAAGTAAACAGGTCTAGTCACATAACAACATCGTTTTTTCCATATAAAAACAAGTAAATTTCCCAAAACCTGGTGATTTTGGGAATGAAAAGCATGTCTAGAATCCAAACAATCATTGATGAATTGAAATTAGATCAGGTCAAGTAGAGAAAGGATGATCTTGTTATGTCTTAAGCTGAAAATGATTATGAGGACAGGATTGAAAATAATATCTTTCCAAAATTTGAGCATGACATAGTCATGGGTGTTCACAAAGTATGCCTTGGTGAGGTTAGTTTCACGTTGAATTATGATGTGATGGATTTGAAGATAGTTATGCCCCAACAATAAATACACCTTCTAAAAGGAACACAAAAGAATGCTTAATGATTTATACAAGATGTGATTCTCTGACAAACAACCAAAATTAATTGGGTTGCAAGGATTGCAAGTGTTGGGAAGACTTCTGATTGAAATTTCTGATAAGAAAAAGGGGACTCATTTTCCTTCATATAGTTTTAAAAATGGGAAGTAGTGCCTTATTTATATGTTCCCCTTCAAGTAGAACTAATGTTAAAAGGGTCTCTGGTGTTCATTGTGAACAAAATTTTTGCGCTCACAAAAATCTTAGCATCTTAAAAGGAAAGAAAAGGGGTTGTTCAGTATTTGGCATCCAAAGGTAGAATATTCCATGGATAAGGATGTCAAAAATAACATGGGAAGAAAGAAACAAACACTGGATAAGAAGAGCTAGAATTATAAGTGTGAGTAGAAACAATTCAAAATTCAATATTGCAAGAGGTTTTGAAGTTCTTGAATCTTATTTTTTAGAGGAAATTATTCATAACTTTGTTCCATTGGTTTAATTCTTCTTACCACATGAACTCCTTGATTTTCTTAGGCTCTAAGCATGTTCTGGTACCTCATATTCTGAGTTTTCTCATCAATTTCATTTGTAACAAGCAATCATACATAATTATTAAAGGAGCTTCCATCCGTGAGGATGTTATGGAAAAGTTTTTTCAAATACACTTCTCATGCAGTAACCCAGTGATAGAAGGAAGATATAGTTGTATTATAGATTCTCAGTGGTAGAGAAATTGAGATTTATGCTAATGTTGATGTATGTTATGCAATCACTTTATTTCTTAGCTCCTACAATGGAACAACTAGAGTAAGAGATAATCATCCATATATATAAAAACCTATTCAAAATGTCTCCTTGCAGAGAAAGGGGAAAGGGAATTTCTAGAGGACCTATGAGGCATGTTCAATATAGACAAAGAAACATGCAAGAAAATGATTAGTTCAGTTAGCCACTAGAACAAAGAGGAAAGTGGTTGAGATGATTGAATCTTGTCCAATTGAAATGAATGGACTATAGACTCAGGAAGCCTTAAATATCCTACCCCTAGGCTCATATGATGTGTCATTGGGTATGGATTGGCTAGCTTCCAACAAGGAAAATCTAAATTGTTATGAGAGTGTTTTGGAATGTGAAGATAATGAGGGAAATGCAAGAATTTTGCAAGGCATTCAGAAGCTAGTTTCAATGAGGAAAATATCAGTGTTGAAACTCAAGAAGTTCAGTTGTAATGTACCCCAAATTTCACAAAAAAAAATAAAAAAATGTTAGGGAACATTAAAGTCCATTGAATCTCCAACATTGTTTGTGACACAGAGATAATCCATTATATATATCTTATTCCTTTATTGTATATGCATAACAATTTTACTTTTTTGTCATTATCCCTCTTAAAGGTCGAAGGAGATTTAAATTCCTCTTGTCTCCTACTATTATATTTCATCATAACATCGTTACTAGATTAGAATCATACACTTATTTGCATTGAATAATTTTGTGACCATGGCTTTCATAGCCCTTAGAATAACCACTAGGTCTATGTCAATTCATGGTATCCATATTAAATCGCGTAATAGACTACGTTATACAATATTTGAGCACTCTAAATCATGGACACAAGATCAACACATTGCAGACATAGCATTGAGCTAGGAGACGTAAGTCCTAAGCGCTAGGATTTATTTTACCCATAACATCATATTACTTTACCATAGTGCAGTGAAAATGTTTAAACAAAGAGGAGAGAACGATCTACCTACAATTAAACACTGGTAACCCTACTCAATTGCTATCATGGTCTTCTCAATCTAGGGTTATATCTAGGATGAAACATAACACAACATTTAAGTGGTTTGAAAACCATTTTGTGGTGGATGACAGGTCGGGTCTGAACCTACTCCATGATAGCCTGTAGACATTTACTTTTGTCTAGCCCATTAAAGGTGATGTATGTTCAGTACCCTCTAGAACTGGCACTTTGGAAAAAACACCCAATGTAGGCTCACCACTTCCTTCGACTTCACATGGCAGAGGTATGGGGCATACCAAACACTTTTACTCCTCTAGGGAGGGCCTCGAGGTAACTTTGTTCTTTTTAGTTTCCCCTTTAGTCCTGTAACACAATTTTTCCTCTGCGTTGTATGCGACCAGTGATTTTGGTAAATCTCGGCTCTGGTGAGCGATGGAAGGAGGTAACACAAATACAGGGTTCTCTATGTGCAAGGGTGAGTAACAGCTATGTTTCTTGTGTTGTCTGTGAGAAGTATTATGTAGATGTATTCTTTGCCTGGTGCAATGTAATAATTGATAGGTTTAATGTAACCCTCATGCTTCTTTTCTTTGTTTGAGGGTTGACAATGCATGATAGGTGCACCTCCATATGCATTTTCTTCCCAGGATTACACAATGTTTATGGTTCCATTTGTAAGTTAGGTGAAAAGAATTTATATTTAATGCTCGGGTTTGAACGTTATTGAGTGCTCGGGTTTGAACGTTATTGAGTTTTCCTCTCGGTTTACTGTCATTCTTCAAGTCTATAGTTGTTTGCAGTCCCTTCCTAGTTAGAATGTGGCTCGAATCGTTATTAAAATTAAACCCTCTGATCTTTTCTTGTTTTCTTTTATTCTAAAACTTAACAGGGTCATTACCCCGCGACCCTCTGTCGTAAAAGAGAATAAACTTCAGTTCATAAGACTATACAGGTGGTCCCTGGTTGAAATTGATCATCGGAAGATATCATTGTTATTCTTACACTCTCAAATTCATCCAAAGATCCCAAAAATTACTACGTTGGTGGATGTTATTCAGAGTTGATTGTTGTTTAAACTCTGTAGGAAAAAATTGTATTTATACTATGTACATGTATGGCAACATTAATAGGATCTTATTCGTTTTGAAACTAGCAAAAACATTTTTTTGTATCCTTTGGTTGTAAAAATTTCCCTGCCACAAAGAATCATGGTTTTTCCCGCGGCCACCTCGGCAGCATCCTTCGCTTGATCTCTCGTCTAATACAGTTATAAAATTAAACCATTTACGAAAAGGATTTTCCTATGTCAGCCACTCTGTACTAACAAAAGAGAGGGTATCCTTGTTTATTAACTTTTATCCCCTAATCTTGTATTCATTCACCGCCTCATCTATTGAATGTATGCGGAACGAAAATCATAGGGTTTGAACACATTTTTGCACAGTTAGACTTTAACCTATGATTTGGGTTCTTACTGTAAATTTTTATGCGCTCAAATTTTCCGTATTTTACATTTCTGTAAATGCTATTTAATTTTAATGATCTATTTATTGTGAATAAACACAGGTCACATTGTGTGTTCCTTTATGAATGCTTAATAATTTAATAATTCCTTTACTGTGATCGTTACCCCAAATCGAAAATTCCAACTGTTTGTTATAGGGAATTAAATGGTACCTTTGTTTAATCGTTAACCTTGCCACAGTTGACTCCATCTGTTTATTTGGTCCTCTACACAGGGTTTGGAAATTCCTATTATGTACTTCTTGTTTGATCACTCTATACACGGTCTATTTCGATGATAATTGGTTTTACTTCTTTTCTTACTGTCGCTTCCTCTTTGTTAACTATTCATGTTCAAGATTCTTCTCTGATTTTCATTTGTACCTTTCTATTTGTAACTGTTCTCTGTAATCTATAATCTATGGGTTTAGAGAAAAATACTGGAATTTTGAGTCAACATATCTTTACTTAAATGTTTGTTCTGCTTCCTCAATATTACAAGTGAAAAATTCTATGCACAGATATATAAAAATTAATGATGGGCCCTTTCTGTTTTGCGAGGGTACCCATCAGTCAGTTTTGGGTCCACTGGTCCTCCTCAAGGATCGTGGACAGATTTACTCACAAGGAAAAAAGGTGATGTGGTTTTCATGGGACTCAAGATAAGTTTTGTCCTTGGTTTATTCTATTGTTTAATTTCCATACAACTAAAATACTAGCAAAGTTACTAAACCCTTGTTTTACTTTTTTTTTTGCAAGTGGTGTAAGTCGGTGTAATTGGATGAAGGAAGCATCTCACTATGAAAGTTATTTGAGTTCCATGTCCTTCCTTGATCGACCTATACGTACATTAATCTTCAGCTACATACATAATTTTGTAGAGACTTTCCTAGGGTTCTGTTTACAGCACAGGCGAATGTGGAGTTCTTGATCTATGGTACTCTAACTATAATGTTTGAACAAGATTCATTTGAATACGACGGTTACTTTTGCAAGACACTTTGTAGTCTACTGAATCATTATCTTTCTGTGGTAGTAGATAAAATAAAGAATATATACAGACTGTTATTCTTTCTACCTATTCTTTGCATGTTATCAAATTGATAAGAATACCATCTAAGTTTATTCCCTATTGAAATATTTCTCTACAGTGTTTTGTTATGTACAGATTTGAATAGCAATCCAAATACATAATCTCAAAGGCCAATAGGCACCTAAACATAGATCTACTATATTTTTGTATGAGCACCAATATGTGTGTGTGTGTGTGTGTGTGTGTGTGTATTTAAAGATATGTGTACAACCATCATATTTCAAATAAGAAACATTTCCAGTATCATTCAACTATGTTCAGCCATAGTATAATATGGTTATACAGTCCCTTAAGAACTAATTTCACTTATGTATACACAGTTAACACATTTCTAACAATTAACATAACCATAAATATAACATTGAAAAAATAATACAAGCTAAGATACATATCTGAAACCTGTTGCTGGAATACAAATGGAACAACCATGTTCCACCCAACCATAGAACAGAATATCCAAGTTCACTTGTCCTGCTCACCCCCTAGCCTAACCATGAGTCTGTAAGGGAAAACTAAATGATCTTCCTTAGCTATAGTCACCATCCACAGATCATAAAAATCATTTTTCTCACACTAACAATGTTCATAAAAGCAAATAGTTTTCCTTCCCCAACATACTAAGCAGTGTCCTGCCTCCTCCATATGTTGTTAAAATATGCATCCTTGTGCCTAGGTCTTTCCTTCCCTCCTTGGGGAAATTCACAGCTTTACAAATCCCTGATTTTTAGGGGCTACTAGTGGTCAAATTCCACTTCTTCCACTTGTAAAAATAATCCTTGAGGTAACTTAAACATGTTCCCCACTCATGGAGTCATGGTCAACTATTTTTAACCTGGTTGTTCCATTTGTCTTCCAGCATTTAATTTATTAAAAGTTTGTCTTACACATGTGTCAAAATAAAATAGGATAGTTGAGCAAGTCAAATCCTTTCCCAACAGTCATCAAATAATTAATTACAACAATCAAAATTCCAAATTTGGATTTGCCATAAATGGAAAATAATTTCCACATCCAAATTTTCCAAAAATGGAAGTTTATTTCAGAGTTCACTTAGAATTTAATAGTATAAAATTTGAGGATATTACATCCTCTCCCCCTTAAGTACAACATTATCCTCAGTGTTCATTCCTCTCTCAGAATAGGGTTGGATAAGATTTCAACAAATCTTCCTCCAACTCCCAAGTGGCCTCCTCAGGGCTAAAGTGCTTCCATTGCACTTTTACCTGGGATATGGCTTTGTTCCATAGTAGTGTTTCTTTCCTGTCGAGAATGCATAAAGGTTCCTCTTGGAACTCTCCTTGTGGTTCCACCTGCACCATGTTCCAATCAATGATGTTAGTAGGATCATGAATAAACCTTTTTAATAAGGAAACATGAAAAAAATTATGAACTTTTAAGTTTGTAGGAAGTGCTAGTTGATATGCCATGGGTTTGATTCGAGTTAAAATCTCGAAGGAGCCACAAAACTTGGGCACCAACTTTGAACAATTTCCTAGATTTAGAGAGCTCCTCCTTGCTTTGACTTTCAGATACACATGGTCCCCAATTTTAAATTCCTGGTGTCTCCTTTTTAAATTTGCATAGTTTTTCTATCGGTTTGGGCCTCCTTTAAATTTCATTGTACCCTTTTTACCATTTTCTCCATTTCCTGGAGCATTTCCGGTCCCATCATAATCCTATCAACTAGATTATCCTGGCTAATCGGGGTTGGGCATTTCCTTCTGTATAATGCTTCGAAGGGACTCATCTTGGATGATGTCTGATAGCCATTATTGTAAGCAAATTCAACTAAGTGTAGGTACTCCTCCCACTTAGTTGGTTTCATTCTTACGTATATTTGTAACATGTCTTCCATAATCTAATTTGTTTGTTCGATTTTCCCATCCGTTTGTGGATGGTAGATTGTGTTGAAATTTAGGTTAGTATCCAATCCTGCAAACAATTCCTTCCAAAACTTTGACGTAAATTTGACATCTCTATCGGAGATCGCCATCTTAGGAATTCCATGCAATCTAAATATTTATTTCATAAAAATTTCAGTAATATTAATTTCTTTATAAGTAGATTTCACATGTATAAAATGTGCATATTTGATAAGTTTATCAATCACTACCATAATCGAGTCATTTTTCTTTTGAGTCTTAGGAAAACCCATGATGAAGTCTAACGAGATAATCTCCCACTTCCATTCTGGTATAGGTAGAGGTTATAGCAGACCAGTTGGATGTTGATGTTCATATTTTACCTGTTCACAATCTAAGCATTTAGATAAATATTCAGTTGTTTCACTCTTCATGTTAGGCCAATAAAAAAAAATTCTTAAGGTTGTTACCATTTTCTGGTATCCTAGATGATTGTAAATCCTAACCTTGTACAATATCTACTACAAACAGATATGCAGAAAAGAACAGAAAATATACAATGGCAAATACAAACATTACACTGAGATTTTTCCCTTGGAAACCCAAACTGGGAAAACCAGCATATTCTATATTCATTCATTGTGTTACATTATTTACAATACAATATACATATAGGAGCTAGTGGCATCCAAAACCCTAACCCAATGACCTGGATTAGTCCAAAATCCTAATTCCTTAACTAGAAAGAGAAAACCATCGGCAAAAACCATGTGCCGAAAAACCACCTAAATACATGACATGTTTCCCGAGGTAGGTGTCATGTTTCCCGAGGTAGAAAAACTTTTACCCAACAATGACCAGAATATGGCCTTTTGTGCAATTCGTCAAAAATTGTTGATTTTAAATTAGTAGAATTAGGTACATACAACCTGTTTTTTAACCTTAGCAGTCCATTTTTATCTAAAATCAGATCAGTTTTGCTCATTTTTTCTACATTTTCTTGCAATTTTGTTGTTGTTTTAATGTACTTTTTGTCATTACTGCATGCAGATTTTATTCTTTGTTCGATGTCATTTTCTTCTTTGCTAACACTTATCTCATAAACTCTGTTAGTCCTCCGACTTATAGCATCTGCAACTTTGTTTTCTTTACCTTTAATGTGTCGTACTTCGAAATCAAATTCACTTAAAAAGGCCAGCCATCTCGCTTGCCTTGCATTGAGATCTAGTTGACTGATTAAAAACTTTACACCATTGTTGTCGGTTAATAGAAGAAACCTCCTCCCCATTAAATAATGTTGCCACATTTTCAGAGCATGAATTACAACTGCTAATTCCAAATCATGTGTAACATCATTCCATTCATGTTCTTTCATTTTACATGATTCGTAATAGATGACGTGTCCATATTGTGTTAGGACACCTCTCAAGCCTTCTTTGCTTGCATCCACGCAAACTATAAAATATTTATCGGGATCCTCTACCTTTAGGATAGGTGTTGTAGTTAAGAGTCTTTTTAATTTATCAAAGCTGCCCTGACATTTTTGTTATCAAGTAAATCTTATTCCCTTTTTCTGTAGCGATGTAATTGGATACGTGATCTTATAAAATCCTTCGATAAATCTTCGGTAATAACTGGTAATTCCCATGAATGATCTGATGTCTGCTACATCCTTAGGGATAGGCCATTCCATAATGGATTTTATCTTTTATGGATCAACTTCAATACCATCTTCGGATATCACGTGTCCTAGATACTATATCTTTCTTTGGTAGAATTCGCACTTATCAAACTTCGCATACAACTTATGTTTCCATAAGGTCTGCAATACTATTTTCATATGTTCTTCATGTTCTTCTTCCATTTTTGAGTAAACTAAAATATCATCGATAAACACCAACACAAATTTATCCAGATATTGACTGAATATATCATCCATCAAACACATCAAGGTTGTTGGTGCATTAGTAAGACCAAACAGAATTACGACAAACTCATACTGGCTGCAACGTGTTCTAAATGTTGTTTTATTTATATCTTCATCTTTTATTCTGACTTGGTGATGACCAGACCTTAAATCTAACTTAGAGAAGATCTTTTCTCCTCCAACTTGGTCAAACGAGTCGTTAATTTTGGGTAAAGGATACTTATTCTTGATCATAATTTTATTTAGTTATCGATAGTCAATGCACAGTCTCAAGGTCCCATCTTTATTTTTAATGAAGAGAATCGGTGCTCCCCAAGGTGAGACACTTGGTCTGATATATTCTTTATCTAGCAGTTCTTGCATTTGAATTTTTCAGGTCCGTTAATTCGGCCAAACTCATTCTATAAGGTGCCTTATATATCAAGGCAGATCCATGTATTATATCGATAGATAAATCTATCTCTCTTCTTGGAGGTAGTTCTGGTATTTCATCCACAAATACATCTCTAAACCCGTGTAGGACTGCAAAGTCTTCTAAATTGGGTTTGTTTTCCTTTTCTAATAGATTGGTTACCTGAACATCATAAACTTGGCAACCTTTGTTCATACATTTCTTAAACTGCATGGTTGATATCTGCCTAACCAAAACTAGTTTTCTAATCTCTTGTATCGTCCTAATTGTGTTGTTTTCATCTCTATAAATAAGTGACTTTTAGTAACAGTTTAATATTACTTTATGTTTCTCTAACCAGTCCATTCCAATGATTAAATTGTAAGATCCCAAAGGTAAAATGTTCATATATAACTTTGTACTTTGACCTTCTATGCTGAGTTCACATTCAGGAATAAAATCTGTTATCTTTCTCTTGGTCCCTGTTGCTAACTGTACTAACTAGGACTTATCATGCTTTACTTTCTTGAGCTTGTTTGATTCAACTAAACTAGGAGTAACATAACTCAGACTAGCTCTTGGGTCAATTAATATGGAAATTTGGTTATCATGAATTTTACCTTCAACCTCCATGATAGTGGATTGATGATCAACTTTCCTACCATCCACAATTGCATTAATTTTGTGCACGCTTTTTCCCATATCTCCTACTATCGAAGCTTCTTGCAAGTTATGGACTAAATTTCTTGCTGTGGAAATTAAGTGTGGACAATTTCTCCTCAAGTTAGGTTCTCCACACTCCCAACACTTCAATGGTTATATGGGGTTGTCCCCAACTTTCTTGATTCTCGGGTTAACTAGTCTACCTCCCCCTTGAGAGTTATGGGTGTTTGAATGATAATCCTTCTTTTGGAAACCTTTCTCCATATTATGGAAAGGGGCTGGTTGGAAGCTTTTCTTTCCCTGATTCATTATGTCTTGTTTCTTGTATTTCCATGATTTGGGAATTTCATACCTTTGTTTGTACTAATCAATATAGCACATCTGAGCCTTTCTAAACACTTCATTTAAATACTTTGTATTGTCAAATTTAATTATATCCTTGTACGACTGTGGTATATAGCTTAAGAATCATTGTATCTTTACTTTGTCTTCTTTGATGTATGGTACAAATCTCAATAGTTCTAGAAATTTATTTATCATATTGTCCATGGTCATTTGTCCAAGTCTCAGTTCGTAGAATTTCTTAGTTTTTCTTTCGCAATAGATTTCTGACAAATATTGTTTCTTGAAATGTATTTTAAAATATGACCATTCCATTTGTTTCTCTTTCAATCCCTTATCCAATTTCAAGTCTTTCCACCAGATACTTATTTTTCCCTTCAAGTTGTAAATGACCATTCTCACTTTCATATTACTAGAGTAGTTGTAAATATGGAAGTATTTCTTTATATCTAGTAGCCACACTTCAGCCTCTTCACCTTTCCTTGATTCTCCATAAAAGGTGGACGGTTTTATTTTCTTGAATTCAACTTCCAGGTGATCTACTTGTTTTCTTCTTCTTCCCATAGTTGTTTTGTTTCCTGTCATGTATGTGTCTTCGGAAAAACTATCCTCATTTTTATTTTTCATGACCAAAGTTTTTAGAGGACCTTTTGTTGAATTCTTCCTCTTTGTCATTGTTCTTTGGGCTCCTCTCGGTTACTATACTGTGTAGCATCTTTTCATTTATTTCTAACTGGTCTTCCTGTGCTTTTTTCATCTTTTCGTTATCTTCTTTAAACACTTGTAATTCCACGATGAGGTTCTTCATTATTTCCAAAACCTGGGTGGCTGAACTTCCTTTGTTGTTATGATCTGGTTCTTTAGGAAGTCCTTGATTTGGATTCTCCTCAGGTCTAATTTCTTCTTCATTCTGTGTTGACATTATCACAACATATAAACTATTTTTCTATTTGTAACAGTAAACATATTTGTTAGTTTTTTATCTTCAACAAAAATAAAAGAATTAAAAATTTTGGCCTTTCCCTAAGGTTCAAGTGTTGTAACCTACAACTCTGATACCATATGTAATGTACCCCAAATTAAAAAAAAAAAAAATTGTCAAGGAACATTAAATTCCATTGAATCTCCAACATTGTTTACGACACATAGATAATCCATTATATATATCTTATTCCTTTATTGTATATGCATATCAGTTTTACTTCTTTGTCGTTATCCCTCTTAAAGGTTGAAGGAGATTTAAATTCCTCTTGTCTCTTACTATTATATTTCATCATAGCATCATTACTGGATTAGAATCATACACTTATTTGTATTGAAGAATTTTGTGACCATGACTGTCATAACCCTTAGAATAACCACTAGTTCTATATCAATACATGCTATCCATATTAAATCGTGTAATAGACTACGTTATACAAGATGTGAGCACTCTAAATCATGGACATAATATCAAAACATTGCAGACATAGTATTGAGCTAGGAGACATAAGTCCTAAGAGATGGGATTTATTTTACCCATAACATGATATTAATTTACCATAGTGCAGCGAAAATGTTTAAACAAACATGAGAGAACGATGTACCTAAAATTAAACACTGGTAACCCTACTCAACTGCTAACATGGTCTTCTCAATCTAGGGTTAGATCTAGGTTTAAACATAACCCATCATTTAAGTGGTTTGAAAACCGTTTTGTGGTGAATGATAGGTTGAAGCTAAACCTACTCTGTGCTATCCTGTAGACATTTACTTCTTCCCAGCCCATTAAAGGTGATGTATGTTCAGTACCATCCAGAACTGATACTTTGGAGAAAATGCCCAATGTAGGCTCGCCACTTCCTTTGACTTCACATGGAAGAGGTATGGGGCATACCAGTCACTTTTCCTTCTCTAGCAAGGGCCTCGAGGTCACATTTGTTCTTTGTAGTTTCCCCTTTAGTCCTGTAACACAATTTTTCCTCTGCGTTGTATACGACCGGTGATTTTGGTAAAGCTCATATCTAGTGAGTGATGGAAGGAGGCAATGCAAATCAGGGGTTCTCTATGCGCAAGGGTGAGTAATCATTTTGTTTCTTATGTTCTCTGTGAGAATTATTCTGTAGATGTATTCTCTATCTGGTGCAATGTAATAATTGAGAGGTTCAATGTAACAAACCTCATGTTTCTTTTATTTGTTTGAGGGTTGACAATGCATGATATTTGTGCCTCCATATGCATTTTCTTCCCAGGATTCCACCGTGTTTATGGTTCCATTTGTAAGTTAGGTGAAAAAAATTTAGATTTAACGCTCGGTTTTGAGGGTTATTGAGTTTTCCTCTCGGTTGATTGTAAGTCTTCAAGACTATAGTCGTTTGTGGTCCCTTCCTAGTCAGACAGTGTTCTGAATCGTTATTATAAGTTAAACCCTCTGATATTTTCTCATTTTCTATTATTCTAAAACTGGACAAGGTCGTTACCCCATGAACCTCTATCGTAAAAGAGAATAACCTTCAGTTCATAATATTATACGGGTGGGCCCTGGTTTAAAGCCACCATCGAAAGATATCATTGTTATTCTTACACTCTAGAATTCGTCCAAAGATCTCAAAACTTACTATGTTGGTTGATGTTATTCAGAATTGACTGTTGTTTAAACTCTGTAGGAAAAATTTGTATGTATACTCTTTACATGTATGGCAACATTAACAAGATCTTATTCGTTTTGATACTAGAAACAACATTTTTTTGTATTCTCTGGTTGTAAAACTTTCTTTGCCGGGAAGAATTGTGGTTTGTCCCACGGCCACCTCGACAGCATCCTTCACTTGATCTCTCATCTGATACAGTTATAAATTAAACAGTTTACGAAAAGGCTTTTCCTATGTCGACCACTATGTACTAACAAAAGAGAGGGTATCCTTGTTTATTAACTGTTATCCCCTAAGCTTGTATTCATTCGTTGCCTCATCTGTTGAATGTATGTGGAATGAAAATCGTAAGTTTCAAACACATTTTTTCACAATTACACTTTAACCTATGAATTGGGTTCTTACTGTAAATTTTTATGCACTCAGATTTTCGTATTTTACATTTATGTAAAATCTATTTAATTTTAATGATCCCTTTATTGTGAATAAACTCAGGTCGCATCTTGTGCGCCTCTATGAATTCTTAGTAATTTAATAATTCATTTATTGTGATTGTTACCCCAAATCAGAAATTCCAACTATGTGTTACGGGGAATTAAATGGTAGCTCTGTTTAATCGTTAACCTTTCCACAGTTGACTCCTTCCGTTTATTTGGTCCTCTACACAGGGTTTGGAAATTCCTATTTTGCACTTACGATTTGATCACTCTATACACGGTCTATTTCGATGATAACTAGTTTTACTTATTTGCTTATTGTCGCTTACTCTTTGTTAACTATTCATGTTCAAGCTTCTTCTCTGATTTCCATTTATACCTTTATATTTGTAACCATTCTCTGTAATCTATAATCTATATGTTTAGAGGAAAATACCGGAATTTTGAGTCAACATATCTTTACATAAATGTTTGTTTTGCTTCCTCAATTTTACAAGTGAAAAATTCTATGCACGGATATATAAAAACTCATGATAGGCCCTTTCTGTTTTGCGAGGGTACCCATCAGTCGATTTTGGGTCCACTCCTCCTCCTCCTATACTCAAACTAAGTTTTGTCCTTGGTTTATTCTATTGTTTAATTTCCATAGAACTAAAATGCTAGCAAAGTTACTAAACCCTCATTTTACTTTTTTTTTTGCAAGTGGTGTAAGTTGGTGTAATCGGATGAAGGAAGCATCTTACCATGAAAGGTATTTGATTTCCATGTCCTTCCTTGACCGACCTATGCGTGCATTAATCTTCAGCTACATACAGAATTTTGTAGAGACTTTCCTAGGGTTCTGTTTACAACACAAAAGAATGTGGAGTTCTTGATCTATGGTACTCTAACTGTAATGTTTAAAAAAGATTCATTTGAATACGACAGTTACTTTTTTAAGACACTTTTTAGTCTACTGAATCACTATCTTTATGTAGTAATAGATAAAATAAATAATATATTCGGAGTGTTATTCTTTATACTTATTCTTTGCATGTTATCAAATTGATAAGAAGACCATCTAAGTTTATTCCATATGGCAATATTTCTCTACAGTGTTTTTTTATGTACAGATTGGAATATCAATCCAAATACATAATCTCAAAGTCCAATAGGCACCTAAACATAGATCTACTATGTTTTTGTATGAAAACCTCTATATGTGTGTGTGTGTGTGTGTGTGTGTGTGTGTGCGCAACCATCATATTTCAAATAAGCAACATTTCCAGTATCATTCAACTATGTTCAGCCATAGTATAATATGGTTATACAGTCCCTTAAGAACTGATTTCACTTATGTATACACAGTTAACACATTCCTAACAATTAACATAACCATAAATATAACATTGACAAAAGAATACAAGATAATATACATATCTAAAACCTGTTGTTGGAATACAAATGGAACAACCACGTTCCACCCAACCATAGAATAGAACAACCAAGTTCACTTTTCCTGCTCACCCCCTAGCCTGACCATGAGTCCATAAGGGAAAACAAAATGATCTTCCTTAGCTATAGTCACCATCCACAGATAAAAAAAATCCTTTGCCTCACACTAATGGTGTTCATAACAATAAACAGTTTTCCTTCCCCAACATACTAAGAAGTGTCCTGCCTCCTCCATATGTTGTTAAAATATGCATCCTTGTGCCTAGGTCTTTCTTTCCCTCCTTGGGGAAACTTGCAGTTTTACAAATCCCTCATTTTTAGGGGTTTCTAGTGGTCAAATTCCACTTTTTCCACTTGTAAAAATCAGCCTAGAGGTAACTCAAACATGTTCCCCACTCATGGAGTCATGGTCAGTTATTTTTAACCTCGGTGTTCCATTTCTCTTCCAGCATTTAATTTATTAAAAGTTTCTTACACATGTGTCAAAATAAAAGAGGATAGTTGGGCAAGTCAAATCCTTTCCCAACAGTCATCAAATAATTAATTACAACAATCAAAATTCCAAATTCAGAAATTCCATAAATGGAAAATAATTTCCAAATCTTAATTTTCTAAAAATGGAAGCTTATTTCATAGTTCACATAGAATTTAATATTCTAAATTTGAGGATATTACATCAACAGAAAAGGATGTCACTTGCATGCTATACAAGTACTTAACTTAACCGAATGCAAGGAGATGAAAATTGAATATCGTCTAATGTGATGGGAATTCAAGGATGTGTTTCTAGAGGAGGTGACAAGACTAACTCTGAAAAGAGATCTTGATTTTCCAATAGACCTTATTCCTAGAGAAGTACTGACTTCAAAGTTATGCTATAGAATGACTATGCCAGAGTTGGTTGAGATGAAGGTGCAGTTGAAAGATATGTTAGATAAAACTTACATCAAGATGAGTGTATCTCCATGGCAAGCACCATCCATATTTGTAAAGAAGAATGTTGGTACCTTGAGACTATACATTGACTATAGGAAGTTGAACAAGATGACCATCAAGAACAAGTATGCTTTGCCTAGAATAAATGATCTCTTTGACCAGCTCATTGGAGTTGTAGCTTTCTCAAAAAATGATTTGAGGTCAATATATCACCAAGTTAGGATCAAAGATGAGGATAACCACAAGAAAACCTTTATAACAATATATGGGCAATATGAGTTTATGGTGGTGCCAATTGGGTTTACAAATGAACCATACACATTCATGTGTCTGATGAATAGTGTGCTCAACAAGTACTTGGAAAAGTTTGTCTTAGTAATTGTGGGTGACATTTTGGTGTATTCTAAGAACAAACAAGAAAATGAAGAATGTCTTAGAATGGTGCTACAAGTTCTAAGAGAGAACTAGATGTATGCTAATTTCAACAAGTGTGATTTCTTCCAAAAATAAATCTAGTATTTGGGACACGTAATCTCAGCAGACGAAGTGGCAGTGGATCCCAAAAAGATCAAGGAAATCATGGATTGGCCTACCCCTAGGAATTTCATAGAAGTAATGTCCTTAATGGAGTTGGTTGGATATTACAAAAGGTTCATAAAGGGATTCTCCAAGATCGATAATCCCATTACTTCATTGAAAATAAAGGGGAAGATACTTGTATGGTCACCAGAGTGTCAAGGTATCTTCTAGCAATTGAAGCATATTCTAACCAATAACCATGTTCTAAATCTTGCATACCTTAGAAAATATTTCTTCGTTTTTACTAATGCTTGCAAGGAAGGAATAGGAGGAGTCCTCATGCAATATGGACAAGTGATTAGTTATGAATCATGAAATTTTAATGAGCATGAGCAGAAGTATGTTACACGTGATCTAGAGTTTGCAGAAATTGTGCATGCATTAAAGATCTAGAGACATTACTTGCACAGGAGGAGGCTTGTCTAGATGAAACACCAATGTGGTGTGAAGTACCTATTTGACTACCCAAGGTTGAATCTTAGACATGCCAAGTGGATGGCATTGATCAACGAATTTGATTTCTAAATCAAACACATGAAAGGAAAGGAAAATAGAGTGGCAGATGCGCTCAGCCAAAGTGTGAAGACTGTACACTTAGCAGGAACAAGTGTAGGAGAGATTGAAGTTAAACAAAGGATTAAAACCCTCTTGTAGGAATATGAGTTATTCAATCAAGTAATAAAAGGGTTACAACAAGAACCTAGAGAAATAAATATGAATGATATCATCTTGGGGCTGATAGTCTGTTGTTGTATAATAATAGGTTGTATGTGCCTAATTCAACGTATTTGAGGTGTTTTCTTATGGATGAGTTCCATAGGAGACCCTATGAAGGTCATCCACGTTACTAGAAAATGGTGACATCAGTAAGACAAATGCACTATTGGCTAAGGATGAAGCAGTGCATTTGTCAATACATTGCAAAATGTTTAGAGTGCCAATAGGTGAAGGTTGAGCAGAAGGATTCTCTTGGGCTATTGCGGCCTTTGAAAATTCTAGAGTGGAAATGGGAGACTATTTCCATGGATTTTATTACTCATCTACCAAAGAAAATCAAGCAACATGATGTGATCATGGTTGTATTGGATAAGGTAAGAAATGAAACTCACTTCATCCCCATTAAATATACTTTTAAGGACATATACGTTGCTAAAAATTTTATGAAGGATATTTTCCGACTGCATGGTTTTCCCAAGACCATAATATCGGATAGAGATGCCAAGTTTAACTCAATTTTTTGGAAAAGCTTGTTTGAAAGTTTGGGAATCCAATTGGTATTTAACATGGCATACCATCCTCAAACATATGGTTAGACAGAAGGAGTGAACATAGTGCTACAGGATATGTTAAGGATGCATGTTATGCACAAGCCCAAGTAGTGGGGAGAGTATCTGTTGGAGTTACTTCACACACACCTAGGATTTATTTTTCCTAAGGTTTTTCCTTGTTTATTAGTCATTATTCAATCTCCTATATTTTAGGAAGAATATTTCTCTAGGGAGAATATTCTCTTCAGTTTGATCAGTTGAGTGGAGTGATGCTACATTGGGATTATCACCATGCAACATTGGGATCATCACCAGCTAATGCGCATTATCCTTGGGATCATCATCGGACTAGCGCATTACTCATGATTCTCTGATCTCCTCCTCACTTCACTCTATTTCAGTTAGTTAACTAAATATTGATAGACTAGTTAACTCAGACTAGGTGGCAGTTCACTCACATAACTGCCTGAGAAACTAGACTAGGTGGCAGCTTACTCCCGTAACTGCTAGTGTGTGTCCAGATCACTCTAGAGCACCACTATGGCACATTAGTTACTCATGTATCCTATATCTATTGTAAATTATTCACTCTTTGAGTGTGGAATATGGTTACTGAGAATTCTTCTTCTTCTTCTTTCTCAATTTCTCTCTGCAATTGTGTGTAGTATTTTCTAGATAGATCTATTCTGTGCAGGTTCAACACATTTGCATGGTATAAGATCCGACAGAATGATAAGAAAAAACTACACCAAATTATTTTTTTAAGGTACTAAAGATTGAAGAACGCAAAAAAGATGGATTATTCATCGGCAATACTTCTCATGCCTCATAATTATTTGGAGTGGAAGCTAAAAATTATGCTTCTGCTCAGATGCAGAGGCTTGTACCAAATAACTATGGAAATGGAAGTATATCTTGATCCCACCGATGAGAAAAATGATTTTCTCAATAGACAAGATATGGCCATGGGATGTATCCTCTAGTTTATTTCTCCTGAAATTCTCCACCAAGTATATGATTTCTCACAAGACTCAACTCGAAATGAATTATGGACCAGATTGGAGGTTCTATTTGAGAATAAATAATATTGTGAATATTTAATGTAGGAGGTTGAACAGATAGAGCTAGAAGAGAAGCCATCAGAATATCAAACATTTTATTCTGAAGAATCTTCTACAAAAGTATTTGCACAAATTTGTATTCCATTAATTGAAGATGATTTCTACTCCATTTCGGATTTTTTTTCTAAATTTAATTTGGAAGATATATGGAATGCATCTCAGGGGTCACATGCAGACACTTTTCCATGCACAATGCATGCATCTCAGGAGACAAAAATGGAGATGGGCACATTAGACACAATTCTGATATTTTTTTAGAAACATTTGCAGAAAAAAAAATGGATATTTGAATTCCTCTCGGGAAAATATCCAATTTCAAAAAACAAATCGTCTGAAATGGAATTTGGGAAGTGAAGTTATGATCGTTTTAAAATCAACAAAATTTTAGTGTTTTTTAGGAAACGACCGCATGGTTTTCAAAGTTAAAACAAACTTTATTTGGATCTTCTTCATTACAAGAAGAAAAAGTGGATATGTGTGGACATATCAATAGTGCATCTAGTTCATCAGATTTGTGCATACATCTACATCTTCAACAGAATCTTCAATGAGCACAAACTTGCACAATTGCAAGGTCTTCTTGGAGTGAAGGACACGGTTGCTTAGCACCTGCTTTTTGTTCCTTCTCATTTTTATTTTTTTTATGAATTGCAATTTGAGGGGGGGGTTCCCATGAGGTTTTCCCTCTTTCCTCATTTATTTCAGTGTATCTTTTGTATTTGGGTACCTAACATGGCCTCGTTGTTGGGACCCATTCTTTATTTTTACCATAGTGATGTTCAGGGGGGGTGTTGGAGTTACTTCACACACACCTAGGATTTATTTTTCTTAAGGTTTTTCCTGGTTTATTAGTCATTATTCAGTCTCCTATATTTTAGGAAAAATATTCCTCTAGGGAGAATATTATCTTCAATTTTCACTTCAGTTTGATTAGTTGAGCGGAGTCTAGATGCTACATTGGGATTATCACCATGCATCATTAGGATCATCACCAACTAATGTGCATTGTCATTGGGATCATCACTGGACTAGTGCATTACTCATGATTCCATGACCTCCTCCTCACTTCACTCTGTTTCAGTCAGTTAACTGAAGATTGATAGACTAGTTAACTCAGACTAGGTGGCAGTTCACTCTCGTAACTGCCTAAGAGACTAGACTAGGTGGCAATTTAATCTCGTAACTGCTAGTGTGTGTCCATATCACTCTAGACCACCACTATGGCGCATTATTTACTCATGTATCCTATATCTATTATAAATTATTCACTCTTTGAGTGTGGAATACGGTTAATGAGAATTATTATATTCTTTCTCTCTTTCTTCTTCTTTCTCAATTTCTTTTTGCAAATGTGTGTAGTATTTTCTAGTTAGATCTACTATGTGTAGGTTCAACACATTTACAGTATCTACATTTGGTAGAGTTTTCACATAATAATGGTTACCAAGAATCATTGAAGATGAGCCCATTTAAGGTTATGTATGGCAGGAAGTGTATAGTTGCAATTATTTGGGACATTCTAGTGGATAGGATCACACTTGGAACATAATTTTTGAACGATATGGAACATACCATGGTTAAGATAAGGAAGAATCTGAAAGCCTCCCAATACATACAAAGGAGCTATGCAAATAGCAAGAGGACTAATAGAGAATTCAAAGTGTGGGATCATGTGTATCTTTGAGTGAAACACAAAAGAAGTTCCCTGAGAATGAGAATCTGTGCTAAGTTGTAATCCTTCTACTATGGACCTTTTCAAGTCCTAGAAAGAGTGGGGCATGTAGCATACAGACTTGATTTACCACCTCCTATTAGAGATCATAATTTGTTCCATGTCTCTTTGTTAAAGAGTTGTGTTCATGACTGTAATCATGTCATTGATTGGACTATGATACAGGTGGAACCAGACATATAATTCCATCCCGAACCTCAATGAATCCTAAACAGGAGAGAAACAATGCTCCAGAACTGAGCCATCATGTAGGTCAAGGTGTAATGGAAGCACTTTGGAGAAGATGAGGTTACATGGGAGATGGAAGATGCCTTGAGATTGGCATACCCATTTTTTTCTGTATAAATTGTACATAGATAGTGTTTTAAACACTGAGGACAATGTTTCATTAAGGGGGATGGGAAAGTAACACCATGTTTTCCCCCATAACTATAATTATTCTTCATAATTTATATGATGCAATTATGAAGCATGCAATTTTGTTTTAATTAATGAAAACACCAAAGAGCTCACTAAGAGGGAAGAACTTTGAAAGTAATGGCCATGATACACAAGTGGGAATTAATGAAGCAGGAATTGATTGAGTGGTTAGGTAAGGTGGAGCTGAGATGTTTCTATGAAGAAAACATGAATCTTGTTTAGAAATCTATATTATGCTAACAAGGCATAAACATACACCTACCAACATACCCAAATCACCAGCAAACCAAGTGACCAATTATGCAAGTTAGATCAATGGTTAAGGTAGTTAATAATTGTTGACAATTTGGTATCTTGGAGAAGGAAAGGGTCAATTGAAGTAACCTGACAAAGAGGACACCATGAATTACCCCTTTAGGATAGGAATTGAAATCTATGTATTGCATCTACATAAATCCACGATAATCCCAAGAAGATTGGAGGAAGAGGAGGCTAAAGGAGGAAAGGCACCACTAGATAATACC
Source organism: Picea engelmannii (assembly GCA_009831015.1). Classification (NCBI taxonomy): domain Eukaryota; kingdom Viridiplantae; phylum Streptophyta; class Pinopsida; order Pinales; family Pinaceae; genus Picea; species Picea engelmannii. The sequence continues at coordinate 377,524 of ML802719.1, read as the reverse complement.
ACGAATGGGAAGAGGGATATATGACAATACTATCAAGATGTTCACATGAGAATAAAATAGACAATAATAGACAGAAGATGAAAATAAAATAAAAAAACATTTAGCCACTGAGAGTGGCATAAAAAAAATAGAGAACACAACGTATAGAAGGACACTCTAAGAAAGAGTGCAAGAGAGACAAGTTCACATGCCAAGAGCGTAGTGAATAGAGTTTTTCAATGGCATAGATTGAATGAGAGAAGAGAGTGGAGATATTTCCTTGAAGAAAATAGGAAGCTCTTCCAACCTTATGATGATCACCCTGAAACAGAGAAGACTTGGATCTAGACTAAAGCAAAAGAGGGGAGGTCATTGAGGGATTGTATAGAAAAGAAGGGACTCCCTTGTGCAAAGGAAATAAAGTTGATAAAATACTTGATAAAACTGTAGAGACCCTAAGCTCATTGGGAAGGGGGAAACTTTTGTTGTTGACAATGGAGGAAGGAGAGTAACCTTCCTGGATCATCCTAATCTTGGAAACTAGCTGAATCATTCCCCTTTTGGTATCATGGCATGACATGGTGGTGGCGTACTGTAGGAAGACACTTTAGAGTATGGAATAAGGTTGGGAGGAAAGGAATCCTCTCTAAGTGAGTTGGCTCTCGACATTTCCATGATCAAATAAGTATTTAAAGTGATCTATTTAACTATTCATGAATGATGTAATTGTGTAATTGTTTGATTTAAAGGGGAAATGTGAATGATTATAATCAATGAATGGAACGCATGAATAATTTGGATATGCTTTGTGTTTCCATTGTTTAATGTGTTAAACTGTGAATTCGAATAAGTGTGGACAATCTGTGTGCCTAAGGGCCCTGTAGCTTTGAAGGAAAGTTTGACGGATATAGACAAAAAATTTGTTGACCCAGTGGTGTGAGTGTCCTGATGTCTGAGAGTTCCCTATGAGGAATAAAGGACCTTGAGTCTTGAGGAATTATCAATATTTATGTGGAAATATTGAAATATATACAAGAATCTTATCTGTGATGAATTCAAAAGGCCTTTAATGGTATTGGAGTGGTTTTCCCAACTCTTGAAGATTTGGTTAAATCCTTGAAGAATCCCTAAAGTTGGACAAGTCCCAATTCTCAGACTGTTAGCCAGTGGAAACTGTATGTTATGATAGGGGAAAACCTTGTCTGTTGATTCAGTGTGATGCATGGATCACAACCTTACATTCAAAGGTAATATCATCAGGATTTGTGAGAAGACAAGTCAAGAAAGAGGGATGGTCGCCGATAAAGAATTCCTAAAACTATTGTCAGTTGTTGGATGGTGTGATGAGTGGATCGGGATCATTCGTTAGGAGGTTGAGTCCTTAAAATGATCAAGAGTTGGAAAAAGGATATATAATGAAGACGAAGACCTTGATATGAGATGAGGAGTGTTGATATGTCGAGAGTGACCTCGCCAAGATCTAGACCGTTGGTGCCAATCACATCATCATCAAGGTATAGGAGTTTGGCGAACTGGGACAATGGTTCCAAAGATTACCGATGACGACAATGTCCTTGAAAAGAAATGAGATCCATTGATCAACACATAGGCGAGAGTGATTTCCACCATAGGTGGTTGTAGGTTCTGATTAAGTGAAAAATGGGATTATGATATCATGGTAATTGATTAAGTGAAATTGGTAGAAGCTACATGGATGCCAGGAGGAATTAAAGAGGACTTTGATAAAAGATCCTAAAAAACTTTGGCAAGCTATAAATTTAGATCCATATATTGAAATTAGGTTTAGTTATAATCATTGGAAATCTCTTGGCGAGAAGAATCCATGTATGTTCCTTAGGATCTTATAAGAGTTGAGTCAATAAAGAGAAATTTTAACATCCCACCTACCCAAGATAAGGTTAGGGGGTCAAGTGTGCTACATGAAGCATCTGTAGCATTTGTTTCAACTCTCAATCTACTTTAGGTAGTAACTCCTCAGTCAAATACACAATCAATTGGCGCTCAACCTTGTTTTCCAAGCTAAATCCTTCTATATTTTTTTCTCAAACTACAATTTCCGCAGTTGGTCACAACGATCCTATAGGGGATCCTTTAAAGTTATCAATTGCCTACTCTATTGCATGAGGGCATGCAAAAAATTAGGCATGGGGGAGATTTTGGGCCACCATTTTGGTATCTTTTTCACTATCATATGTGTCCCATTTTGACCCTGTTGACGGGCGAAATTGACCGTCCGTCAACTGGGAGAGTGGAACCGGTTCGGGGTTGTCTAAATAACCCAAGCCGTTTGGAATGGACCACCCTGACGAGTTTAACGACTCCGTTGGCCGCTCTAAGGTCTTTCAAGAAAACCAAAGAGAGAATTGATCTGAGCTAAGTAATCTAACTAAAGTAAATAAAACAAACTAAACTATAACTAAATACAAGAAACTAACTAAAATAAAGGAAACTAGAAACTAATAAAACAAAGAAAAGGAACTAATATACTAAATATAAACTATTCTAACTATTCTATCTACAAACTACAAATTACTCTTATAATAACTCAAATCAACTATCTAATTATCAGCTACAATATCTCTTATTCACAAATGTACACTATGAACAACCTACCGATTTGATTAAAACCTGCAAAACTCATGTATAATCTGCCCTAAGACAGCCAAGAATCTCTTTTTATTTTTCATATTTTATGAAAAAGAAATAAAAATTACTGAAATTAAGCAATCTAATATATTTACTGAAATTAAACAATCTAATATTATCTAATTAAATTACTATCTATATTAAACTACTTAGTAAACAACAAACTAATTGACCTGGAAATGCTCCAAGTCTGCCCTATGTGTGATGACTTCTAAGCTGGTTGGAGGAAGAAATTCACACCATTTAGTCCATAAGCTTCTCGAAAATGATTGGTTGTGCTGCTTCTTGAAGTGTTTTACAGGACAAACAAGACATAAAAGAAAATCATAACAATCTTTTGATTATAAATTCCTACAATAAGGGAAACCTGTTATGCAAGGACTTATATATAACAATTCAATCTATGAAGAAGACAAAGCTATCATTCACAAAATGAATTAATAATTGTTGTGTCTTTAATCTATTTGGAAGAAACAAGATATGGATCACAATAATAAAATTATATCATTTGCATTTGATTTAGATAGCTAAAGTAATCATAAACCATAAACAAAATGATATACAAAACTTGAAACAAAATGTTGATATATTGAGAAGCTAAAGCTATGACAAAACATCAATTATGCTCCAGTTTGTATCAGCATTACATATCCTTGTTCTCCCGCAACTGAGGATAATCATTATTACAAAAATCATAAGTATATATATGTTTCTTCACAAGGTAAAACTTCCTTGTGGATAATCTCAAATAGTTTTACACAATCTGGGAGATATCCCAAAATCACCTAAACTAAGGAAATAAAATGCAAGTAGAATCTGTAAAACATCCCCTAACTGCTCATCATATCTATTGCCAATTCGAATTTGCCTGCAATAGAATACAAAGATCAAATTAGAAGGGTATTTTATTAAGAAAACAATAAAAAATTGACTTCTCGGACTTAGCTACAGAATCATATGATTTTATAGCTAGTCAAAATAGAAAATAGGACCAGATCTCAATCAAATAAAATCAAATCCAATCATCTTTTAATAATCTTTAAAAAATGAATTACTAATAATTCAAATGAAATTATCATTTAAATTAAATCATATCAAAATAAATGCAATCGAAACAGAGTAAAGAATGC
>ML802719.1:338814-363689 GCA_009831015.1 Picea engelmannii | reverse complement strand
GTGATTTAATAAGAGATTGTCTAAAAATTTCTTGTATATCACCACCTGTAGGATTAGGAGTTGTTGGCTCAACTGTGATCTGCGGATCTTCGGTTGAAGTAGTTGTTGTTTGAGGGGGGATACTATTGAATGAACGTCTTCTAGTCACTATAAGGGAGCGATTAGGGGGTGGAGGAGTCTTGCGACCACCTCGTGCCATCAATTTAGTTTGGCCCTCCTTCTAGCGCCATTTGTTGACGGACGAAATTGACCGTCCGTCAACTGGGAGAGTGGAACCGGTCTGGGGTTGTCTAAATAACCCAAGCCGTTTGGAATGGACCACCCTGACGAGTTTAACGGCTCCGTTGGCCACTCTAAGATATTTCAAGAAAACCAAAGAGAGAATTGATCTGAGCTAAGTAATCTAACTAAAGTAAATAAAATAAAGTAAACTATAACTAAATACAGGAAACTAACTAAAATAAAGGAAACTAGAAACTAATAAAACAAAGAAAAGGAACTAATATACTAAATATAAACTATTCTAACTATTCTATCTACAAACTACAAATTACTCTTATAATAACTCAAATCAACTATCTAATTATCAGCTACAATATCTCTTATTCACAAATGTACACTATGAAAAACCTACAGATTTGATTAAAACCTACAAAACTCATGTATATTCTGCCCTAAGACAGCCAAGAATCTCTTTTGATTTTTTATATTTTATGAAAAAGAAATAAAAATTACTGAAATTAAACAATCTAATATATTTACTGAAATTAAACAATCTAATATAAATCTAATTAAATTACTATCTATATTAAACTACTTAGTAAACAACAAACTAATTGACCTGGAAACGCTCCAAGTCTGCCTTGTGTGTGATGACTTCTAAGCTGGTTGGAGGAAGAAATTCACACCATTTAGTCCATAAGCTTCTCGAAAACGATTGGTTGTGCTACTTCTTGAAGTGTTTTATAGGACAAAAAAGACATAAAAGAAAATCATAACAATCTTTTGAATATAAATTCCTGCAATAAGGGAAACATGTTATGCAAGGACTTATATATAACAATTCAATCTATGAAGAAGACAAAGCTATCATTCACAAAATGAATTAATAATTGTTATGTCTTTAATCTATTTGGAAGAAACAAGATATGGATCACAATAATAAAATTATATCATTTTCATTTGATTTAGATAGCTAAAGTAATCATAAACCATAAACAAAATGATATACAAAACTTGAAACAAAATGTTGATATATTGAGAAGCTAAAGCTATGACAAAACATCAATTATGCTCCAGTTTGTATCAGAATTACATATCCTTGTTCTCCCACAACTGAGGATAATCATTATTACAAAAATCATAAGTATATATAGGTTTCTTCACAAGGTAAAACTTCCTTGTGGATAATCTCAAATAGTTTTACACAATCTGGGAGATATCCCAAAATCACCTAAACTAAGGAAATAAAATGCAAGTAGAATCTGTAAAACATCCCCTAACTTCTCATCATATCTATTGCCAATTCGAATTTGCCTGCAATAGAACACAAAGATCAAATTAGAAGGGTATTTTATTAAGAAAACAATAAAAATTTGACTTCTCAGACTTAGCTACAAAATCATCTGATTCTGTAGCTAGTCAAAATAGCAAACAGGACCAGATCTCAAATAAAATCAAATCCAATCATCTTTTAATAATCTTTAAAAAACGAATTACTAATAATTCAAATGAAATTATCATTTAAATTAAATCATATCAAAATAAATTTAATCGAAACAAAGTAAAGAATGCTCTGTTTTTAGTTACCATAAAACATGGTCAAACATAGATAGGACTGTTTTGAATTAAACGAAATCAAGCAGTGAATCGAGTGATATGAGATACGATGTAATCGTAATCCACAACCATAATCGAACGAAATCGTATACAAGATATGATATGCCGCAACATAACTATAATCGATATCGTTGAACACAACATATATGTTACAGCTGTAGCAATACACATAGATTTCATGTCGTTTCAATCAACAGTAAAGATAGGCGAGCATAAGATTCATTCTATTGTAATCAAATATGAGAAGGCTGTTACGATATACTCAGAACGAAATATGCGTAACAGTATTGACCAAAAATCACCATAGATTTCATTTGCTGGATGTAACAACAATATCGATAACCATAAGCTGGACAGCAATCAAACAAAATCGGGTCTGAGCCAATTATAGAACAATTCATCATCGTGTGCATAATCATTCCCGTTTTACAAATCCATTCATAACTGAATATCGATTGTTATTCCAATTCAAAAGATAACAGGGTCGACCGGTCAGAGCAAATTGACTCGTTGGGCTTCACATGACTGTTACGATTTGTATCAATTCACGCTATAAAACAAAACCCTTTTTTAAACAAAATCCACATTGTATCCGGGTTGGTCAAAGTCATATGTAAATAAAATTGTAACAGATAACCATGTGTCTCATAACCAATTCAAATGACAGCATAAATCGTGTCTCAAGGTTTGAAATGAAAAACAACTTGTCTATAATAGATGCAACAGAACATTCAATCGCAACCGATTTAAAACAATCAAATCCATATTATGACTAACAGAATCAAGACCAAATCCAATAACAAAATTCGATTTACCAAAATGAGTTATATACAACAATGCATGTTTATGTAATAGAGAAGGTCGATGATATACAGAGTTTATGAATGTGGGATATAAATGGGTGAAAGTTATACCAGCGAGGTTGTTGAGGCTATGCCAATTTCGAATTGACGATTGCCGTAGCCGACTTGACATTCTTGATTAGAATTGAACCAGTAGTTCGTTGCTTCTTGTCAGTGGGTTGCACCTTCGTATTATGACCAGTGAGCTTTGCCACTTGGTCTTCCAAATCATGGATTCTGGATTGCAACATCGGCACATCTAAGTACTACCTCTCCAACCATAACCCACACTGATCGCATGGTGGAACAACTGGTTGAGCAGATGAAGGTTTCGATGAGTCACCGAGGGTTCCACGAGGTAGTTCAATTCCAGGAAAATTAGGATCATCCCACAGACAAGGTGGTAAATTCTTGACAAAGTCATAAGGAGGTTTGTCACACAAGCCTTCTGAGTAAGAATACTCGTTTGCAAGAAAACATTCAATCTCTGAATTACAATCCTCGCTAACCATGATAGGCATAGGATTGGCAGAGGGTTTCGGTTTATTTCTCGCCATACGAGAGATTAACCGAGCATTTTTCTTGCCTTTAGAATTAGCATTATCTTTAGCTTTAGGCTGTTTGGCTGTGAGCTTAGCAATTTCGACCTATTTGGTCACAGACATGGGCAAGTTCATAGGTGGGTTGGGTAGAGGTTTGGGTAGCAAAACACTGTAAGGCACAGGGAGGATAGGTTTGCCTTCACTCACCACAGGTTTATCAACCTGTGGTGGGTTTGATTCTTCAAAGCCATTACGACTGAGAAAATCACCCCAACAGTCACGACGTAACCCCAACTCATAAACCATAATCATTTTAATTAACCCCAAATGGAAGAGACTGGTATCGGCCTGGCTGCGCTTGTACCACTTCGCCATCTTAAATAGACTTCTATGAAGGTAGTGAGGTACATTGAGTTTAAAACCCATAAAAACCATCAATAGACGAAGGTGAAACAAGAAAACGAACCTGTACCTGCCCTCGCAAGTAATGAATTGCTTGATTATCATTAGCAGGTCGTGCCAGTGTTGTTTTAACATTTTTGCAGGCCATCCTTTGTCGCAGGGTTTCACCATTCGAGATTGGAAGAGCAATGTCCACGAGACATCTTCCAAGTTACAATTTTTAGACCACTTCTGTCCTGTAGCAGGAAGACTGGTTGCTGAGCTAAGAAATTGCTCATCAATCTCCAGTTGCACATCCCCAATTTTGGCTCGGCAGCCATCGAATGATAACGCAAATTGTCGAGCCACGATAGGGTTATAACCATCGAATTTCCTTATGAACGGGAGCCACCCGAATTTCTCCAAGTCGCTACAAGCGCCATCAAACATCAGCAGTGCTTGGCAACCGTTGGGCTCGTCCCTTACGACAGGAGCCATGGCTTCTATGCATGGTAGGGTTTGGTTTGAACAATACAAAACACAGGAGAAAAACGATAGGGCTTAACAGTTGCAAGCGCTCAAAGGGGAATGAATCAATGTAATGCGTGTGAAGGTGGTGGGATTACCACCGCCATGCAGTGTATTAATGGCTGGGTACAGCGTTGTTCCATCAGTAATCATAACGTTTAAAACACATTAATCGGCCAACCCAAATCAGTGTATAACCATATCAACGTGCCATCAATCAAATGTAGAACCAAAACCACATGTTATATTCATGCGCCAAGTGTATAGTTTAATCCAACATGAAATCCAACATTAACCAATGCACCATCGTATTAATCATTAAATCAAAAACAAAATTTTAAACCAATGTTATTCCAATTGTGCCATTGCATAAATTCAGACTATCAAACCAAAAGTTTACCCGATCGGGGTTTCATAACTTCAAACCTTTTCCTTTCAACATGACATTAAAACTCATATATTGATCATGGGCTCATAGCAAAATAGATAACCAATGTTTTATAAAACATTATGACAAATGGTTTTATAAAATCGATTAGTCAAGACCTCAAAACAATAAGGATCATATCACATAAAATCAACATCAATCATGACCTTTATAGAATCAAATGTAACCAATAAATTTGCATGCTCAATGGCTTATTAATCAAATAAATCCAAATGCGCAATCAAAGTAAGAGTGGGCCAAGGGACATATTTTGAAAGAACCTTTGCAGTCATGTGATAAACCAATGGTAAAGTGCCTTTTAGAAAATTAATAAAAGACGACGACAGTCCAAACAACGATGGAGGGGTTTTCACACTTTCAGTTGTGAAAACTGAATCGAAACCAAATTGCAATTGTCGCAAAAAATGAAACAAATGTCTAGTTGAAAAATGCGACGATGACTTGTCGTTTAGAAGACAATTAGGTGTAGGCAGCTTTTTAGAGCAATAAAAAAAATTGAATTGGCTGCCAACAGACCCTTTTGTACATCCCTTTTATTTCGTCATTTTTTCTTCTTACCATATTCCCTCTTAGTTATCAATATAAGTGTCATTGCAAGCTTATAAGATGTTTAATTGTTAATTTCATTAATTTCCCTTATTTTTGATGAAGTAAAAGGAATTAGACTTGGTCTTGCCAATAATGGTTTATGCAATTCGAATCCTGTAGCGGGCATCTTCTTGTTCCTATAGTACTACTGGAATTATTAAGCGACATGTTTCTAGAAGCATTTTTTCATGGAATGTATCAACATATGAAGATGAATTAGGAGAATCAAAGACATGGGTTTTGTGCAGAATTCCCAAAATTGGGTCACGCTTTGACCAATGTCCAAAAAAAGGAATGATTTTGGAGATATGTGTGGATATCCAAGGTTTGTTTTCCAAGAAATCCTATAGCTCCCGAATTCCTATATTTACGCCTCTTGTGGATGAATTTGGCAATATCGTTTTGTCAAAGATTATGTTGGTGTGCTTCCATGTTATTCAAACATATCCAAAATCCATTAAGTAACCTCCATTTCCTTAATCAAGTTTGTTATGGTTGTAGATCCATATATTTTGGATTTGGTCTCATTTTGTTGTAACCATTTTCCTTCTTTGAATGGTAAGCCATATGTATAAATGTAAGAAGGATCAATGTAATTAGAGGAGAATTATGGAATAAAGAACTTATTTCATATAAAGAGATATCCATTGTAGTCTTTCTTGGCAATGTATGCCAAGGGAAACAGGGCCCCTCCCTTTGGTATATTTTTTCCAATAGTTTTTTTTTGTTATGTGTTTTTATTCAATTTTTGCAGTTTTATTTTTGTTCTGTGGATCAAACTAATGATTGTTGGAATAGGAATCTCATGCTTCCTTGTATTTTAGTTTGAATGGTGATTCTTTGAACAAGGAACTTGTCAGAGCTACAGTCTGATGCAATTGATGGTCACAAATTCTTCACTGGATTGGCAATTTCTCATGATAGACATCTTTCCTGCATGTATTAGTTTCTCAATTCTATTGTTTATAGTTTCAATTAAAGGTTGTTAATATAACTCATAGAGTGAATCTAATGAAGTACTGTTGAATATAAGTATCTATATTCAACCTGCAATTCTACGTTAAAATATTCACTATTAGATGAGAAACCAATTATGTTAGTTTTGCTTCATAGTTCATTATAAAATGGTGTGTTAGATGCTTCGAGATTAACTCTGCATATTTTGTGCCTGACACTTCGTAAATTTACAAACATAGATTGATAATTAATGTACCAAATTATCATCATATAATTCGACCCACAAATGGTACATAATTAAATGTGATAATTTCCACCATTAGTTGCACTCATACTTTCATACTTATGCTACTTCATTGAATGATGAAAATAATATACAAATTATCCTTGTAAAATAATGCACTTTACTCTTTCATTGAATGAATGTGATAGTGATTTGTCTCATCAATATTCCTTTGTGAATGAACACATGATTGCAAGTTTTATATTGAGCACCTTACATGGTAATTGGTTGATAATGATTGATGGTGTATTGATGCGATGTGTTGCAAAAAAGAGCTTTATCATCCTAGCATTCACTTGGCATAGACCTCTCTCTTATATTGAGAGAAATCAACCTTAGTCAACATAATTTATTATCCTCACATGTCCTAAATGCAATGATAGTACTTAGTTTGACCATATAGGAAATCTCTCATTAGGTTAGAAACCCTAGCCTAGAATAGTAGAGGCAAGGTTGTTGAGGTGACAGTGGGTGACATGCTTATTTTTTTCCCAAATCTCTCCTTTGTAGTGCATTATTTTCCCTTCACAAGAGTTTGAGTGTAACAAGGCCTACACTATGTGCTTTGAGGACTACAGTAGCCCCCCAGGGATATATGGGCCAATAATCCAAGTCATGAGGACTATACCATGAGGCATATTACAATGGAGTATCCCAAGCCATTAAATAGGCTACATCATATGAAATATCATAAGAAAATACCATGGGTTACTGAAACCCATAATTGATTCTATCAAGGCTATCCTAACTACTTTATGACCAAGACAAGATTAAATCAACATCCCCCCCCCCTTTCAACATGACTTGGAATAAAGACATATCCCCCTCATCTAAGTATACAACATGACCCCTATCGCCCAAGTCTACATCTAGACTTTACACCAGTGAACCATCAAACCAGGGTATGCATGCCTAAATAGGTATTACATCCATATGCCCATTTACATATGTGGTAAAATCCAACTCCATACATATACTTACAATTGCATGCCCGAGCATTTGAAGCTATTAAACATCAACCTGTTTTATTTCCAACATCCATTTTCTCCAAATACAATTAGACAAACCAAGTACTTATCTTAAATGAAATCATTAGTTTGCACATTCAATCTACCAGGAACTTATTATGCACAATATTAAATATGATTGATCCATCAAATCTTTACCTAATCTCAACAAGTCCAAGCATCCAAGTGGTAGATATATCCATCTATCTGCAAATTCATGTTTCTTCATGCATGTTGCAAGCCAAAGACAAATGCTTCAAGCTCACTCTCCATTTCAGGTATTGTCGTTCTTATCATTTTCTTGGAACAAGTTCTCATTTTGCACAAGCTCCCACTCAAACCAAGATTGTATCAAAAAACCTTTTCCCTAACACATTGGATTTGAGGTGATCAAGCTTTGATACCAATTAAAATGAAGCAAAGGCATGAAATACCCTTACTACACTAATCCATGAGAGAAGAATGTGCAAAGACTTAGAATATAATAGTTTCAAAAAATGAAATAAAGAACAAACCATTAAACAATACAATTTCCTAGGGAAAACTCTTGTTGAAAAAAATGTTGCTCTCCAAAGCAAGATCAATGTATTCCTTAGAGATGAACAACTGTTACAATACACTTTCAGAGATGTTTCCTTAACAAGAGTAATTTGCAATTAGCTCCTCCTTATTTGGCACCCTCTCTCTAGACCAAATCAAGCCTACACTATGCTCTCCAAGACTACACTAGCCACCTATGCCTATATGGGTCAATAAGTCAGCTCATGAGGCCTACACTATGAGACATCTTACAATGGAGTATCCCAAGTCATTAAATAGACTTCATCGTATGACATACCATGAACAAATACCATAAGCTACCCAATACCATAATTCCATAAATTGTGAATGGTATACCCATCATTGATTGTATCAAGGTTATCTTAAATACTTTATAATCAAACAAAAATTAACCCAACAATTTTCTTATCCTATAAAATTAATTTTTATACAATAATCACTTAACTATGTTTTAAAAAAATAACTTAAAAATCATTTTCAATTAATTCTTAACAATTAAAATACATAAATTTTGTTTTTCTACTTTTTCTTATTTATTTTGTTAAATATGTTTTTTATAATAAAACTATCATTTTTTTCTATATATGAATAGTAAACTTATATTATTCCTTCTCATAGAAAAAACCTACACCATGTGATTAAAGAAAATATTTTAACTCGTGACTCATTAGATTTGCAAACTTAAATAAAATCATAATCTATGCAGTGGATTAACCCATGTTAAATTTTTTAAATATATTGTTTATATTTTATTGTTTTCAAAATCCTCATTATAAAGTCTTTGTCATAATCCATTGCTGTATTTTTGGTTGGCCTTTCTTCCTATTTCTTCCTATTGGATTTCATGGAAGCCATTCCCGAGGCATTCTTAGCGCGTAAAAATTGTACTTTATTTGAGCTTGAATTGTATTATTTACTTTGAGATTTATTTAAAATGGAAATCAATATATAATTGTTTTATATGTTTCATTTGCTCCATTTTTAAAGAATTTGTTTATTTTTATTATATATTATAATAATTTATGTTTAGTATTATCATCATTTTATTTAAAAAATAAAATTTTAATAATTAATTATTTTATACTAAATAAAATTTTAATAATTAATTGTTTATGCTGAATATTAGGTAGATGGAAATAGAAAGTATGATCATATCTCGCCAATTGTGCTCTCCTACAAGGCTTGGCATATTGTAACCTAAAAACTAGGTATAACATATTAAGATTTCTTTGGCACAAAGGTCTTTGTTTAAAGTAAGAGTATATGAATCATTATCGTCACATTAGGTAAGGATGGCACATTGATGATATACTAAGGACCGAGGTGGAGCCCATACATAGATATATATCTAGGTCAATAGCAAATTGAAACCAGGTGGGTGGGTGGCAGTGATGTTTGCAGACATGCCATCTCGATTTTGAATGTATGCTGATTTTGAATGTATGCTATGGAAGTAGGTCCGTGATGTATGAGAATATTTCTATAAAGCTTACATCATACGTTGCATAATTTTTCATATCAAATCATGTATGTAATTTCAAATCATTTCCAAACACCAACTATAATACAATACGAGAGTAATTGATCCAATCCTTTGCAAAAGAAATGCAGCCTTACAATCCATGTAATACAAAACTGATTTGAAAATCAAGTCACGATAATGGAAAGATTTGTTTTTATCATTAGATCCCTAATTTCTATTATGGAAACATTCACACGCGTCCTCGCGATGTTTATACAAATAGAATGCCGGAGATGTTGTGTGATGGTGCGCCTTTCTCCGATTCGTCTGAAAGGCATGAGCAGCAGAGATTGCGGCGTATCGGAAGGAATCAGGCATGAACATTGTAAATTTGAATGAAACGAAATGAAGTAGGTATTTTTTTTATTTTCTCAGATAGCTGCGTGATTGCGCAATGTGATTTGGACTGCAAGGTAAACATTGGATTGGGGTTTGTTGGGAAGCTCTGCGCAATGTGATTTGGACTGGAAGGTAAACATTGGATTGGGGTTTGTTGGGAAGCTCTCAGAGCATGCCGCGGGATATCTACTGTAATTTTTGTGGATCACTACAGGATGAAGTGGATTTGAAAAATCTAGATACCCAAGTCTTTCCATTAACTATCTAACCCAGGTTCTCAGTTGTCTCTGTTGAGTTTCTTCTCTGTAGCATTTTGCAAGAGAAAGATGGTCGCCTCCTCATAAGTTTTTCAGAATAAGTGCGGCAGAGATGAATATTGGACGGGCCTGTTTGCTTTGCCAGACGAGAACCGAACCAATAACGAATTGAAGTCGGCGCATGACAGTGATCTCATGTCCTTGCTCGACAAGATGGATAATATGAATAACAATAAAGAGACGTATGATGTGAAATTAGGCTCCACGGGGTTATCAAGTCTTCGAAGATGAAATTGGGTCGAAGGCGCCAACATATATTAAAATTGAGTCGATTGGTGAGATGGGCAGTGCTGATCAGATGGGTTCAGCTAAGAAAGGCGAACCAACTGCGGGCGGATCAAATTCTGAAGCGACCTTGGTTTGTGATATAGGAGACCGCTTCACGTATTACGACGATGTTAGCGCAGAGCTTGGTTTCTTCCTAGACCATATTTGTCCCAACGAACTTGGAATCATCGTCAACTATACCTATCGAGATTCAATGACCCATATTATGTATTTGGATGCCGTGCATGGCAATTCTGAGACTACAGAGGTTTTCTATGGGTCTCTTTGGGAGGATGATAATTGTCTGTCGATTGAACATCCAGTCTTTCAAAATTATTTTGAATCGCCACAGCAAGCAGAAGGTGGATTGGTTGTCAGTGGAACCGAGTTTCATGACGTTTGGAACGATATTAAGCCAGTCCAACGTCTGACTGACAATAAGGAAGTACTTAATGTGTTGGGTAGCGGAAGCAAAACATAGCTGCATGCATGTGCATGACCCTATGAGGAAATTCGTTGCCATGTTTCCAACAATCTCTACCTTGACAATAATTTATCTGATATATCATGCTTTGCATCTCTCTAATAAACCGATGCACTTGTCTAAATCTCATGAATCATAACCACAAACCAAATCATTGCAACCATTTCCATGCTCCTGACCTGGTTTTTCCATGTGCTGCATGTGCACGCTGACCATTTCTCCATCGCAATCATCGAACTTCCTACTAGCATATAATACTCAAGACATATAACCCTAATACTCAAGACATATAACCATTTTCTTTTTCATCAATTAGGACATAAACTTGAAGAGAACTTACAATGGAATGCCAAAGGGATTTTACCAGTTTCTCATTATTCATACTGAATTTCCTTAGTACCTTCACCACATACTTCTGTTGTGATAACCAAGCTTACCATATTTCCTGTCTTTGTGTATTTCCATGCCCAAGATTTATTTTGTTGCTCCCAGATCCTTCATAACAAACGTCCTAACCAATTGAGCCAACCTATTGATCTCAACCATGCTTGTGCTTGCAACAAGCATAACATATAACACCAAGATAATGAGTATACCATAAACACAATGGTTATACTCACTTCTTGTATACTTTGGCTCACCATGAAGGAATCAAACATCTTGTACCATAGTCTATTGGGAACAAATAGTCTATTGCGATTCTCAACTAACCGTTCTAGTTGTTCCATATACATCCCCTTATCCAATAAAACTCCATGTAAAATAATTTTAACATGTAGTTGTACTATCACAACCAGTGCTAATACAACATGAATAGAAACAAGCTTTTAACAACCGATGAGAAACTTTCAAGGAAATCAATACCTTCCAAATACCTTTTTTCTACGATTCATGCTTTGAACCTTTCATCTTTTACTATGTTTTATTTTATAAAAAGAGATGCATGAAACACTGCATCTCTGTCCATGATGATTATTTGGGTATTAAGATCCCACAGTTTGCACCCCTTAACATCATCACCATATCAAAGATCTACCTGTTTGATTTGAGTCCTGCTTAGATTGTTGATAAAAAACATAAGCATCACAACCGAATAATTTCACATTTGAGTAATTACCAGATGACCTGTTCATGCCTCTTCCTGAATCTTCATGTCTTTTGCAACCGATGGTGACCGAGTTACCAAATAACACAATCCCTTATGTCCACAACTATTGTCGCAACTTGGCATTACTGAGCATCCCTATTTTATCCCAACCTCCTTACAATACTTTCCAAGTTCCATGGATATGAACTTACCTTCATCATATATTCTCAAACACTTGATTGACCTGCCAACACATCAACCTTTCTACAGACCCACCTTTCTAAACTGGACAAACTGCTCCACCTCGAACTTCGCATTCAAACAACCTTGACCAAATATGATGAAGACGGCTAAGTAAGCCTTCACCACTTACCTCCAGGCCCATTTACAATGGAGTTCACCAAGCCTTTTATAGGCTTCATTACATGCAATCCATGGATACAATACCATAGGATACCCAAAACACATGGACCCGAAAAAACACTTTCTTTGACCTAAAAACAGATTTAACTCATTAACTCTTTCAACGAGTTAAGGATAACTCAACATAAATGCCCCCCCACATATTCAATTTACATAAATTTGTGCATAGAATTTTCATAGGTGACCTGATAAATTAGGGGTACGCATGCTTACCCAGGTCTTACAGATATATTCTCATTTACATGCAATCAATATTTTTTACAACTCCAAAGTAAATACCTTCTTTTTTCTTTCACGATGATTAAACAATCACCGCTCTTGACGTTTTCTTGTTGTTCGAACAAATCCTGCATCTTGAGCTTACATATCTCTCTTGAGTTATTCTTGTCACTGCATTTCTCCACCTCAAACTTAGAACTCTGCACTTTCACCATTAGCAAAAAACTCCAAAACCACTGCTTATAAAACCAAGCCTTTATAGGGAGAAATAACCTTATAGTTCAATATTGAACCCAAAACTAATGGTTAAAAAGTTTTTAAAAATATTTAATAAATATTTTACACCTTAATAAAACCTTTTACCCAAAACCACAAAAAACTTCAACTCTTAAACTAATAATATTCTAATACATATACTCCACCCACTTATACCTAGAAACAATCCTTCAAGCATAAAAATAGTCACGCTTTCGCACTCCATGTGCATAATAAAAAAAAGGGTTTCTTTCATACAATGCTATGTGTATACACCTGCATATATATTACCTTCAATATATATTAATTGACACGGTTATAGCTCTTGTCATAAAGCATACACAACGATGAAGTTGGGTTATCTAACCACCCAACAAGCGTAGAGTGCGAGGAAAAAAGGTTTCTTTCATACAATGCTATGTGTATACACCTGCATATATATTACCTTCAATATATATTAATTGACACGGTTATAGCTCTTGTCATAAAGCATACACAACGATGAAGTTGGGTTATCTAACCACCCAACAAGCGTAGAGTGCGAGGAAAAAAGGTTTCTTTCATACAATGCTATGTGTATACACCTGCATATATATTACCTTCAATATATATTAATTGACACGGTTATAGCTCTTGTCATAAAGCATACACAACGATGAAGTTGGGTTATCTAACCACCCAACAAGCGTAGAGTGCGAGGAAAAAAGGTTTATCGGCATTATCGCAACTCCTGCACGTTGTAATTAGGGATGATCCACCAATATCGCTTATCCCCCAAGCCCTATGGAGTGATGATATCCAGAATTTGGGAGATCTGAAGTCTGGGTATGATTATTGCCTCCTTTGTACAAGCTTACATGCGATAGGCAAGAAATTATCGCCTCTACATACGAATCCATTCCTTTTACTACTGATTTTCGCCACCAAAATACATAGACTGCAAATTTGTCTTCCTCCTGCACTCGTAGCTCCTTTTGTTTTCATACTTGCATTGCATCAGGAAAGTTGCCTCACCATAACAACATCTCAAACAATAGAGTGTGCTCTCATCTTTTTCACAGATGTCGCCCTACAGATCCTGCTCACTCATGCAATGAATTTCTCACCTTAAGATATAATACCACTTGTTGGGAAGCAAAAGCAAAACATAGCTGCATACCTATGCATGTGATCGCAAGAGGAAATTCGTTGGCATGTTTCCAACATAATGTACATATTGAGAATAAAATTTTCCGGTTTTGTATGTAAAAAATATACTGAGATCCAAGTCTGTGGCTTTAATTAAACTCCTTGTGTAAATGTCACTCAAAATTATGTCAAAAAAGGCGAAGGTTGACACAGAATCATTTGTTTTCTTAAACTAAAGTTCTATTTGGGTTGTTTAATGATTTTTATATTTTCACAAAACGTTCTAGTGATTTTGTACACATTTTTGTCAGATTGTTATTGTTGAAAACAAGCTTATAAAGTCTGGTATATCATAGCAAAGTTTTAGTTTATTACCACGAGTACGCATATCATAGTGAAGATCTACTTTAGGTACATCATTATATGATAATGCATTGTTGTGAATCAATTTTCAAATGGTTCATATTGTCATTGTATAAGTTTGGCACAAGATTTTGTGATTAGAATCAATCGAATCATCGGTATTGAACTAGTTCAACTCGTGGGTTATTTGCTGGCGTGTAACTCTGAATATTAGCTGACACTGTGATTCTGTGATCTCTATAATTCATATAATGCATTTTTATTTCAATACAATACTAGACTATTTTTTCTGAATTGAAAATAACCATTTTAAAGTTTATAGCGATTTTTACCTCTATAAATTTGGCTCATGATTCTCTCACTCAAACATCCTATATTTGTGGCCAGTCTCTCCAATACGTTGGAAGTAGTAATGACAATTTAGTGAGCTTTACGTCTCTACCAATTTTTCTGTTAGTTTGCAAGTTTTATTGAAGCCGATCTTTATCTTTCTCAAGTTTTGTTAAGTAGATAGAATTCAGTCAAATTTATTGTGGTCTTTAATATTTGAGCGGGTTTTACTTTTACAAGAAGTCTGAGTTTTATCTATATATGTCCTAGTCTGTAGGAAGTCAAAAGAAGTAGAGAGAGCAATAGACACAGAGAAGGAAAGCAACNCAACATCGGTAGTCGAAGGTAGTCGAAGAAGTTTGAGAGCTCAAGATGTGTGTGTGTGTTTTGTAAATTTCAAAAATAGTTCAAAAGTCATAAGAGCAGAAGCTCGACTCAGTTATTATATTTTATAATAACACGTAGTGCCAAAGTTGTTAATCTCAAGTATTTTGTGTGTTGACAAGTTTTGTTGTATTCTGAGTTTATATGCTAAGTATATCACTATGATGTTTATGTGTCAAGAAATCGTTTATTAAGTGTTTTATCACAGCGCATAGTAAATCGTGCATCCTGTGCACTGAGCAGTATGTCTTGAAAAGTTCAGTCACGTAATTTTGTGGCACGCAGTATTTTTCACTGTGTTGTGTAGAATCTGCCTGCACATTGTAGATCTAATATCTGGTATTAGAGCAGGTTGATTAGAGAAGTTCTATTAGAGTAAGTTTCAAGAGAAACAACTCTTTTGTTAAGTGAAATATGGCTTCTACTTCAAATCTGCAATGTCCCACTTTTACAGGAAAAAATTATGAGTTATGATCCTTGACCTTGAAGGATTTATTTAGAGGTCAATATCAAAGGCTATGTGAAACTAGCAGATCATGCAACCTACAATGCCCTCACACAAGCTGAGAAGGATGCTTTGAAAGATCAAAGGAAGAAGGATGGAAAGGTGATGTTTTATATACATAAAGCCATGCATGAGAGCATACTCCCAAGAGTTCCATCACAAAAGAAAGACAAGGAGGCATGGGACATATTACAAACTTCTTATCAAGGTATGGACAAAGTCAAGACTTCAAAACTAGAAATTCTTAGAAGAGATTTTGAAACTTTGTCAATGAAAGATATAGATTCAATAGATTCATTTTATGCCCATGTTATTGGCCTGATAAATCAGATTAAGTCTCATGGTGAAACCATAGAAGACAAAAAAATTGTTGAGAAGGTACTTAGGAGACTTCCTCCTAAATTTGATACCCTTGTTGTAACTCTAGAAGAAAGAAAAGAACTAAGTCAATTTATTCTAGATGAACTGTAAGCTTCCCTCATTAATCATTAACACAGATTAAATAGGTCAAATATCTCATTAGAGAATGCATTTTCTACGCATTCATATATAAGTCATGGAAGAGGAAGGGGGAGAGCTAACTCTAGAGGCGGAGGAAGAAGTTCTCTCAGAGGTGTATGTGGAAGTAGTCCTGGAAACACTAGTGGAAGAGGTCAAAACCCAAATACCAGTCAGCCAAGTAGTCAGAGAACTAAAAAATCAAAGATTCATTGTCATTATTGTAAAAAGTATGGACATTATGCATATGAGTGCAGGAAGAGACTATAATCAAAATAAGCAAGGTCAAGATCAGTCAAAAAGCGCAAATAGTCCCTCCAATCCTATGTTTATGGCGCATGTTTAAGCAATTCCTATAGTCTCACCGGTTGAATGCAACATTGTTCAAGAAAGTCCTTGTGACATATGGTAGTTATATTCAGGCTGCAGTAATCACATGACAAGAAACATATTTAATTGTTTTCTAGTTTGGATAAGTCAGTCCAAACTAAAGTTACACTTGGAACAAATATCCAAGTCATTGTATTAGGCAAAGGAAATATTAACATTTTAACTAAACAAGGAGAACAAAAATTTATGCCTGATTTTTATTATGTTTCTGGTTTAAAGAATAATTTGATGAGCACAAGATAGTTGTTACAGAAATGATACAAAATCTATATGGAAGATAATAATTGTGTGATTATGGAAAGATATCCAAGCAATCAACTCATTGCAAGAATTCATATGACAAGTAACAGAATGTTCCCATTGACATGGAAGCCATCCAAGAAGAAAAATGCACCGCAAGCTAAAATGCACAGTTAGACACTACTTTTACAATAGAAAGTGTGCGCAGATCCAATGAATAAAATAGTGCACGCAATATCAAGAAAGGATAAAGTGGCGCAGAGATGTAGGCAGCATTCCAATATGAAGTGCAAGATGATTCCTGGATATGGAATTTCATATTTGGAAACTTGAACTTTGGAGGTATGAAGCTACTACACACAAACACAAAGGATATGATAAAAGGTTTGTCATTAATTAAAAAACAGAAGGAATATGTGATGGTTGTATCTTTGGAAAGTAACATAGAGAATCATTTCCAGTTCGCAAGTCATATAGAGAAAAAGTTCCACTAGAAATAGCACATTCAGACATTTGTGGACCAATGCAAATACCATCTATAGGAGGAAGTACATATTTTATAACATTCATTGATGATTTCTCAAGAAAGACATCGATCTATTTCCTAAAGCATAAATATGGCGCATTGGGTTGTTTTGAACAAGTCAAATCACTTATGGAGAAGCAAAGTGGTTATTACATCAAGGTTATAAGAACTGAGAGAGGAGGAGAATATGTGTCAAGATAATTTCAATTTTTTTGTAAATTTCATGGAATCTACAAGTAATTCACTGCGCAGTATACACCATGGAAGAATGGTGTCGCAGAGAGGAAGAATATGACCATCATGGAAATGGTACGCAGTATGTTGGTAGCCAGAAATTTTTCAAATGAGTATTGGGCTGAAGCAGTAACAACTGCAGTATACAACTTGAACAGATGTCCGACAAAAAGTGTGAATAAAAAATTTCCTCAAGAAGCATGGACATGTATGAAGCATAATGTGGCGCACTTAAAAGTTTTTGGTCGTGTCGCATACGCACATGTTCCAGATGAGCTGAGAAAGAAACTAGACAACAAAGGACATAAATGTATATTTGTTGGGTATTCTGAAGACACAAAAGCATACAAATTTTATGATCCTATTGCAAGGAAAGTCATAATCAACCATGATGTTTAGTTTGTGGAGAATGAAGCATGGGATGGAAGCATAGAAAATAAAGTCAAAATTATTGATGTTATGGAGCATGAAGATAAAGAAGAAGAGGTAGTTCAAACACTAAGTATAATTCAGTGTGCAGTTCCTTCTACAACTGTGAGACAAATCCTAGAAAAAACTACTCCAGTAAGATTAGCATGTGTGCATTCTACACCTAGAGAACAACAAACTCCAACAAGCAGTCCAAGCAATTCTACATCCCCAGATCCAACATTAACAAGTTTGTTACCAAGAAAGACAAGAATTTTGTGCGACATCTATAACGATGACACAACAAATTCATTTTATTTTTTTCTCTGTTTTAACAAATAGATGATCCATTAACATTTGAAGAAGTTGTCAAAGATGATGTATGGGCACAAGCCATGGATGAAGAAACCATATGCATAGAGAACAATCAAACATGGAAGTCGGTCGATGTACCTGAATACAAGAATGTGATAAGTGTCAAGTGGATTAAGACCAGGAAAGATGCAGAAGGAAATGGGAAAAATCATAAGTCAAGGCTAGTTGCAAGAGGTTTTACACAACAACATGGAATTGATTTCAATGAAACATTTGCACCAGTTGTGTGCATGGACACAGTCAGAACTGTGTTAGCCATTGTCGCGTAGAACAAATGGTCAGTTTATCCAATGGATGTAAAGTTGACATGTTTGAATGGAAATTTAGAAGAAGAAGTATATGTGGAACAACCACAAGGCTATGAGGTTCCAGGACAAGAAGACAAGGTATATAGATTGAAGAAACCACTGTATGGATTAAATCAATCTCCCAAAGCTTGGTACAGTTGCATAGATTTGTATCTCACTCGGAATGGATTTCAGAGAAGTGAATGTGAGCCAGCTATGTACATCAAAGCAAATAAGCAAGGTAACATGTTAATTTTTTTCTTATATGTAGATGATTTGATTCTTACATGCGATTTTGGCATAGAAGAATTCAAGTGAGTCATGAAGGATGAATTTGAAATGATTGATTTAGGGCTTATGAGATATTTTATGGGTATTGAAGTTCACCAATCCAAAGATGGTATATTTATTTCACAATCTAAGTATGTGGATGAAATATTGAAAATATTCAATACGATAAATTCCAAAGCATCCCCAACACCTGTCATAACAGGATTGAAGTTAAGCAAAGAAGATAAAGGATCTAAGGTGGATCCCACACTATTTAAAAGAATGGTAGGAAATAATATGTATCTAACAACAACAAGACTTGATATTATGTATGGAGTGATCTTGATTTCAAGGTTCATGGAAACTCCAAAAGTGTCACATTGGAAGGCAAGAAAAAGAATTATGAGATATGTGAATGGAACAAAATATTTTGGCATTATGTATACTACTTCAGAAGACTTCAAAATTATTGGATACATTGACAATGATTGTGGAGGAAGCATAGATGACAGGAAAAGTACCTCTGGGTAAACATTTCATTTTGGAACAGGTATAGTATCATGGGCATCGAGGAAGAATCCCATAGTAACTCTTTCTTCAACACAAGAAAAGTACGTTGCATCTATAAGCGCAACTTGTCAAGAAGTTTGGATGAGAAGAATGTTAAAATATTTGTTGTAGGAAAAATAGGGACCAACAACAGTATTTTGTGATAACAATTCAACCATCATGTTATCAAAGAATCATTTGTTTCAAAATAAAACCAAGCATATTGATACAAGCTATCATTTTATCAGAGAGTTAGTGAATAACAAAGAATCTGTTTAGAATTTTGCAGGTCAAAAGATCAAGTTGCAGACATATTTACAAAATCTTTAGAAAGAGATGAATTTTAGCATCTAAGCAGTAGTCTGAGAGTCTATGCAGTAACATATGATTGACAATTTATGTAAGATTCATTTTTTGATGAATTGTTTTGTAATCCCATCTACTTATAATTAAGGGGGAGTGTTGGAAATAGTAATTACAAGTCAGTGAGCTTTACGTCTCTGCCGATTTGTCAATGATTCAGTCAGTCTATTGATTTTTGAGTTTTTAGTTCGTGAGCTCTACGTTTACTCAAACTCAATTTTGCCAGTCGACAAGTAGGGGAGTTATTTAATGAAGAAGATCTTTATCTTTCTAGAGTTATGTTAAGGAGATAGAAGTCAATCGAATTTATTGTCTTCTTTACTGTTTGATTCTGTTTTACTTCTATAGGAATTCTCAGTCTTATCTATATATGTCCTAGTCTGTAGGAAGTCAAAAGAAATAGAGAGAGAGATAGACATAGAGCAGGAAAGCAACAACGATAGTTGAAGGTATTCGAAGAAGTATGAGAGCTCAAGCTTTGTGTGTGTGTGTGTGTGTGTGTGTGTGTGTGTGTGTGTGTGTGTGTGTGTTTTGTAAGTTGAAGAAATAGTTCATAAGTCATAAGAGAAGAATCTCGGCTCAGTTATTATATTTTTTAATAGCGTGCAGTGCCGAAGTTCTTAATATCAAGTATTTTGTCTGTTGACTAGTTCTGTTGTATTTCTAAGTTTATATGCTAAGTATAGAAATGCATTTTTTCTGTGTCAAGAAATCGTTTATTAAGTGTTTTATCACATCGCACAATAAATCGTGCAGTCTTTGCATTGCGCGGTAAGTCCTCAAAAGTTCAGTCACGAAATTTTATGTCGTGCATTATTTTTCACTGTGTTGTGTAGAATTTGTTTTTGTGCTATAGATTCGAGACAATATTACCTCTAACACAAAAGAATATTATATGTTTTAAATCTATAGTAATTTCACAAAAGATTACTATAGAATTTATTTATAGAATATATTTGAAATATAATTGAACTTTACTCTAAACAAAATTAGTATCTATTTTTTTTTATCTGATCATAAAATTCAGTACCAGACTGGAAAAATCCAGAGTTGTAATTGATGCCATGGGATGATCAAGGTCTATATGCAACATAAGAGGTAAATATATCTTTGTTTATATCCAATGCATGGATAATATACTTGTTTTCTTTTAAGTATGTATCGCAGTGCTCTCTATGTTTACACATCACTCAAGTCTCTAATCGTGTTGTGCACATATAGAATCATGGAGTTAGGGTTTGAATCCCATGTGGATCTAAAACAATGGAAGTACCATTGTTTAGAAAGTAAAGATCATGAGTGCATCTGCGTTTATCGTATGATTGGATAGTGAAATTTGGATAACTGGGTTAACATTTCGATGGATATGATAAGATAGATAGCACAGACTAGGGTTCACTTTTTGTCATAGGGTAATGCTCTCTATAGTGTTGAGAATATTCAATGACATAATGCCCCATGTTCGGTTTCAAAATCTGATGAATTGAAAATTATTGATATGGTATATAATTAATTGGTGTAGTCATTATATTTTCAATTATTGATCTTTTCTATCCTAAACGTCTCTATTATTTTTGTACTTTATCTAACTCTTACTTGATCCTGGTTGACCCCAAATCTTAACCACGATCAAGTTGAGATTTTGGTCAAATATACTCAAAATAAAATTGCACGCATCCAATCGTCTCGTTGTTTGAAATTATATAAAATTTCAAATAAAAGTCATTGCTATGATAAAAAAAAAATTCCACACATCCCAACTTGTTAGAATCCATTAGTTAAGATGTCAGTGGAAAATACACTCTTTGTTTGCGGTATATAATTGGCATTACTTGTACAATTTACTCCTCGATGTTGTAGGATGTAGGTGGACAAGCTTATTGAATTTGAGTTTTTTTTATGTTTCAATCCTAGGCTCCCTACTTGTCTTAAATTATTAATATAGATGAAACAAGAAAATACTTGGTTCCATTCGTGATTATGGATCATGAAATGGTATTATTAATATTCAAAGGTGTTGGGTTGTGACAATACATATCCTTGCAGTTACAATCAGAGGTTTTCAAGTGTTTTTCTTTTTGTATGTCTGGAAACACTTGATATCTCTCCTCATTAAATATGGAATCTTGTTAGGTACTCCATGAGACTTGTAACTGATTTCTCCATTGGTTGAGTAATAAATATTATCATTTCCCCATCTCGTCTTGTTGTATTTATTGTTTGATGTATTATTATGCTTTATTATCTTTTCTAAATTAACTCGTTTCCATAGGATTTACTCAACAAATGGTATCAATGGTATCAGAGCATATGGTTTGGTCACTCAAGTGGTCCCTAGTTTTTACCAATCATAGGGGATGTGATAGGTCGCACCTTCTGGATAATTTGTCAGTTGCACATAGAGAGTTTGTCCCACATGCAGAGGAAACCCTAGCGGAGGACAAAATTTTTGGAGCTGGTATTTTTGGTGAAAGAACTAGTGAGTCCTTTGAGCAGTGGATAATTCCTGAGCTAGTGAGTCCACAATCAGAGAAGGAAGCAGTCTGGTCGCTGGAAATTTGTGCATGGAGAAGGTAGCACGTCGTTGGTCACTCTCATCACTATTTGTTTCTAAGAAGAAGGATGCAGAGCCAAGGGCTTCTATCCATGATAAAGGGAAAGTTATGCCAATGAGGAAGGAAGAAGAGGGTTCTACAAATCAGATTAGGCGCAGTGAACGAGAACCCGTGTAGGTTTTCGTGAGAAAAGGGTTGAGGTATAGATATATATGGAGTATGACCTCTCTCTATTCAGTATGGAGGCATGATAACATGGATCGGGAACAAATACAAGACCTTATGATTCTAGTTTAGTTTTTCCAATGGTGAGTGTTACATGAGGCGTGGTTGATGGTCTTGCTCCAATCGAATAGGCATTTTTTAGACACCATGGCTATGGAGGTAGCCACTATAAATGAATCACTACCTTTTTCACATAAATAAAGTTGTGTAGTGAGGTGTCCCAAATGTTAATATTAGAGATGAGGAGGCTAATGTATTATTTCATAAGGGTTTTGATGCCCTTAATGTTTACCATTTTTTGGAAGCTCTTGAGTGTTTCAACATAACTCTGGAGATATGGCATGGGGAAATAAGGAATATGGACAACTTGGGATAGGAAACACCCAACGAATGTTGGTTTTTGAGATTAGATAATAGAGGGAGTTCGAGGGGGTCGTATGCGATTTGAGGTTGAGGTGGACGTTGGAGTCCCTCATGTAATCATTGGAGCTATGCAATGGAGGAGATCTTTGGAAAATGGTTATACAAAGATCTTTGATATTTGGAGTGTTGGAATGTTTCTCTCTGTTGTTCTCATCGAAAATTTGTCGGAGGAGGATATAGTGCTCTTCGGAAATTATTTTTCATCTGTTATCATTGGGCACATTGGAGTCCAAATAATCTAGAATGCATTGTAGACACTTGTTCATACATTTTCTAGCAATTATGTGTCTAGGGTGTTGTTGCGGTGGAAAAATTATTAGAACAATATTTTTTTGTTATTATGTCTATGATGCTACCAAATGTATTGAATATGTGGACATGGTAAACGTTGGTATAATTGATCCTTTCAAAGTTACCCAAACTGCATTGGTGGATGCAGCAAGAGTGTCTTTGTTGTTGACTACATCAAAGGTAGTTTTTTTCGAACTTCAGAAGGATGACAGACCAATCCCAACTATGGGGGTATGTCGTTGTTGGGTGGTATGGACTTCTAAAAGGATTCTTGAGTTGCGAGATTTTTTTTTTTATCTTCATATAGGTATAGGAGAGTGCAATGAAGAAGCTCCACAAGTGGGTGACACTGCACAAAAGTAGAATAAATGGCAAGGAAAAAATATTGAATGTAATTTTGAGGTGGAGTTAACAAATTTAAATGTGCATATGACTATAAGACATGGTTAGGCATGCATATCTCGAGTTTGAAATTTCATCGGTAAAGTATAGACATCCTCAGTGATAGGGGGATCATGCAATATTTCATGGATACCTTGGTTATAAAATTTGAGGGGGGTAGGGCTTGAAGGTGAGTGGCGTTGACTCATTTGGCCACTTTGGCCAGATTTGGTCATGGGGAATCCCAAGTAAATTTTAAAAGGGGGAATTTAGGTCAAGAGTTGTGGTTTTGGGCACATGGTTTTGGTAGTTGGTGTTTTGAGAAATGTACTAGATACTCCATTGGAATCATCCTAGAGGTGAGAGGTGAAGGCTCACTTGGCTGGGAAGAAAGTGATGTTTAATTCGTTGGGAAAAGTATTAGGAAATTGTTGTCAAGGTGGAGATTATTGGGTTGTGAAAAGACATACCCTTGCAGTTATATTCGAAGGTTATCAAACATGTTTCTTTCTGTATACTTGGAAAATCTTAATATCTCTCCTCATTAAATATGGAATCTCATGAGGTGCTCCATGAGACTTATAACCCATTTCTCCATTGACTAAGAAACAAAGATTATCATTTCCCCCATCTCATATTGTTGTCTTTGTTGTTTGATGTATTATTTTGTTGTATTCTATGTTCTTAATTAACTCATTTCCATAGGATTTACTCAACAAAAGGGAGGCCACTCTTGATGATGCTTCATTTATAATGAATGTGGGAATATGTTCACATGGTTATGTGTATCTCAAGAAAAAGTTATTGATATTATTTATATTTTATTTTAACATGGTAAATACACATCATACGAAGATAAATGGTTGGTGCATCCACCTCAAGAAAAGTGTTTATATTTTATTGGGGGCACATGACTTTTCAAATCACTCCATGTCAACTTCTCTTACTACAAAATTTATACAACATAATAAGAACCACATATTTTGACATCTACATCGCTACTTCAAAATCTTAATTTGTTAAAATGTAAAACAACTCTAATATGAGGCATTAACATTCTATAAACCAACATAGATTCATTTTAACTTTGGATCTATCAAGCCTCTAGATGGATCAAATATTTCCTCATGTTTTGTTCTCCAAAACAAAGTGCATAATAGATCGAGAGTTAAGATGGATCTACACTACTTTCTTACTAGTTCTTTACCTTTCTTAAAGTCAAATAAATCAAATTTGGTTGCAATAACCACCACCATTATAT
>ML802719.1:326911-338762 GCA_009831015.1 Picea engelmannii | reverse complement strand
GAGAGAGAGTTGATATTTAAATACTTTACTTAAGGTGGATATAGAAATAATTTATTTATGATACATTTTTGTTATTAATGTTTTTTAGATGCCACCTCAACTCCATGTTAAGCACTAAATGAATTATACATCTCCCTCATACTAAGATGTTTAAAGCACATGAGACCAAAATTGGTCTATCCAACCTTAAGAAAGGAAAGAGATTACTTAAATTTCTTTATAATGTTATTTCGATGCTCAAAAAACATTAGGAGAAGCATGTACAAAGGTGACATATTCTTTCATGACATTAAAATATTTTATGTATGACTCACACTGAATTATTACTTTTTATTTTTAAATGTCACATGTCAACTCCATATTAAATATTGAATAAAATATGCATCTCTCTCATACATGTAGCATGATACAAGACTGATTAAGAAAGAATACTATGTAGACACTTCCTCATCTTTCAAGAATCTTCCCACTACTTGTTGAACTCCTGAAATTACTTCTCCATCATTTCTCTCTTTGCCAAACTAATAGAGATGGAAAACATTATTTTAGTGTTTAAGCCTTGGTAAAGTGCGAGGATGTTGGTTATTCCAAGAACTAGAATATCAATTGGAAAATAAGAAAGCATTAGAAGGTTACATAATTTAATGAATAAATGTAGGTGCATCATGTGTTAGTGATGAAGAAAGTGGAACCTAATAAGAAGATAAGCGCACAAAATTTGAATTCCTTTGGTCAGTTCCTACTATGAAGATGGATTAGGGAATTAGTCCCTACAACTACAAATATAAAGTGAAAGATGAGTGAAACAAAAGATATTCCTAGAGAGGTATATAATCCTTGAAATCCTAGCTCGGAAGCTGCTAAAGACACAATTGCAACAATGACTTGTCTTATTTTCCAACAATAATAAGCACCATACATAGTAGATGCATTTCGAGGGTTATGTATAGCCTAAATGAGGAAGGTATGCGAAGGGTGACTTCCAAGTAGAGTTAGGAACTTCCAAACACCTTGATCCATAGGACATAGTGTATTGAATAAGTTGGTGGCACGACACCCAAAGTAAATCGTGTGAAATTAAGGTTTCCTCTTATTAGGGCTAGCACTGCTTATGGGTTAGGGCCATGAGGATTTTTTTAAAAGTAACTACATTCACTATAAAGAAGGTAGGGGAATAAGTGTTTTCTGTTTCAGGATAAATCCGTGAGTGCGGACACAAACCGATCTCCCTAGATCCACCTGGATCTAGAACAAAACAGGACAGAATAATACACTTTCCCTAGATCTAATCTATTGAATGAACAAAGAGATAAGGATCATGAACATACCTTATGAACACTTTCCTTAGGTCTATGTTGTTCCAAGCTTCGCTCCAATGCTCTTGCACCGTTCAGATCACAACAGTACAAACAAATCGAAGTAAAGGCAGATTAATATGTTCAATAGCTAATCTATACATATGATCAAGGAGTTATGTAATAAAGTGACATCCTCTTTATGGGAAAGGGACATATTACTGTATTGAATCAATTGAAAGTGAAACTTACAACCTGAGCCTTGATGTCATAGGTCTCCTTTCGATGGCTCCTAGCTCTGATACACACACTTGCTCATGCATGAAGAAAATCAACCACTTGTGATGACCTTACTGTTGTCTCTTGCTATTGTAGCATCAGTCCTCCATACAGTCTTGCACTAATTCTCTAATCAATCTCTTGCTAGTTTTCTTCTAACCTTTTCCATGAGAAATCTCCTCAATATATAGGAGAAGATAGATTAGTTACTTGGATAGGAAATAATCCCAAGATATCTGGAATGTCAGTTCTTGAACAACCATTCGAAAGCCAACTCATCCTTCTAGAAGATTCCCTTCTAGAAGGTTCAAGATCTTTATCTGTTTCTCCTTTAAAAACATGTTCGCACCCTGCAATGAGGTACAGTGCGAGAGGTTCACACCCCAGCTTAATACAACCTGCGAGAATCAGGCATTCTCGCAGGAGAATATATAGGTAGCCTGCGAACATTCTTCAAAACATGATTTCTGAAGACAAACAAGTGCAACTTTTCTCAGGAAAATGTTCTTAATGAAGAGCTTGATTTTCCATCATCATCACATCATCATAATATCATCACCATGACCAAAATTGTGGATAACAGAATGCCCCCCAAAGTCTGAGAGTGGAACCAGTGACAGTCGATAGACTTTGTAAGCTGCATGTGTGTGTCAAGAACCAAGAGCACATCTAATCAGAGACCTGCAAACACCCAAGCATCAACATAATATCATGTATACCAATTCTCGAGGTAGGCATTCCCATACTCAGATCATAGACTGATGACATCATAAACAAAGGCCATGGCCACCAATCATACACTGTGGATCCATGTAGTCATAATATAGCACAACCACCTGATTACACTGTGGATCTGTGTGACAAATTTTTAATCAAGACGACATAGCCACGAAACATACACAGTGGATCTATGTGTCACAAAATATACATACTCCATCGCAACCTGGATTGCAAAGACAATATCCAGGGTATTCAATCTCATCGCCCAAAGTACGAATCTGACCATGTGATTAGATGTGTCGAAGTCGAACATGGTAGAAACCACTTGATTACCGGTCTTTGAAGTATACCGTTAACAAGTGCGAGGGAAATCACCATTAATGTCAATGACTCCCAAGGTAATATAGTAAAATCCATCGAGTGTGAATAAATGAGTTGATGTAGAACACTTGATGGAATCTCTCGATCAGGGGTCAATGATGTAAACCCACTGTCGAAAGCGAGAAACTTGCCATTGAGGCATGCAAGCTTCAAGGTACTAAATAATTTCTAAATCTTGATTCTGGATAATGTGCTGAAGTCGACAGAACAAGACTCGTCACAGGAGGGCCTTGATGTATCCCCCATCAGTGACACGAAATGAGTAACAGAGTTTGAAAGTGAAACAGAGTACATGATAATTGGACTTTGGACACAGGGAAGGCTGACACGAAGCGAAAGGATAACTGGAGATGGCTGACTCAAAGAGAGGTTTCAACAGACTTCTATTGAACATATGAATGACACGACCAATGATTTGGCATCATTGACTCAAAGATGACACATGGAAAGACCTTGTTATTAAATCGAATGAGAGACAAATGGATTTCCCAAACCGGCTTCAAATGATAAATAGGGGGTGTCATGTTCAAGAGCGACACTTACTGCCAATCAACTCAACGATGAAATATATCCCTTTCCCAAATTTTCCCCCACCATTTCTGGCAAGTACCTCTTTATTTTTACTCAAGCTTGAAGAGGATCACATATGCTTGTTGATATAAGCTCATCCTTCGGACGAGTCCCTCAGAGTATTTTTAACGAACCCTAGGAAGGAGTGGTTCGGTCCCAGCATGGGTCTGTCAATGTTTGTTTAACGATTCCAGAGATAGTAAACTCGAAGGTTTTTCAAGATTATAGAGTTTGGAAAAACACTTAAAAGAGAAATCTCTCAGTTCCTTTTTCGTACAATAGTCCAACGAGACCAGAAAAGGGTTAAACTATCGCTCGAAGGACGCGTAATTCAAATACTTTAACGAGCATGAAAATAGCAAGATCGCTCGGCAATCTTTTCCTGTTTAGAGAGTCTGAAAAGAGATTAAAGTTAACTCCAGGGGGGTTCCTTTTTCATGTAACCACAACGACCCTGGAAAAGATATAAAACAACGCTCGATCACGTTCTTATATTTTGACAAGCGTAAGAACGGATAAAAAGCGCTTAAGGTTGTAAGTCAAAACCATAGAAAACAAACAAATTCACACCACATCGTAAACGTTTTATCCATAATCATCTGTATTTGTTACCTGCAGGTCATTTTACTCATTTCCATATTAGTAATTAGGGTTAAATAATGAATAAATATGAAAAAACCCACTTTTAACATGGTAAAAAGTAAATAAAATAAATTCACGATACATTTTACCATATTATTTTACCCTTTTACCATTTGAGTGCAAAAAACCTCCATTTTACCTTCTACCTTCATCGTCGATTTTCGGGAGCTTCGGGCCATCATTCTTCGAGCCATCTGCGGTGTTTCGGTAAGCTCTCCATGCTTTATCTTTTCATGGTTCAAATTCATGATTTCATTGGTTAAATTTCAAGTTTTGAGTTAATTTTTGAAACCCTATGCGTGTAGAAGGATTCTCGCAGGATGCCCATACGGGGCTTGCGAGAATGCTTCATTCTCGCAGGTGGGCCTAAGGCAGCATGCGAGAAGTTCACACTGTGTTCCATAGGTCACTTGCAAACAGCACAAAGTTCAAAAAATTTGGTAATGTTTAGCCTATAAAAAAGGTTTATTTCATGAAAGAGAGTTTTAACCATCTTCATATGTTCCCCATGCAGGTTTATAACCATCACCATGGTGCTCGAATGGAGAGAACGGGAACACGAGGACGATAATGCAAACGCCGAAAATCACCCTCCGACCATTGCTGCCTTAAGAGATTGCGGTCTCTTAAAGTATTTCCGCATCCCGTGCATGAGAGCCCAAGTTCGATTGCTGGAATATTTAGTCCGGATGTGGGATCCGGACCAACAGGTTTTTAATGTCGGAGCTCACACATTGACTATCGACATTGAGGACATCTATTTCTTGACTGGGCTCTCTAGGCGAGGGTCCTATGTCATTTTGACTGGTAGCCGAAGGGGTGGTTTAAAAATGAGTGAGTATTGTCGCCAATACTGCGTGCCTGAGGCTGAACGACAAAAAGGGAAAGTGGTCATTTGGGGAGTGACTGATATAACTCTCTGTACCATTCTCTTCACTATCGCTCAGATGGCAGGAAGTGTTGCCCCACATATGGCTCTGCAGAGCTATTTTCAGTATGCCATCGAGTGTACTGAGCCCCGGGTCTTCAACTGGGCTGACGCAGTTTTACGCAGTCTCAAGAAACAACTGACCAAATGCAGGCATGGAGATCTAAAACAGTTTGGTTATGGATCATTGCTGGTGTCCTTCTTCTGTGAGAGGGTCCCAATGTTTAGACTTTAGGCTGAGTGGCACTTTCCGAGTCCCAGGGATCCACGGATGTTACGATGGTGTCAACTCATGGCTAGACATGTGGCAGGACCGATCGTCAGGTATGACGATACCTTCTTCGACTGGCTTCAAGGCCAAGTGCTGATGGTAGAATATTATGCATACGCTGGCTTGGATTTCCGCGGCGATCCTGACCTTGCACTTTCTAAAGACGCACAGTGGGGAGATATTGGTAAGAAGTACACAAATTTTTTAATTTTTTAAATGTTTTTGGATTTTTAACCATATTTAAATTTTTTTGTTTTTATAGTTTTACCCGAAGACTAACACCAAATTTTTGGTGATAACACAGACGTCGACACATATAGACCTGCTGGTAGTTCTCCTGTCCAGCGTCGAGGAGAGGAAGCAGTAGCAGTTCCACAGTACGCCGAGGACTATCTGACAGTGGAGCAGAACTTAGAGGGTCTGATGGCTGACGTTCCAGATATGCCTCTGGAGGAGATTCCACGACGCGATCAGCGTCACACCATGGGAGTCTCAGCCTCTATGGGTCGCTTGCTCCACAGAGTTGCTAGGACACTAGTGTGCTATCGTGAACATCATTTATGTCATTATGTAGAAGCTATGGGCTTCCATTTTTTGATATTTTGGTCTTCGGACACATTTTGTAAAAACAAACTTTGATCGTTATATATATATATACACGGCTTCTACCGGCTTACTTTACATTGTGTACATTTTGATGTGTTTTATTTATAAATTGTTCAAATGTCTGTCTAACACGTAATTAGCCAAAGCATCGGTTAATGTATTGAGACATCTAGGAATGTGTTGATATTCAATGTAATCAAAATACCGTTCCAAGAGGCGAATCCGCAAATATACTCTTAATAAAGTAGGACTTCGAATAGAGTAGACATTACTTAGTTGTAGCACTACCAGTTGCGAGTCAAGTCGCACAACCAAGCGACGAATTCCAAGAGAGATAGCATCAACCAATAACTCAATAACAACGCTATACTCTGCGATGTTGTTGGTTTCTCTGCCGAGACATACACCTCGTAAAGATATAAGCTCATTTGTTGGGGCATAGATAGCCCACGCAGCGAAAGATAGGTTCCGAGTACTACAGCTAGCACCGTCGGCGAAGCCAATATAAGGTAGCGAATACTCCGACATCTGGCAATAAAACACAACGTCACGTAAGGGCAGAGACCAGATAACGTCAAAAGAAAAAACTAAAGTAACACACACTCAGTATGATACATAAAATACAATTACTCACGCACAAATGACTCATGCATAGTACTTCTTTAAGTACAACCCATTTCTGGGTTCACTCAAAGGTACCCCATCATAATCTACTAGCTCATACGCTCCTTTTTCCAAAACTTTGCTAACAATGTAAGGCCCACACCACATTGGTTTGAATTTCCCAGCTCCAAAGACATCTTTATCTTGTTCATATAGAAGAACAAGATCTCCTTCAGAAAAGACAGGAGGTTTAACATGCTTGTCATACTGTGCCTTAACGCGTTTCTTTTGAGCTTCTATTACAAGAGTAGCGTCACGGCGAGTCTCGTCTAATCACATCAGATACAACAGACGTTCCTCTTCAGCAGAAGTATTAGGTAAGAGCTCTACAGCTAGCTTCAAAGACGGTATTTCACATTCTATTGGCAGAATGTCTTCCATGCCATAAACTAATCGAAAAGGTGTAAATCCCGTGGCAGACTTAACAGATGTCCGATACGCCCACAATGTCGAAAACAACATCGTGTGCCAGCTGGTTTTATGTATTCCTATCATCCGTCGAATCATATTTATGAGAACCTTATTGATGGCTTCGACCTGGCCATTAGCCTGTGGATAATAGGGTGTTGAGTTGTCATGACGAAGGCCCAACTTCTCTGTAAGTTCATACATCATATAATTCCTAAAATGACTACCATGATCAGTAACGATAGACTGAGGAACACCAAAATGAGTGATAACATGGTTTAAAAGGAATAAGGCTGCAGTATTCCCAGTATTGTCGAATGTCGGCATCGCCTCGGCCCACTTTGTGAAATAATCAACAGCTACAATAATGTAACCATGCCCCCCGGCCGAGTGAGGGTGACATGTCATGAAATCAATGCCCCATTTAGCAAAAGGACCTACTGAAACTACAGGATGAAGGGGAGCAGGATGCGATCAAATCTTCTGATTATAAGTCTGGCAGGCATGACACTTATGAACAACAGTGATGTAGTTAGTGAATAAGGAAGGCCAAAAGTAACCTGCACGTAATATCTTCTGGGCAGTAGCATACCCAGACATATGACCGCCACATGCTCCTGAATGGCAGTCATTCAAAGCTTTCTCAGCTTCTTCAAAAGTCAAACAATGTCGAAAGACAGAGTCAATGCCTCGACGGTAAAGAGTATCGCCGAGGATAATATAATGACGTGCTTGATAACGGACACGACGTCGTTCATTACTGGACAAAGAAGGCCGGAAAGTTTGAGTTTGGAGATATATAATGATATCTCCATACCAAATATCATCGGTACTGATAAGGAAAAGTGATTCGTCCGGTAACGAATCAACTGCTACATTTTTCGTGGCAGTGTGGGGAAAATCACAAATTAACTCAGCGAAAACTAGGGATTTCTTCGACGTGGCGTGATCGAATTCCAAATCGAACTCCTGAAGAATAACAATCCACTTGGAGTACTTTCCCCCCAGCAATTGACGTGTCAATATGTGTTGCATGGGGTTACAATGTGAAATCACTGTAGTCTTCCTGGAGAGAATATAATGACGAAAACGTTGAACTACTTGAACAACAGCCAAAGCCAGTTTCTCAACATGTTGGTACTTGATTTCCGTGGATGACAAAATTCTACTCAATTAATAGATAACATGTTCATCGTGGTTATCATCCTCTTGAATGAGGACCATGCCGATAGTATACTCGGACCGCAGCTAGATAAAGAAAGTAATCTCGACTATAATCTGGAGGGAAAAGAAGAGGAGCTTTTGTGAGGGACAACTTTAAAGCTTCAAAAGCGTTGTTAGCAACTTTATCCCAAACAAACTCTGAACCTTTCTTTAGAAGACGTGTGAAACCGCGAGTAATCTCGGCATAATTCGGGATGAACCGACGAAGAAAGTTCGCTTTCCCCTGCAAACTTTGTAACTGGCGCAAAGAAGAAGGAGGAGGGAGATTAAGAATCGCCTCGACCTTGATAGGATCTACCCAGATCCCATGGCGTGAAACAATGAAACCGAGGAGAAAATCGGATTCTACGCAAAAGACACATTTATGAGGATTCAGGCGAATGCGATAGAAGCGACAACGAACGAAAATCACTCGGAGATGAGTAGGGTGATCGACTCTACGTAAAGAGTGAGCCGGCAAATCGTCCAAATAAGGTTGAACAATATGCTTGATATCGTGAAATGCGTAAGACATAGCACGTTGGAATGTAGCACCTGCATTCTTCATACCAAAGGGGAGTTTCCTGTAGGCGAAAGTACCCCAAGGACAAATAAAAGCCGTTTTATGCTGGTCCTCAGGAGCGATATTGATTTGATTATAGCCAGAAAATCCATCCACGAGGGAAAATATTTCACTACCGGCACAGTCATCAACGATATGGTCAACGAAAGGGGTTGGAAAATTGTCTTTTGGACAAGCTTTGTTGATATCTCGTTAATCAACACAAACACGTATACTACCACCCTTTTTATCAATCGGTACTGGGTTAGAAACCCATTCTATCAATGCCACGGGATAAATAAAACCGGATTTAAGAAGTTTTTCAACTTCGAGTTTAATGGTTGTCGCTTTACGTGGATGGACAGGACGGAGGCGCTGCCGGACTGGTTTATCTCCGGGGTATGTCTTAATTTCATGGACCACAATAGCAGGGTCGATACCTGGCATCTCTTCGTAACTCCAGGCAAAGATATCACGAAATTCTTTAAACAGGGAAGTATAAGTGACAATTTCTTCGGGAGAACACGAAGCTCCAATATGAACATTCTCGACTATTTCAAGTTTCACTGAAATATCTATGGGTATCGAGGGCAAAATTTTACTGAGATTCCCTTCTGCAAACACATCATGTGTAGATTGGGGAACCGTGCATATAACAACAACAGTCGACGGAGTCGAAATCCGCTGATAATTCTCAAGAGTCTGTTGTTCCAATGACAAAATGGAACGATGATGCCCATCGTCCCAAGGGGTATCTTCCATGACGAACATAATCATCTCATCAGTGGGAAAGACGACACGGAAAGGATCGGGAGACAACTCCTCAAGAGAAGAAGTAGTAAGGGTTTTCGATTGAATGGCTTGATAAGCGGACTCAACCGGACTTAACGGTGTGACGTCGCCGAAACGAACATGATCTCCAGGATCAGGGACTATCCAAGGGTCGGCAGACATAGGAAGTTCATGAGGTACAATAGATATCATATTAATAGATGCAACTGACAGGCGTGGAATATCAAGTGGTAGTGGTATGGGGAAAGTACCCATTAATGACGAATCTTTTAAAAGACCAACTCCAACATTCTCGTAACCTGATGGGGTTTTAGCTATGAACGGCACGTTGCCAGTGCGAGTATCGGCATTAAAGAAGGCAAGCTGATCAACCGTAACCACTTTTCCTTGGTGAGGAAATCGGACGACACGAAACAGGGTTGACACCATAGCACGCATAGAATCAACCTAGCTACGACCAAGTAGAAGATTATAATCTAGGGGAGTATCAAAAACTTCCACTTCAACCTGGACAGTCTTACCTTCGAGAGTAACAGGCAACGACGGAAGAACACCGTATGGCTTAAAACCAGAGCCGTTGAAATCCCTCAATGTGTTTTGTAATTCACTCAAGGGAGGAGAGCCAATGGATTTCCAACAAGTAAAAGACATTACGCACGTAGAGGCACCCTCATCGATAACAATCCGACAAATGCTTTTGTCAGCAACAACAACTTGTATTTGAAACGCAAGCTATGGGGGTAACCTTGGAATATGGTCTTCCAAGTCAAAGACTATCAAATTCGTATCCGTGGGATCAATTCCACCTATAGATTTCAACAGGGCCCTTCTCTGTGCAGGAAAAGACTGAAGGACTTCAAGGGTAGACATCGCTGAAGGTGCTTGGGCCAGATCTTCTACAATGTTGTAGTTCTGGGCCGCACGTGCATGAGGATTGAATGTCGATTTCTTAATGACACCTTTTGGGGGTGGTCGTATAACTGTATCAAGGTTCGGTCGTTCGAGATGAAGAGGACCGGTTGTGGGTGGATTCGGTGGAGAGGTTTGTACCAGATCAGGAGGTAAATCGTCAACCTTCTCCTTAGAAGGGGTATAGTCTTTAGCTCTAGTGGTAAGTGCAACATTGTCTTTCTTGGAATCACCAGTGCACATCAAAACATAAGATTGTGTAGAGGTAGAGGGTTGGTCATGGATGACCAATGAAGCCTATTGTTGAGACGGGAAGGGTTGAGACAAGACTGTCGGCGTAGAAGGTTTGGGCGTTCCTTGAAGGAACTTGTTAACTTCGGCACATCTCGTACAATCCTTCGTGTAGTGATCGTCACCACAGATAAGGCAAGGGTAGTGTGGTTTGCACTTATCCCGGTCTTCAACAGGAGGGGATTTGGTTTGCTCATTCGGATTATTGTTTTTACTCTCCTTATTCTTGCCCCTCCCTTTCTTGGATTTGTTCTTACCGGTCGGCGTAGATTGAACAGCGTTCACTTCAGAGGTTTTACCGGCGGGAGGAGCAAGAGACGGAGCACTTTGAACATTAGAAGAATTGGATTTTGGGGTTGTAGTTGAAACAGAATGTGAGTGGGTATGAGTGGTCCCAATCACACCATCAGCTGCATGTGAAGTAACTGGAGCAGTAGAAGTGCTGGAAGTACCAGGACGAGGTAAATCAGGTAATAAGGTGTAAATTGTTCCCGTTTGCGAATAAACGAGATCAAGGTACTGAGCGCGACTTATAACCTGCTCTTCTGTAACAACACCACCCATAGCAATGTCTTTACCAATTTCGTTCACGAAAGATTTCGTGAACCATTCTGCCAATAACTGATCAGGGAGTTCAAGCTTGATAATACGTCGTCTCCTTCTCCACTCATGTATATGGTCCGAGATATGAGTACCTTTCGTTTGTTTAAAAGAGGTCAAGATCTCAGTCCCAGTATCGTAACGGATCGGTAACTGGTAATGTGTGAGGAAAGCCATAACTAAGGTGTTAAAATCAGAAAAGAAACCTCGTGGCAACTCAATGTACCACTTCACAGCCGAACCGGTAAGGTTTCGTTGAAAAACACGCAGCCGAATGGAGTCATCTATCAATGAGTTGGACGAACACCATAAATGAAAAGTCATGACATGGTTATTCGGGTCCTCTCCCGCCTTACCATCGAATTTTGGAATATCCGATGGGAGCTTAGCAGGAATAGCAGGCCATTGGGGAGAGTGACGAATAGGATCATTTAGAATCCTAGTCAAATCTGGAAAATCCAAGGTAGCAAGAAAAGGAAACTGTCAATTGACTTGCGGGTACTGATGGCTTTGGGGTGGAAGCCCCGTCGGCAAACCAGTAGGATCATAAGCAGACTGTCCGTAGAGGGAAGCTCTGGGTTGGTTCGATGGTGGCTGGATAGGGTAGTAGCCCCAAGGATTGTAACCTTGAGTTTGGGTAGGGACCTGAGTTTGGGAAGTTTGACCTGAACCCCAAATAGGATTAGTCACACCTGGATATGGTTGGCCTACAGGAGGGACTGTTGCTTGCC
>ML802719.1:312537-325663 GCA_009831015.1 Picea engelmannii | reverse complement strand
CACTCATAATTGTGGGTATACCTCGGAGTGACCCCCGTAATACGTGCAATCTCTACACCGATGTCAACAAAGTAGGGTTAGTAACTCTGCCAACACCAATGCGACCTAATGCTTGACCCTTGTGTTAGAAGGGCTTCCCAGGAAAATATGTTGCCAATGGAATTTAACACTCCCTAACTCAAGATGCTATTGTTTTTTTTTGAGCTTTTGGAGAGTGTGTCTCTCTTCCTACTCCAAAGCACTAGCCTAGCTAAATGTTGGTGTAAAAGAGCCTTAGAAAAGAGTTACTAGATCAATTTTAATATTACGCAATATTTTTAAAGGCTGTTGTTTACTCAAAGGTAATGGAAGTGAAACTCGTGATGTATGACTCTGACCCAAATAATGCAAGGATAATGATGAAATATAAACATTTTCATTCCATGAATCCTATTTATGGGAGAGAGAGAAAAGTTTCTGAATCAAACTCAATACTACAATGCAACTGCAATGCTCAATTTCCATTCATATGTTAATGCAAACAACCATTTATCAATGAGCTATTTCTATATGTCTTTTTCAAAACTTCAATAAACTCTAAAACTTGATTTTCAATGTTTTTGAAAAAGCAAAAACAAAATCTTGAAAGAAAACTTATGGTTCACTTTCCAAGAAGAACTCTGATTAATGAGAAAAGAAAATCAAACCATCAATAACCAAACAATGACAACCCAACCAAAACTTTCAACGAAAGTAAAAACAAAATCAAACCAAGGAGTTCCTTAATGCAAATGAAAAATGTCCTTTCGAACCAACAAGCAAACGAGAAACATCAAACACTCAACTTTCAACCAATCACTAGTTCTTAGCTAGCTCGACACACTCAACTCCAGAAATCAAAGAGACTGAAAGTGCCAAAAAGAGCCAAGAAATGAAAGTCAAGCTATAAAGGCAAGAAAAAACCTAGAAACCCTACATCAGTTCCAGCAAGCAAACTAAAGCAAAAGATATGTAAGTCAATGATCTAGTAAGCCAAAAAGGTGTAAATCAACAGATATGAGCAGTTGACAGAGTCAAAACTTGAATTCAAAAATTTCAAAAAATCTGTTCGCAGGCCAGTGTGGAACACAGTGCGAGAAGATAGTGTTCTCATAGGCCACTGTGATGCAAAGTGCAAACTGTTCGCACTGGAATATATATGCAGAGTGCAAACTTTCCTGGTTCTCGTAGGCTGTCAATGGACACAGTGCGAGAATCCCTGAAAATAATGAAAATTTTGAAAAAGCAACCAAAATTCAAACTGGCTTATAGACCCAGAAGGTCTCTCAGGGTATCCTGAGGACTCAGACACTGATAAAACAGGAGAAAAAAGAAAATGGAGAAAATGGCCACAGAAAGTTCAAAAACCATAAAGAAAAAGGGATAGGTTCCCGAGTGGAGTCGCCAATTTTGTTTTAGGATAAATCCGTGAGTGCGGACACAAACCGATCTCCCTAGATCCACCCAGATCTAGAACAAAGCAGGACAGAATAATACACTTTCCCTAGATCTAATCTATTGAATGAACTAAGAGATAAGGATCATGAACATACCTTATGAATGCTTTCCTTAGGTCTTTGTTGTTCCAAGCTTCGCTCCAATGCTCTTGCACCGTTCAGATCACAACAGTACAAACCAATCGAAGTAAAGGTAGATTAATATGTTCAATAGCTAATCTATACATATGATCAAGGAGTTATGTAATAAAGTGACATCCTCTTTATGGGAAAGGGACATATTATTGTATTGAATCAATTGAAAGTGAAACTTACAACCTGAGCCTTGATGTCATAGGTCTCCCTTCGATGGCTCCTAGCTCTGACACACACACTTGCTCATGCATGAGGAAAATCAACCACTTGTGATCACCTTGTTGTTGTCTCTTGCTTCTATAGCATCAGTCCTCCATACAGTCTTGCACTAATTCTCTAATCAATCTCTTGCTAGTTTGCTTCTAACCTTTTCCATGAGCAATCTCCTCAATATATAGGAGAAGATAGATTAGTTACTTGGATAGGAAATAATCCCAAGATATCTGGATTGCCAGTTCTTGAACAACCATTCGAAAGCCAACTCATCCTCCTAGAAGATTCCCTTCTAGAAGGTTCGAGATCTTTATCTTTTTCTCCTTTAAAAACATGTTTGCACCTTGCAATGAGGTACAGTGCGAGAGGTTCGCACCCCAGCTTAATACAGCCTATGAGAATCAGGCATTCTAGCAGGAGAATATATAGGTATCCTTCGAACATTCTTCAAAACATGATTTCTGAAGACAGACAAGTGCAACTTTTCTCAAGAAAATGTTCTTAATGAAGAGCTTGATTTTCCATCATCATCACATCATCATAATATCATCACCATGACCAAAATTGTGGATAACACTTTCCCAGATTGAATCTCATCAATTTCACGTGTTATCACCATGCACTGACAATAGCCAAAGTATTATTCAAGATGTTCAAATATTAATGTATGTGTTACATCTAGCAATTCCTTTCATTGCATAGAGAATTAAATATAGGGTTATACCATTTGATATCTTTTGGAACATGTGTCCATCAAAATAGATTCATTTTTACTTTATAGCCAATGTAATATTTGATATCATGCAATGCAATGCCCCTCTTATTAGTCCCCACCCTTTGGGTTGCAGGGACTATTAGTAAAAGGTTTTTAGCTATTCTATTAGTTATGCACTCAAACCAAAGAAGCACAAACCATTTTAAGACAAAGTTTTGAAAGTTTTATGCAATTTCCAAACTCAAATTTGATTTTTTATCGTAAGTTTTCAATTTGAGGTCTTATTTGGCCTCTTCCCGGGGCATAGGGAGAAGATATGCAAATTTTTTCCTTTCAAACTTACAAAATGATGGATACATTAAGTTTTGAAAGTTTTATG
Source organism: Picea engelmannii (assembly GCA_009831015.1). Lineage (NCBI taxonomy): Eukaryota > Viridiplantae > Streptophyta > Pinopsida > Pinales > Pinaceae > Picea > Picea engelmannii. Next base: position 322,746 of record ML802719.1, on the reverse strand, counting down.
CAATTTCCAAACCCAAATTTGATTTTTTATCGTAAGTTTTCAATTTGAGGTCTTATTTGGCCTCTTTCTGAGGCATAGGGAGAAGATATGCAAAGTTTTTCCTTTGAAACTTATGAAATTATGGCTACATTAAGGTGTACATCTCTTCAGGTGAACTAATTATATCTCCATAGATAGAATTAGTTAGTTAACATTTAATGTTTTACTCTCTTCACTCCCCTTCTTAGGGTGAGGTTATTCAATAGAGTTATGTGCCCAACAACAGAGGCTAAGAACCATGCAATACTCGTGAGTCCCATGAATAATTAACAGATAAGGACACGCAAGGCCAATCCCATTCCATCTTCATCTGTGCATCCCTTCGGCCAAGCCCATTACATATTCATTTGTGCATCCTTTCATCCAATCCCATTCCATATGCATCTGTGCATCCCTTCATCGCAAGGCCAAGCCCATTCCATATTCATCTGCACATCCCTTCGGCCAAGCCCATTCCATATTCATTTGTGCATCCCTTTTGTGCATCCCTTTGGCCTGTTAAATATAATGTAACCTCAACAGTTTGACTGTACACTTCCAGTTGTCTTGGCCAACTGTACTTTCGTTTCTTTATTTGCTTGAGCATATTTAGCTCAACTCTTTTCCCTTTTCTCATAGTACTCTTTTCCTCATATAATCAATATACTAAATACTATTTATGTTCTTCTCTTTCTCTGTATTCTTTTCTTCTCATTTTATCATGGTATTAGAGCTTCAGACGTAAGCCTCTTCAAACAGTCTAGAGAGCATCCCGATCCTAAGAGGCGTAGAGCTTAAACTGTCAATGATAGCATGGGATGTAGATTCTTCACAAAGCTTGGAGAGCAGTCCGCTAGTCCGCTCAAAAGATCATTGCAGACAGAAAGTGCAAGGAAGCAGAAACTGCAGAAGGAAAAAACAATAAAGAATTGTAAGCATTTAAAGATTCGTGAAAGATTCATGAAGAAGAGTTGCAGAGGGAAAAAACAATTAAAGATATGTGATTTCTTTAAAGAATTCATGAAATTCTTTCCAATTCGTGAAAGATTCACAAATTTCCTTATTCAGGAGAAACTCTTTGCAAAAGCAGCAAAGAACACGCCAAAGCAGCAAAGGACAAGCATACACATCCGTAAGATCATCCCTACGAACAGATCTGAGCCATCGATCAAGTTCAGAAAGGACGAGGAGCACGCAAAAAAGGCAAAAGATTTACAGCCGTCAGATTTAGCGCAGAGGACCGATAGTCGTCGGATCCGGGAGAAAGTGCACAAGGTTGAGTCCTCTGGAGCGCACAGGAGAAAAGTCGACTTACGAAGTCACGAAATCTCGAAATTGTTGGGACTGTCCATCAAGGAGGATACATGGTGAGATCTCGGCCTTTTGCTGACTCGCAACGAGTAAAGGTCAGAGAACACGCTGGTAAGAATTCATGAACCACGAAAACACGACTCGATCTGATCCATTGGATCGATAAATATCGTGAGTCGTCGATCTGATGCTATCGGGAAATCGGGAATCGGGAGTTGGACGAGCAGAGGAGACTACACTCCATAGACCGATACGCGAAATCCCGAAATCATGAAATCACTCCAACTGTTGGATCTGGAGTGACAGGTGGTGAAGATCCGGAAGCATTTTTGGTACTGGGAGAACGAAGGTGAAGACTAGGGAAAAATCATGAAAGAATCAAGATCGTCTATCTTAGAGGACAGGTGGCAACAGATCCAAGCGCCATCATGATTTCGGCAATCGGGAAATCAGAGGTGAGAGTTCAGTGAAATCGCAATATGAGAAACTTCGACGTGATCTGAGCCATCAGATCAGGAGGAGCGTGAACCATTGATTTGGGAGGCTCCAAAATTTTGGCATTTCAGAGTTTGGGGTTGGACAACATCGTGAAGAGAGTTCAAAGGTCACAAAATCCTGAAAAGTGGACTGTGGTCATAGCGCCGTGTTCGTGTGGAGGAAGGATATGAGAGGAGTTGAGGGCTCGTTAAGCCCCTTTTGTAGTTCGAGAATTGGAGAGTCAGGAGTGGCTCACACGCCAATACTCTTGAGGTATCGAAATGCGACGAGATGCTTGTGGGATAAGCCAATGGTCACGGATAATGGTCACGTGGGGAAGGAGCTCATGCTCAGTGCATATTTGTGTGGGGTTGAGTTTGCATTTGGACCTATTGCACCATTAGAGGGGCTACAGTTGCTGTATAGTTACAGTTGCTAAAGAACAAAGCTCAGAGCCCTGAATCAATAGATCTTTCGCTCGGATAGTCAGATCGAAGTCAAAGAAGTGGTTTACACTGTGTTTTTCGATCCAAAGTCATTGCAAGAAATTTGAAGACCTGGTTTTACGCGTAGGAAACGGGTAAACATGAAATTTTCTAACAATTTTTTTTTTTGTTTTGTTAAATTTTTAAAGATAGTCACGTCTAGAAATTTAGGACCAACTCAAGGACCGACTCTTATTATAAAGAATTATGAGTTTTGGTCTCTTCGAATGAGATCCTTCTTGCAAGCACAAGAGTGTTGGGATCCAATGGATCTTGGATATGTGGAACCAGATCCAGCAGACCTTGTCGCCATGACCAACCAACAAAGAACTGCTCAGGCAACATAGAGGAATAGAGAGAATAAGGAAAAAATTTGGATTCAGAATTCAGTGGATGACTCAATTTTCTCAAAAATCACATGCGTTGTTACTTCAAAACAGGCCTAGGACATCCTTAAATCATCTTACCAAGGAAATGACAGGGTCAAAACAGTCAAACTGCAGACCTTGCGGACGCAATTCGAGACTTTAAGAATGACAGATTCTGAAAATGTTGATCAGTTTATGACCAGAGTCATGGGAATCGTGAACCAGATCAAATTGACTGGTGAAGCCATCCCTGATCAATGCATTATTGAGAAAGTCCTCAGAAGTTTACCAAAGAAATTTGAAATGGTCGTTATAGCAATCCTTGAATCTAAGGATCTGTCACGTTTTTCAATAGATGAACTAATTGGTTCCCTGTTGACACATGAGACCAGATTGCATCTCACAAATGAGTCAATCGCCAATGCCTTCAAAACTCAATTCTCTTTCAGTGGAGGGAGAGGTAGGGGAAGTGATAGAGGTCACCAAGGAAGAGGGAGCATTACAAATAACCAACACTCAAGTGGAGGTCACAGACAACAAAACCAGAATCAAAATTTCCAAGGTCACAGACAACAGAACCAAAATTAGAGTTTCCATCCTCAAAGAGATAGAGGGAGAAGATCAAATGACAAATCAAGCATACAATGTTATTACTGCAAAAGGTTTGGACACTATGAATCCAAATTCTGGAAGAAGCACGCAGATCATCTTTCAGGCAAAGCACATATCTCACATCATGAAGGAGAAACCTCCAAAGGTATGTTTCTCTCATGCCACAAGACTGAAGAACATCATTAAGATCTCTAGTTGTTGGATAGTGGATGCAGCAATCACATGACCTGTAACAAAGATTTACTCGCATGCATTTATTCTGCAATTTCCTCTGATATTACACTTGGAAATGATTCCTTAGTGAAAGTTCAAGGAAAAGGAATTGTACCTATTCTTACTAAACAACATGTAAAGAAAGACATAAACAATGTCTATCATGTTCCAGATCTGAAACATAATCTGTTAAGTGTAGGACAAATCATTGAACATGGCTATAAGGTACTTTTTGAGGGAGCCTCATGCAGGATATATGATAAAACCCCCAGCAGAAAATTGATTTCTGAAATCCACATGACTTAGAAAAGGATGTTTCCCCTGACCCTCAGAACTGCAAATCTGATCCAAACATATGCACAAAGTGCATCCACCCCCAATGAAACTATGGTTTGGCATACAAGATTTGGACATCTACCCTTTCAAAGTCTATGTCTTTTACATAAGCACTCCATGGTCAAAGGTCTCCCTATCTTCAAAGAGCAAACTCCCCCATGTGAGTCTTGCATACTTGAAAAACATAAGAAAACTAGTTTTCCATAGTCCTCCACTCAAGCCAAACAACATATTGAACTTATTCACACTAACCTATGTGGCCCAATGCAAACAAAGTCAATAGGTGGTAGATTTTATTTTCTAACGTTTATTGATGACTTTAGCAGGAAAATATGGATCTATTTTCTTAGACACGAGTCTGAAACTTTTGCAAAATTCAAAGAATTCAAAGTAGAAGATGAAAAGCATAGTGGAAAATATGTAAAAGCAATTAGGTCAGATGGAGGAGAAGAATACATCTCCAAAGAATTTTCAAATTTCTGCAAATCATAAGGCATCATCATGCAAACTACAGCCAGGTATACTCCACAACAGAATGGAGTGGCTGAAAGGAAAAATCAAACAATAATGAACATGACAAGAAGCCTACTCAAAGAGAAATGTCTGTCAAATACTTTTTGGGCTGAAGCAATAGCATGCTCAGCTTATCCTTTGAATAGATCTCCAACAACCAGTCTAAAGATGAAGGTCCCTCAAGAAGCATGGAGTGGGACAAAGCTAAATGTTTCTCACCTAAGGACATTTGGATGCATAGCATATGCTCACATACCTTTCGAATTAAGGAAGAAACTAGATGACAGAAGTGAGAAATGTATATTTACTGGATACAACGAAACATCAAAAGCTTACAGGATTTACAATCCAATCTCAAAGAAACTAATTCTCAACAGAGATGTAAAATTCCTAGAAACTCAACTTTGGAACGAATCTGAAAATCAGCAAATGGACAGTCAAAATCCATTGCTGCCCAGTCCTGAAAACGCAGAAGACTCAGGACAACCAATACCTCAACCTGCCCTTCCAACATTGCAGTTACAAGGACAATTTGAAAATTCTCAGGATCACTCAACTTCAAGCAGAGACTCATCCTCCGAACTTCAAACTTAGAGAACTCAAAGTTTGAGATAAATCCATTAGCAATTGGATGACATTGAACATCACAACCTTTTTTCTTTACTGTCATGTCAACCTACATCTTTTAAAGAGGCAACTAAGTAGCCACATTGGGTTCAAGCCATGAACCAAGAGATTGACTCCATTGAGAAGAACAAGACATGGGATCTTGTTGATTTTCCCAGACACAAGAAAAGTATTGGTGTCACGTGGGTTTACAAAACTAAACTCAATGAAAAGGGGCAGATTGAAAAGCACAAGGAAATACTTGTTGCCAAAGGATTCTCACAACAACCAGGTTCTGATTATGGTGAAACTTTTGCTCTAGTAGAAAGGTTAGACACTGTAAGGACTCTCTTAGCCATATTATCTCAACACAAATGGCAAGTATACTAGATGGATGTGAAGTCATCTTTCCTAAATGGTGTCTTAGAAGAAGAGTTCTATGTGGATCAACCACTTGGACTTGAAGTCAAAGAACACCCAGCCAAAGTATATCGGTTGAAGAAATCCATGTATGGCTTAAAACAAGCTCCAAGAGCTTGGTACAACAAAATTGACACTTACCTGATCAAAAGTGGTTACAGCAGAAGCCAAAATGAGCCAACTTTATACACCAAAACGGATCAGCACGGTAAAATTCTGATTGTATGTTTATATGTTGATGATGTGATATATACTAGAAATCTTGAGTTAACGATTTTTAAACATGCCATGCAATCTGAGTTTAAGATGACAGATCTTGGCATAATGAATTTTTTTTGGGAATTGAGGTTGATCAATCAACCAAAGGCATTTTTGTCTGTCGACAAAATTATACAGCAAACATCATCAAAAGATTCTGCATGGAAGACTGCAATCCAATAGAAACTCCTATACCCCTAGGCACAAAATTGAGCAAGAAAGATGAAGGCCCTACAGTAGACCCTACCCTGTACAAAATTTTAGTAGGCAATCTGTTGTATCTTACAGCAACTAAGCCTGATATAATGTATGCAGCCAGCATTGTTTCCAGATTTATGGAATCTCCCAAAGATTCTCACTAGAAGATGGTGAAAAGGATTCTAAGATATGTTGCAGGAACTCTCAATTTTGGCTTATGGTACACTCAGTCTTATGACAATCATCTCTATGGTTACACAGACAATGATTTTGCAAGAAGCTTAGATGACAGGAAAAGTACCTCAGGACATGCTTTTCACCTGGGCACAAACCTGATTTCATGGGAATCAAAGAAGCAATCTATTGTATCAATATCTTCTGCAGAGGCAGAGTATGTCATTGCTACCTCAGCTTCATGTCAAGCTGTGTGGCTGAGAAGAATATTGAATGATATGTCACACATAGAAAATGAGCCAACTCCTATCTTCTGTGACAACACCTCAACAATTGCTCTATCCAAAAATCATGTGTTTCACAAGAAAAGCAAGCATATTGGCAATCGTTTTCACTTCATTCGCAAGCTCGTCACTAATGGTGACATAGCACTTCAATTATGTGGCTCTCGAGATCAGCTCGCAGATATTTTTACTAAGCCACTTGGAAAATCTGTTTTTGATTTTCAGAGACAGCACTTGGGCATTATCAGTGCTGATGTTTGTAATTGTTGAGTTTAAGAGGGAGTGTTAAATATAATGTAACCTCAACAGTTTGACTGTACACTGTCAGTTGTCTTGGCCAGTTGTACTTTCGTTTCTTGATTTGCTTGAACCTATTTAGCTCAGCTATTTTCCCTTTTCTCATAGTACTCTTTTCCTCATATAATCAATATACTGAATACTATTTATGTTCTTCTCTTTCTCTGTATTCTCTGCTTCTCATTTTATCACAGCCAAGCCCATTCCATCTTCATATATGCATCCTTTCTATGCATCCTTCATTGCATCCCTTCGGCCAAGCCCATTCCATCTTCATATATACATCCCTTCTATGCATCTCTTCATCTATTCTAGTCCATTCCATCGATGAATGTCCCTCTCTCTCACTTTGCACACAGTGACTCCAATGGAGTTTTCCTTCCCAAAAACCGCCTTATTCTTTAATCTGCAGATTTTCACTACAACTTTGAGGTAATATACAACAATTTTAGGTTCAGTTTTAACTCTGAAGAAGGTCTTAGAGTCATAATTCTTAAGCATCCATGGTCAAAATGCAATTCTAAAGCATCTATGGTAAGAAAATGCAACCTGTAAGTTCTATAAGTTTGTTTTCAACGATAACAATCTGACAAAAATGTGTACGAAATTGCAAGATCGTTTTGTGAAAATATAGAAATCATTAAACAACCCAAATAGAACTTCAGTTCAAGGAAAAGAAAGGTTCCGCGTCGGCCTTCACCTTTTTAGATAGAATTTTGAGTGGCATGTTACAGGAGGCGTGGAAATAAATCCAGTCTCGGCTCTGAGCAAAGTTTATTCCCAATATATACATTACAGTCCTTCCTTATCGTCGGCCACACATTGGATTGGTCTAATATTGTTCCAAACGTCATCAAACTCGGCTTCACTGACAACCAATCCACCTTCTGGTTGCTGTGGCGATTCAATATCATTTTGAATGATTGGATGTTCATTCAACAGACAAATATCATCCTCCCGAAGCGACCCATAGAAAACCTATGTAGTCTCAGAATTGCCATGCATGGCATCCGAATACATAATATGGGCCATTGAATCTCCATCGGTATAGTTGACGATGATTCCAAGATCGTCCGCAAAAATATGGTCTACGAAGAAACCAAGATCTCTGCTAAAATCATCATAATACGGCAAGTGACCTCCTATATCACACACCGTGGTCGCTTCAGAATTTGATCCGCCCGCACTTGGTTCACCTATCTTAACTGAACTCATCTGATCAGCACTTGTCTCTTCATTGTTATCCATATTATCGATCTTGTCGAGCAAGGCCATGAGATCACTGTCATGCACCAACCTCAATTCGCTATTGGTTCGCTTCGCCTCTGGCAAAGCAAACCAGCCCTTCCAATACTCATCTCTCCCTCGCTTATTCTGAAAAACTTGTGAGTAGGCGGTCATCTTTTCCAGTACCTCATTCAAATTGACCACGTTCCTCACATGAATTGGACAAAGGCGGACTATCACCCGACATCTGCGGTATTCTATTTATATAAACATCGTGAGGACAGATGTGAGTGCTTCATAATAAAAGTTAGGGATCTAATGATCAAAAATAATATTTCCGTTATCGTGACTTCTGGATTTTCAAATCAGTTTTGTATTACATGGATTGTAAGGCTACATTTCTTTTGCAAAGAATTGGATCAATTGCTCTCGGTTTGTATTACAGTTGGTAGTTGCAAATTATTTAAAATTACATCCATAGTTTAATATGAAAAATTATGCAACGTATGACGTAAACTTTTGAGAAATATTCGCAAATATACATCACGACCTACTTCCATACCTTGCGGTTACATTCAAAATCGAGCTGGTATGCCAGCAATCACCACTGCCATTCACCTACCTGGTTTCAATTTGCTATTGACCTTAAATCGATATAAATAAAAAGGGCTCCACCTCGGTCCTTTGTAAATGGTCAATGTGAGAGTGCCATCCTTACCTAATCCGACGATAATGATTCATATACTATTACGTTAAACTCAAACCTTTGCTTAATATGTTATACCTAGTTTTTTAAGTTACAATATTCAAACCAATTACTTATTTTTCATCTTTTACCATTGGAAACATTGGAGTCCAAATAATCTAGAACGCATTGAAGACACTTGTTCATACATTTGCTAGCAATGTTGTGTATAGGGTGTTGTTGCGGTGGGAAAATGATTATAAAAATATTTTTTTATTATTATGTATATGATGTTGCCAAAGGTATTGAATATGTGGACATGGTAAACGTTGGTATAATTGATCCTTTCAAAGTTACCCAGAGTGCATTGGTGCATTGGTGGATGCAGCAATATTGTAAAAGGATTCTTGAGTTGAGATTTTTTTTTTATCTTCATATAGGTATAGAAGAGCGGGGTGAAGCAGCTCCACAAGTGGGTGACGATGAACAACAATAGAATAAATGGCAAGGAAAAAATGTTGAATGCAAGGTTGAGGTGGAGTTATCACATGTAAATGGGCATATGACTATAAGACCTAGTTAGGCATGCATACCACGAGTTTGAAATGTCATCAATAAAGTCTAGACATCCTCGGTGATCGAGTGATCATGCGATATTTCATTGATAACTTGGTTATAAACTTTGAGGGGGTTAGGGCCTGAAGGTGAGTGGTGCTGACTCATTTGGCCACTTTGGCCAGATTTGGTCATGGGAATCGCAAGTAAAGTTTAAAAGGGGAAGTTAGGTCAAGAGTTATGGTTTCGGGCACATGGTTTTGGTAGTCGGTGTTTTGAGCCATGTACTGGATACTCCATTGGAATCATCCTAGAGGTGAAAGGTGAAGGCCCACTTGGCTGGGAGGAAGGTGATGTTTAATTCGTTGGGAAAATTATGAGGAAATTGTTGTAAAGGTGGAGATTATTGGGTTATGAAAACACATATCCTTGTAGTTACATTCGAAGGTTCTCGAACATTTTTCTTTCTGTATTCCTGGAAAAACTTAAGATCTCTCCTCATTAAATATGGAATCCCATGAGGTGCTCGAGATTTGTAACCCATTTCTCCATTAACTAAGCAATACAGATTTTCATTTCCCGCATCTCATCTTGTTATCTTTGTTGTTGTCTCATGTATTATTTTTTTGTAATCTATGTTCTTAATTAACTCGTTTCCCCAAGATTTATTCAACAAAAGGGAGGCCACTCTTAATGATGCTTCATTTATAATGAATGTGGGAATATGTTCACAGGGTTATGCATATCTCAAGAAAAAGTTATTGATATTATTTATATTTTATTTTAACATGGTAAATACACATCATACGAAGATACATGGTTGTTGCATCCACCTCAAACAAAGTGTTGATATTTTATTAGGGGTACATGACTTTTAAAATCACTCCATGTCAACTTCTCTTACTACAAAATTTATACAACATAATAAGAACCACATATTTTAAAATCTACATCGCTTCTTCAAAATATTAATTTGTAAAATGTAAAACAACTCTAATATGAGGTATTAACATTCTATAAACCAACGTAGATCCATTTTAATTTTGGATCTATCCAGCCTCTAGAGGGATCAAATATTTCCTCATGTTTTGTTCTCCAAAAAAATGTTTGCATTTTGATGGATTTGATCTTATTAGTGCATGATAGATCGAGAGTTAAGATGGATCTACACT
>ML802719.1:264897-275373 GCA_009831015.1 Picea engelmannii | reverse complement strand
GATTTTTTTTAATGAAACGATAGTGGTTAAATCTGAAACGCCAAGCTAAGTAATACAGTCCAAAATAACAGAGGACACCTGGTCCTTCATCTCCACGCTCATCCACGTCCAGGTAAATATGAAACGCCATTGCAAAATAACACATTAGGACACCTAGTCCTCCATTGCCACGCGCATCCAGTCTAGGTAAATATGAAATGCCAGTTGAGTGATATGCCAGGTAAACCTGTGATCCAGCCACGCGCATCCAATCCATGTAAATATGAAACGCCAGTCGAGTGATATGCCAGGTAAATTGATGCCGGGTAAATGTTAACAACTGCTGCAGTGGACTGGCGCGCGGAGTCGTGGGTACAGGAAGCGACCCACCATCTTTCTCTAATTACTGGAACGTGGAAATGAGGTTGATTATACAAATTAGTTATTAAGCGTGGCAATCAATGGATAGGGCAGTAATTTTTTAATCAAGATTAAGTAAATGTGAAAAAGTAAACAAAGAAACGGACGCATTCATAAATGCACGGAAGTTAAGAACATTAAATCCTATTCATTTATTTGAGTGAACGACTAAGAATATGCCGACATCTTTCATTGTAGGCCATAAGATTAGATTTTTTGATTAAAAGACTAATTAACCCATCGATTCTGATAGGGGGGACGCCTATCGGCGTAATAACCCATCGATTCTGATAGGGGGGACGCCTATCGGCGTAATTACTTTAAACACAAACCTTTGCTTAATATGTTATGATTCATATACTATTACTTTAAACACAAACCTTTGCTTAATATGTTATGATTCATATACTATTACTTTAAACACAAACCAATTACTTATTCAATTACTTGAACCAATCCATAAGGTTTAGTGGAACGCGTCGACTTCTATTTACAAACTAATGTTTGTACTTTTCAAAGTTGAATTTGCTAATAAAATATTTGTATCTATATTTGGTTTATGGGTTAATTTTTTATGGTTTTTTCCAAAAAAAAATGGCTATTCTAAAAATGATTGAACCAAATTCTAAAAGATAAAATTATTTTACCTTAAAAATTGTCAAAATTTTATACAAACTATATAAAAATTTTAGAAATTTGAATATATTTACAAAAATATATTTGACCAATATTTCTACATTTTAAAATAAATTTTCATCCTTAAAATCATCCTTATTCAATTTCAAATAAACTAAATTTTTACACATAATGCTAAGGAATGGCTTTCATGAAATGAATAGGAAGAAAATCCAACAACTGGAAACCAATATTCACCACAAGCTCAAGTGTAATTATATCATTGAGAAAATAATTATTGGGGGATGGAAAGCTTATTATGGGCTTGAAAACAACTGTAAATGAGTCCATCTATGGATGTGGGATAAGAAGAAACTCCTCTTTGAGATTCTTGTTACACTTGTTATCCTATATGGGTGTGAAGTCAGGGGATGTAGTATCAAAATTAAAGGAAATATGCCAAAATTAAAGGAAATACGCCATATCCCATCCTCCTCTTAGAGGAAAGTCTTTCCCCCATTGAGAGCATGACTATGACTAGATACCTAATATATAAGAACAATTTAAACAACATGGAGGAGAAGAGACTTCCTAAAATTGCTTCAGAATCCAATTGTAACCACCATCGACTCAAGCAAGGATGACATAAAGATGTCCAACCTTGGCTAACCTATTGGGGAATCATGGAAGACAACATTTTTCAAAATAAAGATACTATTAACAATATCATCAAATCAAAATCTAAGGAAAAAATGTGGTGTGATAAAGAGTTAGAGGAAAAAAGAAAAATGAGGTATTATAAAGATGTAATCAACCCTAATCTAGAATATCAAAATTATCTCTAGGTTTTGACTAGTGTAAAGAAAAAAATAAGCATTGCTAATATAAGAACAAATTCTCACGAGTTCCATAGTGAAATTGGGAATTGGTCAATTCCTAAATTGCACGGGATGAAAGATTAGATCTCAATTTCAAAACATCTGTCACACTACCAACCTCCCTAAAATTTTAACTCAAAAAAACTATGGTGATCTTGGAAAACTTCTCTTAATGCATTTTAGCCCCGAAACAAAATTCTAAAGAATTCATCATCATCATCATCATCATCATATTGAGGCTTTTGAAAACAATACAATATAAATAATATATTTAAATAATTTAAAAAGAAGACATCATCATCATCATCAAAATAAAATTGAGGCTTTTGAAAACAATTCTTCTTCTTCTTCTTCTTCTTCTTTTTCTTCATCATCATCATCATCATCATCATCATCATCATCATCATCATCATCATCATCATCATCATCATCATCATCATCATCATCATCATCATCATCATCATCATCATCATCCAATATAAATAATATATTTAAATAATTTAAAAAAAAAGAAATTATGTTTTTATTTAATTTTACAAATTTCATATTATCTCATAATTACTGGTTAAAATGTTTTCTTTCAACAAAGGGTTTATAGATTTTTCGAAATAATATAAGTTTATTATTTCTATACAAAAAATTGATAGTTTTATTATAAAGGGTTTATAATTACTGGTTAAAATGTTTTCTTTCAACAAAGGGTTTATAGATTTTTCGAAATAATATAAGTTTATTATTTCTATATCAAAAAATTGATAGTTTTATTATAAAGGGTTTATAGATTTTTCTAAATAATATAAGTTTATTATTTTTTTTTAAAAATTGATAGTTTTATTATAAAAAGTTTATTTGAGAAAACAAATTAGGAAAAGAAAAAAAGTTTATGTATTTTAGTTTTGAAATAATTTAAAATGATTTTGAATTTATTTTAGTTTTGTGGTTGTTGCATAAAAATTAATTTCATTGTTGATATAATCAATGAGGGGCGTGGGGTGTATTGCTCATAGTTTATGGATCCATGATATTTGTTCACGATATTTTATATAATAAGTTTGTTTAATGGATTCACATACTCTAGTGTAAGATGTCTCATGGTATAGGTTTCATGAGTTGGCTTATTCGTCTATATAGGTTTGGGTGACCATTGTAGTCATGGAGTGTATAGTGTAGGCATGGAGTGCATAGTGTAGGTCTAATTTGGTCTAGAGAGCCAAACAAGAAGAATCACAATCCAAATTGTTTCTCTTAAGACAACAACTTTAAAAGTGCATTGTAACCATTGTTCATTGCTAAATAATACATTGAGCTTGCTTTGGAGTGTGGGGTTTTCTCCCAAAAGGGTTTTCCGTGGGATATCATATTGTTTAATGGTTTGTTCTTTATTTATTTTATTTGAAATGGTTTTTTTCTAAGTTTTTGCACATTCTTATCTCAAGGATTAGTGTATGAAGTGTATTATGTACCTATTCCTTCTTTCATTTGGTATAAAATCCTAATCACCTCATATCCAAGGTGTTAGGGACAAGGTTTTTTTATTTAATCTTGGTCTGAGTGGGGACTTGTGTATGAAAGCTTGTTGCAAGAAAACGGAAAGCATGACAAGACTTGAAATGCAGAGTGAGATTAAAGCATGTGGCTTTGGTCTAGAACATGCATGGATAAGAATGCATTTGTGGATAGATGGATATATATACCACTTGTATTCTTGGACTCGATGATATTAGATAGAGATTTGATGGATCTATCAAATTTAAATGTTTCACATATTAAGTTGGTTGTATATCATGTGCAATATAATGATGTCAAGTAAGATAAGTACTTTGTTGAGAAGTATTTGGGTTTGTCAATTCCCAATTTGCTTCATATTTTTTTAGAGACAAAAAATAATTTTCTTTGATTAATTTTTATTGCAAAACCTTCCCATGTGACTATAACAAAGTGTTATTCTTCCTTTATGTTTCATTCTACCATTTTCACCTAATCAAATGTTGGACCATCAATGTGAAACATAGAAAGTTGGATTTCTTTTAAATAATCCATGGGGTTTAGTATAAACAAACATTGTAGCTTTTTTACCCATGATTTAGGACTAATGTTATGTCCATGAAATTTGGGAATGGGGATTTTTTCCAAACCTCTGTTTAATGTGGTTATCTTTACCTTGTTCATTAGCTTACCCTTTTATGTGTCCAAAAGTATTTATTTGGTTATTATGAACCTAACCCTCTCTTCTTCTATTATGAGGATGAAAATTCCCCATGTCCTTATTCTTTAAATATGTGTTTCTTAACTCTATAGTCCATACAATTTTCATTGTGTTAGGGTTTATATACATATCAACTAGTGCTTCCTTTAATTCATTGAAAGGAGCTATTATTTACTCTTCCATAAATACCACCAATTATGCACTCCAAAGTAAGATGCCATTATTCCCACGAGGATAAGAAAATGTCTTTGATACCATTGTTATGATCCCAAATAGTTAGGGGTCCACCCTCTAGTCTTTGGCTAGGTTTTTGGGTGAAATATTAGGCAAATTCAAACAACAAAAAATTGATTAAAGAATCAAGGAACATAAAGAAGGAATTTAGAAATTCTAAGAAAAAATAAGCCAAATCAGAGACATAGTATGATCTTTTTAGGTGAAATGAATTGATATTTAGTACATAAAACAGAAACAAAAAAGGACATGAAGGAATCACGACTTGTTGGAATTTCAATTATAATATAAATAAATGTATGAGAAACAATACAAAATATAATTAAAAAACCGACCTCTTAAAATATTATGGATGCCAACTTAAATATACATATACATAATACTAACCTAAAAAAACCTTAAAAACAAAATGGAGATAAATATACCCAAATCCTAAACATGACATCCAAAAATAGGTTGTTACAAGATTTGTAGAATAACTACCATAAAAATTGAAACAATACAAAATATTATTAAAAAACAACCTTAAAAAACAAAATAGAAACAAATGTAACCAAATTACAAAATATTATTAAAAAACAACTTTCAAAAACAAAATGGAAACAAATGCACCCAAATTCTAAACATGACAGAATCTATAGATTGTTACAAACTTTATAGAGTAACTACCATAAAAATTGAAACAATATAAAATATAATTAAAAACTTAACCTCTTGAAAAGTTAAACTCAATTGGACATAGCACTAGCCAAAATTAACTTTAGGTTTCCAATGAGCCCAAAGACCTATTTATCATCTACTTCCTCCTCGTTACCTTTATCCCTGGCATGTAGGATAAATGTGTTTTATCCCTTGCATGTAAGATAAATGTGTTTTACAAGTGGAATAGATATGTTTTCACAAACTAGAAAGTATAAAAATAACTATCACACTAACCTCGTAGCAAAATGACTAGCATGGAAACCATTATTAACTTAAAAACATGACACTAATAGGTAATGTATTAAATACATATGAGTTGTAACATTTAACTTATTATCTCTATCCTAGGAAAAATACTTATTTCTCTATGTAAAGTTAATTTAACAATCATATTATATAAAATTTATCTATTTTACTCTTGGCCAAACAAATGTTTTTGAAAATTTTCTATTTAAAAGATATATATATTTTTATTTAGATTATTTTTATATTATTTATTGCTAAAAAAATTCATATAATGTTTGTTAATGTAAATTTAAAAATTTCATCTCCCATTAAAAGTTTTTTATCTAATTCTTGTGAATTTTCATTTTTAAATATTTATTTAGAAAAAAAAAAACAATGAAAACCAAACACACCAAATAAAAAAACAATGTAAACCAAACACACCATGAAGCTCAAGAGAAACCAAACTAATGCCTATAAAAACTCAAGAGAAACCAAACTAATGCCTATAAGTTATAACCCTCAAGGCACACTTTTTGAAACACATACCAGATCTAAAAATCACTTTATTACATTATATTTTACAATAAAAATATGGTTTTGGTCGGTGGATTCAGTTTCAATCCCTCCTTTTGCGGCCCCTTCTTCTCCAACTAGTGGTTGAGAAAGTTGATTCGGTGGGAATATCATTAATTTTTTTATTCGTGTGGTGGTTCAATGATTTGGAGGGAAGAGATAGGTGCGAATTTTATTTAAATTTCAAAGTAAATAAGTAAAAAAAATTAACAAAATGCATAGTTTTTTTTTTGTGTAAGTGAGTGTGAAATCATGTATCACTGTAAGAAGTTATGATACAAAAAAGACAAGGGGAATACCTTGATCTGCAAAAAAGGAAACCAGATTAGGGATCCCGAAGTTGCACTATTTGAGATGACAGGGGGAGGGTTGGGCTGCCACCAAGGGAAACCGACCCAGTCCTCTGTAAACCAGTTTGAAAGACTAAACCATAAAATATACATAAAATATAACCAAAAATAACAGGGATAGCTCCTATACTGACAACAACTTGACCTAGGGCTAAACCTGTGCTAGTCTAGGATGATGGGATGTCTTGCGTCACCATCCTTTCTTGCTTCGTTCTCCTTCCTCTGCTCCACCGTGCACATCTTCCTTATACAAGCTAGTGTTTCGCTCTGGTCTCCTGGAGTGATTTCCATGTGGTGGACATAGCGTAGGTAAAGGTGGAATTGGCCTGCCATTCGTTCCATTTTTTCCTTTTGGCTCCTCTGGTCCTCCGCTAGTCTTTTTACACTGGCCTCGAGATTGTTGAGGCGTTTCAAAATTTCTGTGAGAACCTTCTTGTGGTCCCTGATAGTCTCCCTACCGGTCTCTTTCCGGTCAGCGTTCATTTTTCCTATCAACATTTTTGTTCACCAGGCCTCCTCCATCGTTTTGTGGTAGAGGGTTGTTCTGGGCTACATAGCCCCTGGGTCCCTTATCCTATCTGCTTCTTTAATTAGTTATGTCTAGGCTTTGTCCTTGTGTGTGGTGTTAATTTCTCTCTCCCACCTATTGATGATCGCTTTGCCCTTTGGATCAACCTTCGTGAGAAAGGTACCCTTGGCTTCTCTAGCCGCTTGCTCCATCCTTGTAATCCTTTGGGCACTTGTCAGAGGTTCTTTTCCCTGGGGACCTCTCTTGCTATGGGTTTTCTTCATTCTTATCATCTCAGCTTGCTTGTGGTGGTTTTTGTCTTGGGTTCTTCTCTTGTTCCTATTCGCCCCTTCCTGATTTGTAAGATGGGCTTTGTAATTGCTTCTCTCCAGTCTGTGGCTATTCCTGGTGTTTCTTCTTTTATGGGATTTCCTTGGCTGCGGGCTCATCTCAGCAATCATGGGCCGCTCATAAAGGTGTATCTTCTAGACCTTTTTCACTGTTTCGGAGTGTGTTCTCTTGGGAGCCCTTCCGTCATCTCTGCACCAGTCCTTTTCCTTGCACGTTGTACGACAGTCATTACCACTCCCTATATCTATACTTGGATGAGGTGTACCCATACTCGGCCATTGGGAACCCTTTTTTCCTTCTTCCTTTGTCACTTGTTGATTAACTTTTCTGCTTTCCCACAGGCAGCCCCTATACTTCTTCCTATTGACAGGACCGTGGTGTCGTACCTCTTCTTGTTGTGTGACCTGGATCTGCATTGTAGCTCGTGTTTGGGTGGTGGGCTATCGGATTCTTCCTGGATCCTTCGTGCTCTTCAGTTATTTTTGCGCCTCCATCCTCGATGTGGTCGTTCGTACTTCGACTGTTGTCATAGTCTTTTGTCGCTAGATGGATGCAGTGTGTTCGGAACTAACCATTCAAGATGCTACTCCAGATAGTGTCTAGTTCTGGTCCTTGCTTGTCGACCCCCTCATTAGATATTCTATCTGGCAGTCCATTTTCTGACCGCCACACCCAGTGCAACTCCACTGTGATCCCCATCTGCAAGTGCTCCTGAATTTTTTGCAGGGACTGTGCCAAGCGCCAGTGCCACTGAATTTTTCCCACTCTAGTATTGTTTTGGAGTCTCCTTACTGTGTTGATAACCAATGTGGAGTCTCCTTCCACTATGACGTTTGTCATCTCTTCCCAGCTTAGAATCTCGAGGGCCGGTCTCTAGAGCTCTGAATTTTGCAGCATTGTTGGTTGAGTTTCCTAGACTCCCAATGTACATCCAGATGATATTTCCTTTACTATCCCTGATTACTCCTCCCATTCATGTTCATCCTGGGTTACCTTTCGACGCTCTGTCGAAATTCATCTTGAGGGATCCTACTGGTGGTGGTTTCCAGTTGCGCTCACCTACTTGGAGTTGCGGTGGTTGTCTTATCAAATTAAGGTTGTGTCCATCTTTCAGGTGGAAGGATTCTAGAATCGGGAGTCCTGGTCTGTGAGTTGCGCTCTTCCTATTTGGAAGTTGTGGCTCTGTACCGTTTCTTTTTTCATGGAGATTATTGTTTCCTTGATCTTCCCTTCCGACCATCTTTTGTTCCTGAAGATGTGTCGGTTCCTTTCTTTCCATATTGCACATATGATCATTCCCTGGATGAGGGTCCAATAGAGGTTCACCTCTTCATTTTCACTATAATTATCTTTCCAAGTATTGATAGTTGCAGAGATCTTACCTCAGATCCTATTTGACTGTCGAAAGATACCTGTCGCCCAGTCCCAAATTTCTGTTGTGTAGGTGCATTCATCAAGGAGATGGTTTGTTGTTTCCTCCTTGTCTTGACAGAGGTGGCTTCTGGAAGGACCTATGAATCCTCTTTTCCTTATGTTTTCCCAAGTTAGAATTCGGTTGTGGAGTATTAACCATTGGAAAAAAAATTCTTTTTGGCCACTGGGGGCCATTCCAGAGCTTATCCCATTGTTGCGTCAGGTCTTCGGTCCTGGTCCTCTATATAGTGTCGGGATTCTTTGAGATTGAATTCATTGCCGACTTTTTTGTCCCCATTTCAACTGGTCATTTCCTTCCGTGACTGCAATTTTTCATTTCCCCAATTCCTCCTCCACCTCTTTTACTGTTGTTGCAGTTTGGGCTCTATTATGTGGCGTGAGAGTGTTCCAAATTCTCCATTAGTTTTGATTTGTTTCTTGTTTCCAGTAATGGTAGACTATGGTTTTACCTTGCGCGATCAACTCCTATTGGAGTTCCTCCCTATCTGGTTTCTCCATTTTGGGTTCCTGTTGCCATGCGTCCTCCCAGAATCTAGTTGTTCTCCCATTCCTTACTTCCGAAAAGTTGTATGTCTGAATCCAGGCTTTGTTGCACCAGGCTAGGTTCCAGATGGTTGAACCTTCACTGATTCCTCTGAAGCGGACTCTATCCCAGTCGCTTATGTCTGGGGCATACTTTTCCTTCCATAGGTTTTCCCATGGTGTATTAGTTTCTTTGACCTAGCACCACCAGAGTTTCACCCTGTAGGTGTCATTGGTCACTTGCGGCTCTTGTAGCCCCATACCTCCTTTGCTTTTTGGTTTACAGACCTTCTCCCAAGCCACCAGGGCCCATTTTTTCTTTATTTCTGCTTCTCGACACAGGAAGTCCCTTTGTATGGTTCTTATTTTTTGTAGTATCCCCTTGGGGGTTGGGAAAACGAACATCATAAAGGTTGAAATTGCTTGCAAAACTGACTTGGTCAGAATAAGTCTTCCGGCTAGGTTGAGGGATCTGTAAGTCCAGTTTTTAACCTGCTCCTGTAATTTGTTAATTATTCCTTCCCAAGTGGAAATGTTTTAGGCTTTGTCTGTCAGGGGTATGCCCAAGTACTTAGTTGGGAGTGCTCTGCGTTCAAATCCCAGGATGTTGGATAAATTCCTTTGGATTGTGGGGTTGGTATTGAAGAAGAAGATCATAGATTTGGAATGATTGTTATCTACATCTGAGGCTTCGCCAAACTCTTCTAGGATTCGTTTGTAGGATTTTTCTTCCTTGATCGTGGGTATTCCATGAAGTAAGGTGTCATCCATGAATTTTTGGTGCGTGGAAATAGGGAAATTTTTGAAAGGTTTGATACCTGTTATTTCACCTGTTGAAATTGTGCTTTTAATGCTTCGACTGAGACCTTCCATCATCAGAATGAAAAGGAAGGGGGATAGTAGGTCTCCTTGTTTGATGCCTCTCATGGGACAGAAGGATTTGGCAGGGGCTCCATTTATTACCAATGTGTAGCTTGTTGTGGAAATTAGACTAACTATCCAGCCGATCCAGTGTTGGGTGAAACCAAAGGCTTCCAAGGTCTTGACCATATAGTGCCAACTAATTTTGTTATAAGATTTTTCTAGGTCCAGTTGTATTATCATTCCCCCTCTCTTCTGAAGCTTTAGGGTGTGGATCAGCTCATGGGCATGAATAATATTGTCCATTATCTGTCTGCCTTCCACAAAGCCTGCCTGTTCGTGTGAGATCAGTCTGGGTAGGAGGGGTTTCAATCTATTCTCTATAACTTTGGAGATTATCTTATAGAACACGTTGCACAGTGCTATAGGTCTATACTGATCCGAGGTTTTGGCTTCATTTTCTTTGGGGATTAGTGTAATCATTTTAAGGGAAGAGATAGGTGTGAATTTTATTCAAATTTCAAACTAAAAAGTAAAAAAATTTAACAAAATGCATAGTTAATCTAATAACAAATATATATATATATATATATATATATATATATATATATATAT
>ML802719.1:236045-246323 GCA_009831015.1 Picea engelmannii | reverse complement strand
GTCTTCTTACATCCACCTTATTCTATTTTATTGAAAGGTCTTATTAATATTGACCTTTATTACATCCGAATACATTGATCTACCTATGTGCGGGTTAGGACCTTAACATGAAGTCATACAACCAGTGCAACCAGTTGATCATCTCACCAAAGTACCCCCCTCTGTGCTTAATCATGTGAAACAAAAAATATAAGTCTATCAAATAATTATCATGAGCATAAATAGATGTATAATAAATCGTAAATTGAAACTCATGGAGACGGGTGGGAGGGAGGAAATCCTACTAGAAACAGAAACCATCAGCCTGATAATCCTGCCTGAAAGTGTAACCACTATCCTGATCAATCCATCTCTGAAGAGGGATACTTATGTAGATGATGGAAAGTATTCATCCTCATTAATATGATCACTTCCTCCTAAAGACTGGGAATATATTAGAGATCCCAATAAGACCTCATGATTTCCCTGAGAAGAAGGGATGAGGTAAGGGACATGCTCAGGTCTAAAGAAAGAAAAATGTGGCCTCTTCATTTGTGAATCCCTGTAGAAATCCTCAATATGAAAATACTTCCTCTTTGTAGAGTAAGACTATGATCGCTCTGAGATGGCCATGCCCTGGTATTCTTCCAAAATTGAGTACGAAGGTGGCTGAGAGTCCTCATACAACAAGTCTGCAGTCCCAAAAAGATATGCATCATAAGTCCCAAGGGATGATTGAAAATCATCCTGAAAATGCTGCGATCGGTTGTCCTTGAATGAATCTATAATCATGTCATCATTAAGCTGCCACAAATCCGAATCATACACAAATTAATACCAGTCATATGAATATGAAAACTCAACCCATTTATCTTGAAATCTACCTTGAATGTCATAAATGGGGTCCCCATCAAAATTGAAATGACCCAAATCCCATCTATGTCTCCCAGTCTGTATGAAGGTGTCTATATGCTCATCAACCATATCCAAAGGTTCTCTCATAAGACCATCCATATGATTGAAAATGACCATCTCCTTGTCTTCGTGTGTAGGAAGAGCAGCGGTTGGGGAAGCTTCAACATGATCTTAAAATTCTTCATCACTGAGGTTAGTTTCTTCTTTGAATTTACGTGCATGAGGAGAACAATGCATAAGGAAATCATCTTATTTAGGAAGAAGCACAGATACCAATGTCTCCTTCTGCTCATCTGAACATTGTACTTTATCAAGGTCTTCTTCTTCTTGGAAACTTTCTCCATGGACCTATTTTTTAATCGAGTCTTCATCATATTTAATAGGATCATAGAATTCACCATCTTGATCTTGAATCTATAATGAGTTTTTATAATTCCTATGGCATGGAGAGAGGCTCATCGTCATTTGGGTAGTTTTCTTGGTATCCATACTTCTCGGTCACAGCGTTGTATAATGAATTTATTCCATAATATGCAATGGCCACTTCCCAGGATGAGTTTAGGGTAGGACTTTCCTCATAATTTTTGAGTATGGCATCATTATACTCTTCTTCTCTCTGTTGAAAGAACTTAACCAGAAATTCCTTGTCAAGACAAAGTTCTATCAATTGTTCACAAAACTAGTAATTTTCTTCTATGCTTTCCTTGAGACACTCAAAATTTTCCTCATTGTTGTTGTCAACTTCTTATCTTTCAACTATTGTTTCAACAAAATCTGGAATCTAAGCATTTATTTCAAGCCTTCAATAGGATCAAGGTCGAAACCTTCTCTCGAAAACGCATCCTCCAGCTCCTAAATTGTATCTTCAAGACTTTGAGCTTATTTTCCCGGACGTTTAAGGAAATATCTGATGAGGATCTTCAAATAAGATATACTTCTTGGTTTGCAAGAATGCTTGATCTAATCCCTTGGTTCACTTCCCAAGGATAGCAAGAACAACCATAGACATACATCCTCATGTAGTACACTCAAAATTTAGATGCATTTGGTAAACTCAACAAACATGTGCTACAACCAACAATGGATTACCATTGAACTTTGGGAGGACATCGAATTGGTTTATCGGGAACTTATTTGGAAATCCATCAATAGCTTCGAGATCCAAGGCCTTTTATGCTTCATGAAAGCGCCATAGAGACATGTTTCCATTACTTAAGGTAATACCTCAATGGATTGGCTGGATGAGCTTGAGGATCATCAAAGGAAGGAAAGGGGGGGAAAAGGAAAAGGTGGGTTCTTGGGAAGGTGGAGTCACCAAGAAATCTAGGGGAAAGGCTTTTGGATAGCTTGCCAAAGTGTCATTTAGGGTTCGGAAGAGGATTCAAAATCCTCCCTGGAAACGACGCCAAAATGTTATCACACAAGTTGTAGGTTGGGAAAATCCCAACCCAACCACCAAATGGAGAAAATTAAGAGAGAACTTACCCACTGACATCTTAGGCAAGTTTTCCCATCACTTTAGAGGTGAAGTGGTCACCTCAAGGGGGGAATCCCGGTGACCCTAGGGAGAAATGAGATGGAAAGTGTGATGTATGGTTTAATTCCCCTATAGGTAAATTTTATATGTGTGGATAAGGTCTTGAGTAAGGTTTTGATGATATCCAAGAGTTTCCAAAATGTAGTAGACCTTGCAAATGTCAATTGGACCTTCCCAAGACACAAGAAAGACAATGATACAAGCCCAAGTATATGGTGGACAAGCAAGTTAATCTTGTTGTCCCTAATTGCAACAATTAGTAATAGTATATATCAACAATGAAAATTATAATGAATGTTGCAAACAAGTTTCAAAACATCTAGTTGAAAGAGCAAGAGTTAAACTAGAAAAAACTAGGTCAACCCATGTAAGATAACATTAGACTTTAGCAATGAAAGAAGGTTGTAACAAAAAAATAATTGTAGAAATATTTTGCAGCCTTGTGGCTGTAACAAAAAAGTCATTACATCAAGAAGATAAGACACTAAAACTTCCCCAAAGTCTACCAAAAAGTGCGCTAGGCCTAGTAGTTTATGTGGGCAAACTTTAAGCAACTTTTAGTTGTTGATTTAAGAGTTATTAGAGAAGTTTGATTAGGGTTTCTGCAACCCTAATGGATGTAGATGAAAGTTTGTAACAATAGCAAGAAATACCCCTTTAGAGGGGACGTTGTACTAGTTTAGAGGTGTGCTAGGCACAAGAAACAAAAACCAGATTGCAAAAAAATAATATGGAAAAAATTCATATTTTCCAATGCATTATTTTATTTCTCCAACGCAAAAATATTCAAATTAGTGCCTTTAAAATTGGGTGAATGGAGTCTTGGATTAAAGAGTTCGATAAAAAATAACCCTAAGGGTGAAATCTCTTTTAATCCATAGGGTATGCCAATCAAACTTAGGGTAAATCTAAGAGGGTATACACACTCATATTCCTCCTAGCAACCCTTGAAAAATAACTTGTTAACTTTAGCAATTTAGATGAAGCTTAGTGGAGGGTGTATCCAACATACTCCTCCTAGGGTATCCAATAACCATAACCAAGAAAGAGAAAGAAACAATTAACAATGTTGACTTTTCCTTACCAATTCTAAGAAAGAGAGATCAAAACCCTAGTTTCACCAAACAAATCACCATTCAAGATCAAGACAACAAGCTTTCAAGAGGTGTTTCTTACTTAGCTCCATCCATTCAACAAGAGATATCACCAAAATAAATTTTCGCAAGAGATAAACACCATATTGCCCAAGAATAGAGAAAATTTCAACCAAGTACTTATCACAATGGGAGAGTTATGTTATGAAATGAGATTCACATGATCTCTATTTATACAAAAGTCTTAAAACATAGTTTGTCCACTTAGTAAGGATAAAACATAGATAATGGGTCAACAACCCTTATCTTACCCCTTGAACCAAATAAAAATATTTAATTTTCACTTTAACACAAAAAAAACCTTAAAAATAAGATGACGTCACCCCTTTAGGGGACGTTTTGACGCTTTGAACAAGTCATTGGAGAAGAAAGTGGAGCTCATTGGGGCTCCTTGAACCTCCTCATCATGTAATAGGATCAATCCATGTCTCCTCTGGTCAAAACATGCCAAGTGTCAATGTGTAATAACTCCATCACCACCAAACCCCCTCAAGCAAGACGTCAAGCCTCAAAAGATGATGTTTTGACTCTCCTAGGCAAGTCGTTTGGGTAATAGGGGATAGGAAAGATCCTCCATGATGCCATGTAAGCCTCTAAAGGCATGTCTCTGTGATCTGGTGTGTGGGACTATAACATCCAACCTTCTGGTATTTTTTCCCCATGGGAGCCCAAGCTAGGCTTGTTCTCCCAAAATTGGCCACCAAGCAAGGTCCTGCAAAACAAGAGGGTACACCCTCCAAATATCTCAAGTCAAAGAAATCATGACAAGTGTAAACCACATCTAATAAGAAAGGCACCTAAACATGTGCATCAAAACTACCTCATCAAATTAAACAAATGCTTAAAGACCCTAGACACACTTGACAAGGTTTAAGTATGGGAGGGGTGCCATAAAAGTCCTATTGGGTAGACCAAAACCCTCAAGTATGGGATGCTCCCAAGGATGGCCCTTCAAGGATATGTAATGGGTGATTAGGTGGAAAAGGATTTAGACTTCATAGGTCAAGGAGTTTCATGACATGCAAGGGCTCGTATTATCTCATTTATGGGTGCCTTTGTAGAGGGTGTGTGGCACCTTCGTTTGCGATGCACTTTTTCCAAGCCCATTTTCTTGCCATTCTTTCTTCTGATATTTATTTCATGTTTTAAGGAACAAGCTGAAGGCCAATGTCCTGGCTTGGTTTCCAGATAAAAAAAAAATCATTCACAAATACCTCGTGGAAATGAGAAGGATGGCTCATGATGAGACCCCCTTTCTCTCAATTGTGTAACTGAGAACCACTACCTTGGCTTGGTGACGAGATGATGGTAATGTCATACCACTAAATACTCATGATTATGATAGGTCGACTCATGATGAGACCTCGCATCCTCCAACTAATCCCTTAACCATTCACTATCATTTACTTTGTGGGTACCCCATTTCTTATAGAGGCGTTTCATTGTTTTCTCGGGAATCCCTCGACGAGGCATCTAGAAGGTCTATATTTATGCTTTTATCTTT
Source organism: Picea engelmannii (assembly GCA_009831015.1). NCBI lineage: Eukaryota > Viridiplantae > Streptophyta > Pinopsida > Pinales > Pinaceae > Picea > Picea engelmannii. The sequence goes on along the minus strand of ML802719.1, from coordinate 241,234 downwards.
TTATCCAACAACAATCCCTCTGGGCCTTCAGCCCCTTCTTCCCATGAAATGAGGTACATGCTCTACTTGGGTCACTAAAGTCAAAGGGCCTAGAAGAAGACAATATGATGGGAGTGTCATGAGCAGAAGGTGGTAAGTATGGTCGGGGATGGTATGATAACCCCTTAAGGGACCCTTAGTCACAAACCTTCCCCAAAGGTTGGACACTTACTATGAAATTTATGACACTCACCAAGGTGAAACATGGTCAAAAGCATAATGTCCAATCAAGCCTTCTATAATCAAAAGCAGTGTAAATACAACATGTTTAAATGCCTCAAATATTAGGGTGATTACTTGCCACAATACCTAACTTGTACCGCATGGAGAAAGACCCATCTGCCTTCCAGAAATTAGTCGGTGTAGTGGATGTGCTGACACTAGATCCAAAATGTGGTGATATAATAGACATCTGTATGTGCAAGTGGACACTACTAGTCATGTGGCCTCTCGACACTCCATATCTGCAACACGAGGGCCTTGAAATATCATCTCCTTAATTATCCCACAAAATGGAGATAACACGAAAAAACCAAGATTTTTACTAACATCGTAGTAATACGGGAAGTGACCTCCTATATCAGCCACAAAGGTTGCTTCAGAATTTGATCCGCCCTCAACCCAATTTCATCTTGGGTTGAAATGCAATTTTTCAAATCCAAATCCACGTCATCTCATCATCATCCACAATACTTACAATACATGGATCATAAGGGATCCCGCGGCATGCGCTAGAGCTTCATAACAAACACCAATACAATGTTTACCCTGCAGTCGACATCACATTGCGCAATCACACAGACAAAATAAACAAGTACCTACTTCATTTCCTTTCATTCAAATTGACCATGTTCCTCACATGAATTGGACAAAGGCGCAATCACCCGACATCTCCGGCATTCTATAAACATTGTGAGGACATATGTGAATGCTTGCATAATAAAAACAAATCTTCCCATTATCGTGACTTCTGGATTTTCAAATCATTTTTGTATTACATGGATTGTAATGCACCATTTATTTTCCAAAGAATTGGATCAATTACTGTCCTATTGTATTACAGTTGGTGGTTGCAAATTATTTAAAATTACATTCATGGTCTATTATGAAAAATTATGCAACGTATGACGTAAACATTAGAGAAATACTGTCAAATATACATCACGGACCCACTCATATCCCTTGCATTCAAAATCGAGATGCCATGTCGGCAATCACCACTGCCCGTCACCCAGGTTTCAATTTTTTATTGACCTTCTATATATATATATATATATATATATATATATATATGTGGCGTCACCTCGGACCTTTGTACATGGTCAATGTCACATGCCATCCTTACCTAACGTGACGATAATGATTCATATACTCTTACTTTAAACAAAGACCTTTGCTTAAAATGTTATACCTAGTTTGCTTAAAGTGTTATACCTAGTTTTTTTTATAGGTTACAATATCCAAAACCAATTACTTATTCAATTACTTGAACCAATGCATAAGGTTTAGTTGAACCCGTCGACTTCTATTAACAAACTATATATTGTTTGTCATTTTCAAAGTTGATATTGGTAATTAAATATTTCCATCTACCTAATAATTATTATTTTAGTTAAAATGGTTATAATATCAAATTTAAATTAATATAATTTGTATATAATAAAAATAAATAAACATAAATTCATATATAATAAAAATAAATATTTTTTTAAACATTTAACACAATAAACCTATAAAAACATTATAAATTGATTTCCATTTAAAAAAAATCTCAACTTAATATTTTTTTAAACATTTAACACAATAAACCTATAAAAACATTATAAATTGATTTCCATTTAAAAAAAATCTCAACTTAAAACAATACCATTGAAGCTCAAGCAAACTAAATTTTTACACGGTAAGAATGACCAAGTAAACTTAATTATTTATTATTTTTTTCTTTTGTTAAATTTTTACACGGTAAGAATGACCAAGTAAACTTAATTATTTATTATTTTTTTCTTTTGTTTGAAACACATTTGTTTTATGTTTTTTTACATTCTTCACTCATGGATTAGTGTAGGAAGTGTATTCTCAAATCCTTATCATCTTAGATCCAAAGTGTTAGGGACAATGTTTTTTTATTTAATATTGGTTTGAGTGGGAGCTTGTGTATGAAAACTTGTTGCAAGAAATTGACAAGCATGACAATACTTGAAATGGAGAGTGAGCTTCAAGCATGTGACCTTGGTCTAGAACATGGAGAAACATGAATTTATAGATAGATAGATAGATATACCACTTCTATGTGTGGACTTTATGATATTTGGTAGATATTTGATGGATCTATCAAATTTAAATCTTCCACATCTTGAGATCGTGCACATCTTAATTTGGTTGTAGATAATGTGTAATCTAATGATGTCAGTTAAGATAAATACTTGTTTGAGAAGTACTTAGGATTGTCATTTCCGAATTTGCCTCATATTTTTTAGAGCCAAAAAATAATTTTCTTGTGAAAGAGTCTCAAAAGTTTGATAATTTTTTATTGCAAAACCTTCCCATGTGACTATAGCAAAGTGTTATTCTTCCTCTATGTTTCATTCTACCATTTTCACCTAATCAAATGTTGGGCCATCAATGTGAAACATAGAAAAATGATTTTGTTTTTAAATCATCCATGGAGTTTAGCATAAACAAACTTTGTATCTTTTCGACCCATGATTTAGGTCTAATGTTATGTCCATGAAATTTGGGAACAATAATTTTTTCCAAACCTCTGATTCTGATTAATTTGGTTCTCTTTACCTTGTTCATTGCCTTCCACTCTTATGTTTCCAAAAGGATTTTCTTGGTTATTATGATCTTGACCCTCTCTACTTCTATTGTGAGGATGAAAATTCCCCATATCTCTATCCTTTAACTCTTTGTTTCCTAACTCCACATTCCATGCAATTTTCATGGTGTTCAATTTTCTATACACATCAACTATTGCTTCCGTTAATTCATTGAAAGGAGTTGTTGTTTACTCTTCCATAGATGCCACTAATTATGGACTCCAACTTTTTTTGGTACGAAAGTAAGATGTCATGATTCCCATGAGGATAATAAAATGAATTTGATGCCATTTTTATGATCCCCAAAAGTTAGGGGTCCACCCTATGGTCTTTAGCTAGGTTTTTGGGTGAAATATTAGGTGGACAAAAAACATTTGATTAAAAAATTGAGGCACATAAAGAAATAAATTCTAAGAAAAGAATGAACGAAAGTGCAAACATAGTGTGAGCTTTCTAGGTGAAATGAATTGAGATTTATTACATAAAATAGAAAAAGGAACGGGGCTAGTTTAAATTGCAATTATAATATAAATAAATGTATCAATTCCTAGACATAAATTCATTCATTGTATTTACCACAATGAAAACTAATGGAACCAAATCCTAAAATTTCATTCACATTAATTTCCATGAGCAAAATGGAGACAAACGTACTCAAATCCTAAACATGACCTCCAAAAATAGGGTGTTACAAATCTTATAAAGTAACTACCATAAAAATTGAAACCATACAAACTGTAATTAAAAAATGGACCTCTTGACCAGTTATGGATCCCAACTCAAATGGAAATAAAACTAGCATAAAATAACCTTCAAAAACTACTTTCAATTCTAAATTCCAAATAACAAGCTTTTCCATGAAGCCACAGACCTATTTATCATCTACTCCCCTAAGTTTCCTTTATCCCATGTGCGATAAATGTTTTTTTACAAATTAGAAAGTATAAAAATAACTATCACACTAACTTGACTAGCATGAAAACAATTATTAACTTAAAAACATGATTACTCCCCTAAGTTTCCTTTATCCCATGTGCGATAAATGTTTTTTTACAAATTAGAAAGTATAAAAATAACTATCACACTAACTTGACTAGCATGAAAACAATTATTAACTTAAAAACATGACACTGTTAAATACTTACTAATAAGTAATGTGTTAAATACTTATGGGTTGTAACATTTAAACTATTATCTCTTTAGTATTGTCCAAGGAAAAATACTCTTATGTGAAGGAAAGCGATTGAATCAAAATTCAAGCTGATCTGTATGTGTAAGGTCCCCTGCCTATACATATTGTACCTCCCCCTGGACCTATGGGTCTACCTATCCATGGTGTGCATCCCTCACACTAGGCTCATCCATCATACCTGACATAAATACTCTTATGTGAAGGAAAGCGATTGAATCAAAATTCCAATGTATTAGTGTCCATGCGAAGGATTGTTTTTGGGATCATTGTTTTACATTGGAAATTATATACTAAAACTTGACTTAATTTAAAGTATGAAATGTATAGTCATGGTAATATGTTTGAGCCTGGTAACCATTTCCATTTACCATAAAATAGTTTATTTAGACTAATTTACATCCTTCTTTTCTTCCACCATCTAATTGAAGATTAGAAGTTGTCTTTTAGTCTACATCCTTCTTTTCTTCCACCATCTAATTCAAAATTAGAAGTTGTCTTTTATCCTACAAACTGCACTATAAAAAATTCAAAATTATTTTAAGTTAATTTAACAATCATATTATACAAATTATATTTTTCTTTATTTTTCTACTTTTCCCTCATTTATTTTATATGATAAACATTTTATAATAAGAAAAAAATTAATTCTTATGCAAATGATTGAAAGCTACACCTACTCTTAAGGAACGTGGGGTTCTCTCATGAAAAAATTTATACTTTTCTCAAACAAATTATATTGAAAATTTTATGTTTGAAACATATGTTTCTTTATCATCATATGGAATATTCTTATATTTTGGGTGAGTGGACGCAGTTGTTGGCCGAAAAAGTGTTAAGGGGGTTAGAAAAAATACGTGTGTGTTCCTGATCTAACAGGTTCGACAAACCCTAAGCCTCCACTTAGCAAGCCACGTAGGAACATTCCCAAGAATGTGTGTGTGTTCTCAAGAATGTTCAGAAGTTCTTGAGAAACACGTGTCCAAGAACGCGTGCACGTTCCTAAATAAATTTTAAATAAAAATAACGTGTGTGCGCTTTAGGAACACATGCTTGTTCCTAAAGTGTGTGCACATTATTAGGAACAAGAATGCACAGATGTTCCTATTAACATGAAATATCTCTCTTTCCACCTTTATCTC
>ML802719.1:206807-234858 GCA_009831015.1 Picea engelmannii | reverse complement strand
CACCTCTCACTCTCTCGATATCACTCTGCACCGCTCACTCTCTCTCCCCCTCTCTAGCCTTCTCTCCCTCTCTCTATCTCCCTCCCTCCCTCTCTCTCCTACATTTACCTATTCTCACCTTCACTCTCTCTTTCTCTCTCCCTATTTATGTCCCTCTCTCTCTCTCACTCTCTCTCTCTCTCTCTCTCTCCCACTCTCCCCCCTCCATATTTACATATCTATCTCTCTCTATACCCCCTCTCTCTTGTGCTCTATCTACCTCTCACTATTTGCCTCTATCTTTATCTCTCTCTCTACCTCCCCTCTACCCATCCCCCTACTCTCTCTCTCTCTATCATTGATCTCTCCCTCTCTCTCCCTATCCCTATATACTACTCTCTCCCTCTCCCTCTCTCTCTATTGCTCTTTCCCCCCCTCTCTCTCCCTCCATCTATTTCTCTCTCTCATTGTGATGTCCCGTTCCCAAGAGTAGGCCAACAGGGAGTGACTTAGTAGTCTATATGTTCCCGTAGACTATAGTCAGGCACAAACAGGGAACGAGATGGAGAAATAAGGAGGAATTGATGGCTAAACAATGAATTAAGCCAAAATACTTAGGAAAAGTCACTTAAGCCTAAGTCAATGAAGAATTAGAATGAAAAGGTGATAAAGGGGGACTTAATTAATTAATTAATCACTTTAGGAGGAAAAACGCCTAGCTTAAGTGAGGTCAATGGTGAATTAGATTGGGAAAGGTATACAGGGAGGAATTTGACCTAATTCCTCATCATGCATTGTTATGATATGATGTTGAGAGTTCCTGGAGGAGGAAGAGATCCGACCTTACTATTTTGTGGATTTCTGGAGGAAACTACCACCATAGATCGGTTTCGGTGTTGAGAGACACACCCTAGCCCATCGAAGATACCATCCAGGTATTTCATAGTACTTTTTAGGAGTATCCATTGCAGAGTGCACAACTCAGCTAGTGAGGGCGCAAGTCAATTTGAGGGTTTGGAGAGCTGCACGAGATCCGTGTCTAGATTGCAATTTCCTTCCAACCCATTTGAGATCTAGCTAGGGTGCTTCTATTGAGCCATCTATTGTTGAATTCTGATGGTGGAATCTTGCATATCACATCATCCATCCATTTAGGGCGCAACTCTTTCGAAGAAACATTTGGGGTTGCATGCAGAGTATCAGAGCAGATCCGGACAAATCCTTCTGACCCGGTTCTGCATTTGGTGAGACGATCATTTTGAGCCGTATAGCATCAGATTATATTGGTGGAATCCTTTGGGGTGCATCCAGTGTCCCAGGAGGTGCACAAACCCCCCAAGGGTCCATATCCAGTGCCTCAACGATCAGATTTGAGATCTGATAGTCATCCATTTCATTCTAAAGACTAGGGCACTTCTATTGGAGAAGTTTCCAGTGCATTTCGATGGTCGATTCTTCCGGACGAGTTTTCCAGTTGGTAGCGGTAACCGTACTTCTCCGGAATCGCATATTTTTGTCAATCTATCTGTGCATGCATCAGATCTACTATCATCTTCTGATCATGGGTATTTTGATGTTATTTGTTTATATTCCAGTGACTATCCATGAGATATAGCTGACGATTATATTCTATATTTCCAGTATGTTATTGTATTTCCATGCTTGAGTCGCATAATACATGTTATTGGGAAGTTGATGTTCTTTACTTCCGCATGCATCCTTTATATATTGTTTAAACCATAAATATGCAACATGCACATGAAATAACCAACATGCACATGCAATAACCAACATGCACTTGCAATAACCATAAATATCTCAAACACAAAACTAAAACGCATCCAGAAACCCCCAGTGTATCAGATCTGCGAGATAAAACATTAGATCAGTAGCAAATATCCGGATCAGCGGGATCAGGGATATTACAGTGGTATCAGAGCTTTAGTCCTGCCATCCTATGACTAAAGACAATGAATACAACAGAAGAACCAGATGGTCGTGAGCACGCAGGTGACGAATATGCCACTTACAACAGGTACAGGGAAAGAAGGGATAGGCTTAACTTTCCTCCCTTCCCTCCCAGTTCAGAGGAAGAGGAAGAGGCACACAGAGAAGCAGAGAGAAGAGCAGAGCGCGAAGTAGAGAGGAGGCTAGGTGACAAATATGAGCGACTAGAGGGAAGTGGTAAGGGCCCCGTGGATCCAGATGTAGCCTTCATAAAGGTTATCAGTGATATGCTAGCTAGTTAACGAACCATGTCTCAATATTTGGCTCAGGTAGCGGATAGAATGGCTATGGTAGACATTCCCGACACACAAGCCCCACATGCATCATAGGGGAACTTAGGGCCAGACAGTAGACCCCAGTCACCCACTCACACATACACCTCGGTGAGCAGGATTCCATATCTTTTGTTTCCCAGTTTCCAGAGGGCACCCTCGGTAGCAGCACAAATATCGATAGCAAAGAGACTGCCCACTCATGTAGAGGACATTGCAGAGTATCGGAGAGAGTATGCAGCATTGGGCCATGAATTCCATTAGGATATGACCTTAGTCAATTATTGTGGACTCAGACTCAGGAACCGCCCCAGAGAGCCGCAGAGGGGAGGACCACAACAACAACAGCAGCAGGGGCATAACATTGACTTCATCCAAAAATTTGGTAAGCTCACCATACCTTCTTTTGACGGATCATCCAAATGCACCACTAGAGCTTGGATACAGAAACGAGACGCCTACTACAAGCTCAACTTGGAGGGTGAGGCACACGAGTGGTGGTATCACGGATTGGTGACATTGGGTCACAATCGCATCACCTCCTACAGAGAGTTCACATAGAGACTCATGGATAGATTTGATAGGAGGGATCCAGAGATCCATTTTCGAGATCTAGCCCAGTTAAGACAAACTAGCACAATAGAGGCGTTCATCTCAGAATTTCAGAGGGTAGTAGTGGCAGTGACAGACATATCTGAGCCTCGATTGGTCATGTTATTCACGGCAGGGCTCACAGAACCCTTGAGAGGATGGGTGAAGGCCTACCGACCTCATACCTTGCAGGATGCCATCCGACGCACTAGATATTTGGTGGATTCAGTGCCAAAAACTGAACCCTTCACCAAATCCTTTGTACCACATAGAGATAAGGATCAGAAGAATCTTCTAAGGGAATGGAAGGGCAAGCCGAAGCTGGATGATGATACACGACGAGAGTTGATGAGGAAGAAGCTTTGCTTCTCCCACAGAGACCCTTGGATCCCCGGGCATAGATGCATGGGGAAGGGACAGATCCACTATATTGAAGTGGAATCAGGCAGTGAGAAGGAGGATGAGGATATTTAGGCACCGACAGATAGTGATTCAGAGACTGAGTCCACTCATGAGCTAGAGTAGCATCCGAAGAAACCTCAGATATCAGTAAGGGCACAACCCAAGGAGGAGGAAAAAACTCGTAGAGAGGTGAAAGGGGGAACCATAGCCACCCTTTCAGGAGTACCCAGGTACAACACTCTTAGGCTCAAGGGCCTTATACAAGGGCAACGCATGACAACTTTAGTTGATGATGGGGCCACCCACAACTTCATAGATGCATCCTTAGTAGCTAGGAGGGGGTTATGCATAGAGGAGTTTAAGGGATTCCATGTGCCAATGGATGATGGATACACGATGACATGCTTGGACATGATCCCTGACCTAGAGGTCTAACTAGGCAACTACACCCTAACTGACACATTATATGTAGTTGACCTATCATATACTTATGCCGTGATAGGGGTACAATGGTTATATTCATTGGGGGAGATTGGGTTCAACTATCAGACGTTGACCATGAGCTTTAGAGACTCCAATGGATTGAGAGTTGTGCTGAGAGGCACATCTACAGGGGCACCTCGAGCAATATCGGCAAAGAGGATGGAGCGGATCTTTCGCCACGGTGATGTGGCTTACACAGCAAGATGTTTGATCACCACGCGAAAGGACTCCGAGGGTAGGGAGAAGTACCATCCATAGATCATAGAGCTTCTGGGACATTATGAGCCAGTATTTGGGCTGATACCACCAGGGAGACCGCCAGACAAGGATTTTGAGCACATGATTGAGTTAGAGGCAGGGGCTACATTGGTGATTATAGTACCCTATAGGCACCCCAAGAAATTTAAGGATGAAATTGAGAAAGCAATCAAATAATTGCTTGCTATGGGGCACATCAAGCCCATCATGATTCCTTTTGCATCTTCATTCGTCCTAGTACTGAAGAAGGATGGCACGTTATGGATGTGCATCGATTACAGAGCGCTCAACAAGAAAATGATCAAGAATCGTTACCCCATTCCATACATAGATGATATGATGGATGAGTTACATGGGGCAGTCTTCTTCACTAAGATTGATCTACGCCCAGGATACCATCAGATCAACATCAGGGAGAAAGACATTGAGAAGACAACATTTCGATGCCATTTCAGACACTTTGATTTCTTGGTCATGCCGTTTGGACTGACCAACGCACCAACCACTTTCCAGTCTTTCATGAACCATATCTTTAGAGGACAGTTGAGGAAGTACCTTATGGTATTCTTTGATGATATATTGATTTACAACAAGACATGGGATGAGCATTTAGCACATTTGGGGAAGGTCTTGGATATTATGCAGGCATAGTATTTATATTCCAAGGAATACAAATGTGAATTTGGCATGAGAGAACTACTGTACTTGGGGCATATCATCAGTGGGTAGGGAGTATAGGTTCACCAGGAAAAGATTAGGGCCAGTGTGGATTGGCCAATGCCCAAGAATCTCACAGAGATAAGAGGATTCTTTGGGTTATGTAGTTACTACAGGTGGTTCATCAAGGGTTTTTCATAGTTGGGAGAACCACTCACAAACTTGACCAAGAAGGGTGATTTTCATTGGACAGAGGAGTCACAACAGACATTCAATAAAATGAAGGAGTTTATGAGCACATGCCTTGTTCTATCCCTTCCAGACTTTTCACAACCGTTTGTCTTAGAGTGCGATGCATCAGGGGTGCGGATTGGAGCAATCTTGATGAAGGGGGGTGACCCCATTGTGTTTGAGAGAATAAAGCTCAACGATTCGGAGAGACTCTATCCTATTTACGACAAGGAGATGCTAGAGACCATGCATGCCTTAACCAAGTTTAGGGAGTATCTGGTTGGCAACAGGTTTGTAGTGAAGACTGATCATAACAGTCTCAAGTATTTCCTTGATCAGAGAGACCTCAGTGAGAGGCAGCATAAGTGGGTCTCAAAGATCCAAGCCTTTGACTTTGACATTGAGTATGTCAAGGGAAAAAGGAATATCGTGGTAGATGCCTTGTCCAGGAGGCCAGCAGGATGTTCGATGATGGACATTTGTACAGATTGGAAAGCTTAATTGTTGGTGGAATACTCCAAAAACAAATTTTCTTGTGAGGTGATGGATGGAGAAGTGATTGATGATAGATACCAGGTTCTTGATGACGTCATTTTCTACAAGGACCAGATCTACTTGGTTCCAGAATCCACCTTGAAGGGGAAAATTCTGAAGGTATGTCATGATTCACCTATAGCAGGGCATCAGGGGTACTTTAAAACATATAGGCAGATCATGGAGAGATTCTCATGGAAGGGTCTCAAGAATGATGTGCTGAAACACATATAAGAGTGCATGACTTGTCAGCAAAACAAGTCCAAGTAGACACACCACGCAGTGCTACTACAACCTCTACCCATTCCGTAGAAGAAATGGGAGAGCATTTCCATGGATTTCATTACAGGCCTCCCTAGAGTGTAGGGCAAGGATTGTATATTTGTGGTGGTTGACAGACTGACCAAATTTGCACATTTCTTCGCCATACCCACAGACTACAAGGCCATATAGGTAGCAGAGTTGTTTTTCAGGGAGGTATTCCAGTTGCATGGGTTACCCAGGCAGATAGTCAATGATAGGGATGGGCACTTCATCAGTGCATTTTGGCAGGAGTTTTTTAGATTGACAGGCATAGAACTAGCCATGAATACCAGCTACCACCCACAGACAGATGGGTAGACAAAGATCGCCAACAAATGGGTGGAAGGGTATCTGAGGAGCTATGTGGGGGAGAAACAATGCACTTGGGTGAGATGGTTAGATATGGGTGAGTATTGCTACAACAAAACTTACCACATGTCTATCAAGATGTCACCGTTGAGGGCATTATATGGATACGATGCACCCTCATTTATAGAGTCTGTGTTTGGGGACAGCAGGGTCTCGGGGGCCAAGGATTGGGTGGAGGAGAGTCATAGGATTCTTCAATCAGTAAGGGAGAACTTGCAGTCAGCTCAGAATCAGGAGAAGATATATGCAAACTAACACAGAGTTGAGCGCAATTTTGAGGTAGGGGATTTGGTTTTTCTGCGATTACAGTGATACCGAAAATCCTCCTTGAAGAGGAGCGGAGCAGAGAATCTAAAACCAAAGTTCTATGGGCCATACATAGTCATCAGGAGGATAGGCGAGGTGGCATATGAGCTAGAGATACCAGAAGTTAGAAAGATTCATAACGTCTTTCACGTCTCTTGCCTTAAAAAGGATGTGGGACAACATGTTAGCATTTCAGAGGAGTTTCCACCCTTGGATGAGGACGGTCAGTTGGAGCTAGTGCTAGAGGAGGTACTAGAGAAAAGAGAGTGTAGATTGAGGAGCAAGATCATCAGAGAGTGTTTGGTTAGATGGAGGGGTATTCCAGTGGAGGACACCACATGGGAGGGAGAGCATATCTTACAACACCCAGGATTGATGTTGCTTGAGGACAAGCAATCTCGGGAAGGGAGGACTGTGATGTCCCATTCCTAAGAGTAGGCCAGTAGGGACTGACTTAGTAGTCTATATGTTCCCGTAGACTATAGTCAGGCACAAACAAGGAACAATATGGAGAAATAAGGTGGAATTGATGGCTAAATGACGAATTAATCCAAAATACTTAGGAAAAGTCACTTAAGCCTAAGTCAACGAAGAATTAGAATGAAAAGGTGCTAAAGGGGGACTTAATTAATTAATTTATCAGTTTAGGAGGAAAAGCGCCTAGATTAAGTGAGATCAATGGTGAATTATATTGGGAAAGTTATAAAGGGAGGAATTTGACCTAATTCCTCAATATGCATTGTTATGATTTGATGTTGAGAGTTCTCAGAGGAGGAAGAGAGTCGACCTTACTGTTTTGTGGATTTTTGGAGGAAACCACCACCATTGATCAGTTTCGATGTTGAGAGACACACCCTAGCCCATCGGAGACACCATATAGGTATTTCACTGTACTTTTATTGAGTATCCATTGCAAAGTGTGGAGCTCAGCCAGTGAGGGCACAAGTCAGTTTGAGGGTTTGGAGAGCTGCACGAGATCTGTGTCCAGATTGTGGTTTCCTTCCAACCCATTTGAGATCCAGCCATGGTGCTTCTATTGAGCCATCTATCGTCAGATTCTAACAGTGGAATATTTCATATCGCCTCATCCATCCATTTAAGGCATAACTCTTCTAGACAGACATTTGGGGTTGCATGCAGAGTATCAGAGAAGATACGGGAAAATCCTTCTGGCCCAGTTCCGCATTTGGCGAGACGATCGTTTTGAGCCATATAGCATCAGATTCCGTTGGTGGAATCCTTTGGGGTGCATCTAGTGTCCCAAGAGGCGCGCAAACCCCCCAGGGGTCTAGATCCAGTGCCTCATGGATCAGATCCGAGATCCGACAGTCATCCATTTTAGTCTATAGACTAGGGTGCTTCTATTGGAGTAGTTTCTAGCGCATTTCGATAGTCAATTCTTCCGAACGCGTTTTCCAGCTGGTAGCGGTTACCGTACTTCTCTGGAATCACATATTTTTGTCGATCTATCGGTGCATGCATCAGATATGCTATCATCTTCTGATCACTAGTATTTTGATGTTATTTGTTTGTATTCCAGTGACGATCCATGAGATCTAGCTGACGATTATATTCTATATTTCCAGTATGCTATTGTATTTCCATGCTTTAGTCACATAATACATGTTATTGGGCAGTTGATGTTCTTTACTTCTGCATGCATCCTTTATATATTGTTTAAACCATAAATATGCAACATGCACATGAAATAACCAACATGCACATGCAATAACCAACATGCACTTGCAATAACCATAAATATCTCAAACACAACTGAAACGCATCTAGAAACCCCCACTATATCAGATTTGTGAGACAAAACATTAGATCAGTAGCAAATATCTTGATCAGCGGGATCACGGATATTACACTCACCCTTTTTGTCCCTCTCTCCCTTCATCCTTTTATACCTCCCTTTCTCTCTCCCACCTCTCTCTCTCTCTCTACCCCACTCTTCCTTTGCTCTCTCTCTCTCTCTCTCTCTCTCTCACACACACACACACACACACACACACACACAGATAGAAGGTGAGTGAGTTAGTGAGAGAGAGAGAGAGGTTAGCTAGTGAGAGATAGGTCACTGAGAGAGGGTAATATAGAGGGAGGGAGGGAGAGAGGGGTAGAGTGATATAAGGGGGGAGAGAGAGTGAGTCAATGAGAGTTGAATCATATCGCAGGCTCTCTCTGAGCCCTCAAATCCACAACACAGGTTTTAAAATATTCTTCCTGAATGTGAAATTTTCTTTTCGGGGGTCCCCGAGCACTAGCAGAACCTCTCTAGGAACCATGGGCCAAACCTCCAGTATCCAAAGAATTCAAGACTTTAGAGCTATCAAGATTCTAGAGTCTCCCCCGAATAGGATTCAAATCATTCCGAAAACCTAATTAATAGAGCATTGAACCACAATAGGGATCGAAGACTCACAACGTCCGCTTCAATCTATGACTGTGATTGATTTCAGAAACTTGGGCTTCGGTAAATCCAACTGTTCCAAAATAGTGCACTCCCAGAGAGACAAACTAGTAGAGGTAGATTGAGTGGCTCCTATTCTCCTATCAGATCAACTTCTGACACTAGCTTCGCAACTTCAGGCTTTGAGAATTTTTGAAGCACCGCACCATTGTTCTCCTAGAGCATCGGAATGTCGAAAGCACACACAACAAGAAATCAATGACTCACACCTCCCTGTCGACCAATGACCACGATCCACTCTGGGACTCTAGGCTTTGGGATTTTCGTAAGTCTAACCCTTGCAATCCTCCAGAGCACCGGACTAGAAAACTCGCAAAGGACCCAAATCGATGGACACAACACTTTGTCAAATGGATGGCCCGAATCTATTTCGGGCTTTAAGGTTCCGGGTGTGTGCACAGTGTGAAACCTTATATCTCTTGAATACAAGAAACACCGAAGGATCTCTCCCTCCTCCACATGTCCTCTTTTGGATCAACAACTAGGATGAATCCCATTGTTCGGGACTTCGGCAATATTTTCTTCCAAGAAACCTTCCACTCCTTTCCCCCAGAGTACTAGTTCTCCAGACCTCCGGATCTTTTGCCACGTGTCCTCCTCTGATCAATGGTTCAGATCAAATCCAAACTTCGGGAATCTGAGGAGATTGAACTCCTCTTCTCTCTATTCTCTTGGAATCATGGTATTCCATATGTAATGATTTTCTGACACATGTACTTTGGGAAATGGATGGTCGCAATCAACCCCACCCTTCAAGACTTCTGCCTCCTCCACGATCTATGCTCCAAATCTTGTGAATGTGTGAATTTCAAAGGACATCAAAGTTTAACCCTCATGCAACTTCTCAGATATGACGACTGCCATATCTCCTACGAATGCTCGAATGGATATCCTCCGTTCGACCCTTAAAACAAACACAATCCCCCCTCCTTAAGGATTTCAATGCTATCCTTTTTTATCTTTGATCTTTGAAGTATCTCAGACTTCTGGCGCACTCCTTATGTCCTTTGAACTTCTGAAGGATTTTGGGACTTAGATATTTTTATGAAAATCTCCCTACATGCTCCTTGCGCTCGTCCTCTCTAATATTTCTTCAACACTTCGATTAAGTGTTGGCCCGACGCATACCTTGCACAAGTATTCTTCAAACTCTACTCTCCACCGAGCGATTGTGCACCCCTTTCACTTCCTTTGTAAAGTTTCACACTACCTCTTCTGAGCTTCGAAGTCAATCTTGACTCAGCCTTCACACTCCTTACAGGCACTATGCACTCCTTGCACCATAACTCTCAAAAGAGAAATAATTGAAACTTATGAAAACATTAACAGTTCACTCATCTAACTGTGAAAATCATACTCAGGAACATAAAACAGAAAGAAATATCACATGTACTCAATGGAATCATATGAATACAACAACATATATTTGGAATCAAAACTCTCTGCTTGTATTCATTTAGAAAAGTATGTACATGGAATCATACAACTCTCTACAATATCTAGCAGAAATAACAATAACATTCAACCACCTCATTTCGGCATTGGTTACATATATTTATACACAGAGAGACTTCTCGTGCCTTCTTTCCGACTATATTAGTGCTCACCTATCACAATTTAAAACACCTATCTACGAAGGAATATTACAATAAATGGCCATTACATTCAGATACGAGATGATGCTCAAAAACTGTACAATCTTGTCTTTCATTAAATAGAAATACAATCTCCTATATTTATTAGAATAATTCCAACCTCAAAATATTAAACATCCTTAATTACAAATTCTCCAAAACATCAAATGTTGCACTCTCCTCAGAATTCAGAAACAATTTAAAATTTGTGCGTTGGGTGTTGAGTTGTCCTCCACTCAAACTCTTTAATTGCCGATGACAATGCTCCTGCATCATACACCTTTGGACTAAAATATTCATGGGCTCCTGCCCATGATCTCCTGTATGGTTTTTCCATTCTTTCTAATATCAAGTTCAGTTACCCAACTAACATTCTCGGTTGGGTGATCTTTCCACTTCACCAGGTACTCAAAATAAGTTTTCTTCCTAGTCTCTCTACCAATCCTCTCATCTATAATTTTCTCCATCTGTGGATTTTCTGTTGTGGGAATATGCTTTTCCCACTGGATCTCCTTATGATCATTTATCCCCTCTATATCATTCATCCTGTAAGGGTATAGGTCTACAACATTGAATATGTGTGATATTCCCATATATTCTCGCAGCTCAATCTCATAAGCATTGGCAACAAACTTTCTAAGGATATTACATGGTCCTATTTTATTCATCTTTAATTTGTTATATGTTCCCCTTGGGAACCTTTCCTTGCTTAGGTGTGCCAAAAATTGATCTCCAACTTTGAAATGAACATCTCTCCTCTTCTGATCAATTTAGATCTTATACTTCTAACTGTTATCCTGCGACTGTCCCTTTATTTGACCATGGAACTTCTAGATCTCTGCAACAAATTATTATTCTCTTGCACTTTAGAACTTATCATGTCTCAAATCTCTCAACTCTGAAATTCCTCTCAGATGCATCCCATACACTATTTGAAATGGACTTTTTCCAGTGCTTCGGTTCAAAGAATTATTATAAGCAAACTCTGTCTGGGAGAGAATTTGATCCCACTAACTGTGATGTTCAGTGACTGAACTTCTCAACAAATTCCCTAAACTTCAATTTACTAATTCAGCCTGTATGTCTGTCTGAGGGTGATATGTTGAACTAAAGGACATATTTGTCCCCATTCTTTTCCATAGAGTTCTCCAAAATTGTCCCACGAACTTGGTATCTCTTTATGAGACTATACTTCTGGGAAATCCATGCAATCTCACAACCTCCTTGAAAAAGAAATTGACTGTGTGAGGAGCATCACTCGTTTTCTGGCATGGTATGAAATGTTCCATTTTTAAAAAAATTTCAACCACTATAAATATGGAATCTCTCCCCCTCTGGGTTCTTGGCAATCCTAACATGAAATCCATACTTATGGCATCCCATGGCTTGTTTGGAATAGGAAATGGATAATAAAGACCAGTGTTCTGAGGTTTCCCTTTTTCATATTGGCAAACTGCACATCTATCCAAAATTTCTTCACATCGGATCTCATACCTGGAAAATGGTATGTAGAACTCAACTGTGCATAAGTCTTGTCATGGCCGAAATGTCCAACCAATCCTCCACTGTGTTGTTATTTCAACAGGTTGTCTCTTATTGAGCATTTCAAAATATAGAGTTGGCTTCCATTGAAAAACAATCCATATTGGATTAAATACTCTATCCATTGGCTTATGTTCCTTAGAAAAGGGTTCTCACATACCTCATAGGCCTCCTTAAATATGGATCTTCATGATACATTCCCTTAAGGTGTTCAAACCTTAAGGTATCCACTTGAAATTCCTGCATAATTAGACATCTCCTACTCAAATCATCAACATCTTTGTTAGCGCTACCACTAATGTTCTTAATAACAAAAGTAAAAATCTACATGAATTCTACCCATTCAACATGTCTTTGGTTCAATTTCTCCTGACTGGTTATGAACTGTAAAGCTTCATTATCATTGTGCAAGAAAAACTCCTTTGGAATAAGATAAAGCCTCCATTTTTTTAGAGCTTGTATCACAACATAAATTCCTTATCATACGTTGAGTACTTCCTCTTAGTGTCATTCAACTTCTCACTGAAGTAAGAAACAGGATTATTGTCTTGGCTCAATACTGCACCAACAACTACTCCACTTGCATCACATCTCACTTGAAATTTCTTCTTAAAATCTGCAAAAACCAGAATCGGTCATTCTGTTATATTCTCTTTCAACACTCTGAATATTTTTTCAGCTTCTATTGTCCAATTAAAAGATTTTTTCTTTTTATTTATGGTGTCCAATATGGGTGCACAAATTCCACTAAAATTCCTGATGAAGTTTCTATAAAAACTTGTTAATCCATGGAAGCTTCTCACCTCAAATATGCTCCTTGGAGAAGGCCATTCTTTGATTGCTCTTACCTTCTCTAGATCCATCTTCAACTCATTTGAAGAGATCAAAAAACCCAAGTATATGAGTTCTGTCTTCATAAAAGAACACTTCTTTAGATTTATCAACAACTTCTCCCGCTGCAACTTCCTTAACACCAGTTTCAAGTGTCTCAAATGTTCTCTTTCAATCTTGTTGAAAACTAAAATATCATCCAAATGCACACTTACAAACTTACCAATGAAATATTTGAGTACTTCATTCATTAATATCACAAATGTGCTTGGCGCATTCATCAATCCAAATGGCATGACAAGCCATTCATACAACCCTTCATTTGTTTTGAATTTTGTCTTCCATTCATCTCCCTTTCTCATTATTATCTAATGATATCCACTCTTCAAGTCTATCTTGGAAAAATAATTTTCTCCACTTAAGCAATCCATCAAATCATCCATTCCAAGTAAAGGGAATCTATACATGATGGTGATCTTGTTGATGGCTCTAGAATCTGTGCACATTCTCCAACCTCCATATTTCTTTGGACTGAACACAATTGGTACTGCGCATGGAATAAAACTTTCTCTAACCAAACATTTATCCAACAACTCTTGGAATTGATTCTTGACCTCTTCATTTTCTTGAGGTTTCAACCTATATGTTTCTTTGTTTGGAAAACTTTCTCCTGGAATAAGGTCAACGTGGTGACTGATACTCCTAATAGGTGGTAAATAACAAGGTAATTCATCCACCACGATTTCAGCAAAATTATCCAACAGGTCCTTAATCTCTACAAGCAGATCATCCATAAAAGTGCTTGTAAGGATGACTCTCCTCTTTCTCACCACATCAAACTACATCTCCTGTTCCTTCTTGAATTCTTTCAAGAGTTCTTTCCCACTCATGATAAGTATGCGTGGTCTATATTCCTCCTTCACTTTCTTATCCTCCATTGGAAACAACATATATGTACGGACAATTCCTCTACCTCTGCTCAATGGACTCTTTCCTCTGTTTCATTGGCTTTGTTTTTTGGCCAGCTTCTCCTCTTCTTTTAGTGCCACCTGATAAGCATATTTCACCGTTCTCATCATCATCATGTTGATTTCATCCTAGATTTTATATCTCATGCCACTAATATACCTGGAAACTTTTTATTCGTCACTCTCTCAATGTCCCGCTCTAATGTTCAATCTGTAAAATTCTTTAGTGTATTCTTTCACTAACAAGCCATTCTATCTAAGGTTATGCAATCTCCTACACAAATTTATTTGATAGTCTTTGGGTATGAACTTAGATTTAAATTTAGCTGCCATCCTGTCCCAATTTTTTAATTTTTTTCTTACCTTTGTGCCTTTTGTCGGCTTGTTGTTCATCCCACCATAGTGTTGCATGTTCCTTTAGTCTGGTAACAACATGCTTTACTTTATTTTGATCATCGATATCCTCATAATCGAAGTACTTGTATAAATCCAATATCCAATATAGAAGCTCCGCAACATCCAAGTTTCCTTCATACATCGAGACTTCTATTTTTTCTCTGGCCCCCATTTTTACAACATCTCTCAACAAGAATTCCTCTACAAGGTCTTCTCCAAAAGCTCCTTATAATTCCATTTCTTCACTCTCGGCTTCGTTGATGTCACTGGAATCAGGTTCTCTTCTCTACGCCTTCTCCATGGCATACAATCTCTCATGAAGTTGCCTCATTTCATGTTCCATGTCTAGATTTGCTACAAGTCTCTCCCTGCGTCACCTAGGTGGCATGGTTCTGAACTTTCCTTCACACAAAGCTTAAATTTAGGCTCTAATACCACTTGATGCAGAACCCTTCCCACTCCTTGGGTCTGCGTGACCTCCCGGTCTAAGGACTATTGACTTTGGGAGCTGAATCCACTCACATGTTCTCTCTCATCCCTCAAATCCATAACATAAGCTTTGAAATATTCTTCTTGAACACAAAATCTACTTTTCGGGGGTCCTCGAGCACTAACAGAGCTTATTTGGGAACTGTGGGCTAAAACTGTGGGCCAAACCTCTAGTCTCACAAGAATTTAGGACTTTGGATCTGTCAAGCTTTGGGAGTCTCCATCGAATAGGACTCAAATCCTTTTGAACACCTAATTAACGGAGCATTGAACCACAACAGGGATCGATGACTCACAACTTCCGCTCCAATCTATGACTCTGATTGATTTCAAAATTTTGGGCTTCGGTAAATCTAACTGTTCCAAAACAGGGCACTCCTGGAGAGCCGGATTAACAGAGGTATATCGAGAGGCTCCTATTCTCCTATCATATTGATGGCTGAAAGTCTCTTCAAGCTTCGGGAATTTCGAAGCACCATACCACAATTCTCTCGGAGCATTAGACTGTCGAATGCAGACACGACCAGAAATAAACGGCTCACACCTCCCCATCAACTAATGACCACGATCCACTCTAGGACTCCAGGCTTCAGGAGTTCTGGAAGCCTAACCCTTTCAATCCTTTGGAGCACCAGACTAGCGAACTCCTGAAGGACACAAATCGACGACCACCACACTCTATCAAATGGATGGCCCATATCTATTTCGGGCTTCAAGGGTCTAGGTGTGTTCACAATGTGAAACCTTATATCTTCTGAATACGTGAAACGCTGAAGGATCTCTCCTTCCTCCATGTGTCCTCTTTTATATGAACGACCAGGATGAATCCCATTGTTCAAGACTTCGACAATCTTTGCTTCCAAGAAACCTTCCACTCCTTCCCCCCAGAGTACTAGTTCTCCAGACCTTTGGATCTTATGACATGTGCCCTCCTCTAATCAATGGTTCAGATCGACTCTAGACTTCGAGACTCTGGGGAGATCGTGCTCCTCTTCCCTCTATTCTCTCGGACTCCTCATCTTTTGGATGTAATGATCTGCTGACACGTGTCCTTTGGGAAATTTATGGTCATGATTATCCCCTCCCTTCGGGACTTTTGCCTCCTCCACGTTCTATGATCCAAATATCATGAATGCACGAATTCCAAAGGACTTCAAAGGTTAACCATCATGCAATTTCTCCATATCTAACGATTGTCATATCTCCTGGGAATTCGTGAATGGATTTCATCCCTTCGGCCTTTAAAACAAACAAAATTCCCCCTGCTTAAGGATTTCGATGCTATCCTCTCTGAGATTTGACCTTTGAAGTATCTCAAACCTATGGCGTACTCCTTGTGTCCTTTGAACTTTTGAAGGATTTTGGGACTTAGATATTTTTACGAAAATATCCCTGCGTGCTCCTTGCGATCATCCTCTCTAATATTTATTCAACACTTTGACTAAGTGTTGGCCCGAAACATACCTTGCATGAGTCTTCTTCAAACTCCGATCTCCATCGAGCGACTGTGCACTCCTTGCACTTCCTCTGCAAATTTTCACACTAAATCTTCTAAGCTTCAGAGTCAATCTTTACTTGGCCCTCACACTTCTTGCGGGCACTATGCACTCCTTGCACTAGAAATATGAGAAGAGAAACAACTGAAACTTATGAAAACATTAACAGTTCACTCATCTAACTGTGAAAAGCATACTTAGGCACATAAAACACATAAAACAGAAAGAAACATCACATGTACTCAATGAATGCAGATGAATACAACAACATACATTTGAAATCAAACCTCTCTTCTTGTATTCATTCAATGAAATATGTACATGGACTCATGCAACTCTCTGCATCTCTCTACAATATCTAGCAGAAATAACAATAACATTGAGGCGCCTCATTTGGGCATCGGTTACATATATTTATACAAGGAGAGTCTTCTCGAGCCTTCCTACTGACTATCTTAGTTCTAACCTATCCCAATTTAAAACACCTATCTACTAAGGCATATTACAATAAATGGCCATTACATTCAGATACGAGGTGATGCTCGAAATCTATACAATCTTATCTTTCATTAAAGAGAAATACAATATCCTAGATTGCTTACAATAATTCCAACCTCAAAATATTAAATAGCCTTAATTACAAAGTCTCCAAAACATCAAATGATACTCTCTCCCCAGAATTCAAAAACAATTTAAAATTTGTGCACTGGGTGCTGAGTTGTCCTCTAATCAACCTCTTTAATTGTTGATGGTGATGCTCTTGCATTAGAGAGAGAGAGATATTTTTGGAGGGAGTGAGATACAGGGAGAGAGAAAGAGAGAGGGGGGGATATTATATATATACACAGAGAGAGAGAGAGAGAGAGGGAAGGAGGGGGAGAGCGTGTTGATTAAGGTTGGTTGTCATTGATGTCAACCCTTGAAGAAATCCCCATAGCACAAAGGTTGGGTAATGGACCCAATATTGTTTGATGTAAATATGACTTTTTATTGTCTTGTCATGGTTTATAATAAGTAGAAATGGATGAACTCCAAAGTGGTCCCCTTATGGTGAAATCCCTCATGGGAAGATGCTTTGCGGATTGAGTTATCCTAGAAGTATGGTTAGAGAACCCATGTTTATTTTTGGAATAATGAGATGAAGTTCAGTTAATTTTTCATTGAAACTATCCTATATGGATAGTGTTTGTCGTGCCATTTTCGGTGGTATGTGGAATGTCACATAACTCCTTACGGTTAGAGAGTTATGGCCATGAGAAGTTGGAGAACCCAGGTTTGGGTAATGGACCCAAGTTTTTTTGATGGATAATGGTATGAGTTTTGATATATTTGTAGGTAATACTATTCTATATGGATGGTACATGTCATTCAATTTCTGGTGGTATGTGGAACATCACATAACTCCTCATGGTTTGAGAGTTATCGCCTTACAAAGTTGGAGGACCCTCTTAGAAGCCCCAAAAGGTCAAAGTAGTCAAAGTGGTTTAAGAGATTTTAGAAGGTAAATAATAAAGTGAATTGATGAGTGTACTATAATTCAAAGTGAATACAAAATAAATTATTTAAATAATAAATTTAATGGAGAAATTAGAAGTGGGTTAACCCTAAAATAAGGAAAGTGGGCAGAGTGACCTAGAAGATGTTTTTAAGGAAGCTACTTGGAGAGTATAAATAAGAGGCAAGGCTCTCTCATTTTAGACACACTTGAGAATATTGAATAACTATAGGTGTCTTAGGTAACCAAAGGATATCTAAGCAGAATTTCTAAGGGAAGGTGAAGAAAAGAAGGCCAGAATTCAAGGAAGGATAAATTCTTTTGATGATGCTTTCTAAGGTATGTTATTTACAGGTCATCTCACCATTTTCGCAATAAACTTGATTCTAGAATGATTCAAACCATGAAATTTCTATGCCATTGAGGCAACATATCTGGTATGTGTGGTAAAAAATTCATCTTGTGGGTCGTTGTATTTTTGGAGTTACACTGCGTGGAAAATAGGGTTTGTGGCTAGTCTTGAAACTAGTCAAAAAAAGGTGTTTCGGGTAAAAATGTCATAACTTCTTCATAAAAGATCCACATTCAGTAATATTTTTTTTTTGTTAGAGTACCGTATTTAGTATTATGTGTAACGGTTTCATATCGATTCAACAAAATTTCCGCGTGGGGCACGCTCTACAAGGTCTCTCTCTAGAATAAGCCTGAAATCAGCAAGGTATGCCATTTTTTCTATAACTACTTTTATGAGAGGTTTCCAAGTAGTGAAACCTAGAGGAATTGCATAAAAAACATTGAATAACATTGTGTATTAGTTTCATATCTTTATTCATTACAGGTACAAAGTTATGATTATTTCAAGTTAGGGTTGTTGACTAATCCAAAACTAGTCATGTGAGACTAAAGAAAATTTTGATGTAAATGCTAGTCTCTTGTTGTTTAAAGTTAATGAAGGTTTGTAGGTATGTGATAATATACACCAAGTCTATTACAGAGTTATAAATCATATTTTAATGATGAAATTGATGAGGGCTTTTGGTTCAGGTACAACTTGGGTACATGGTTGAGACAAGTAGTTGATGAGTTGACACATACATGAGGTGTATAGTTGATGATGTTGGTACATATTGATGAGTCATGGTTGATGAGTAGTTGAAAAATGATTGGTACATGCTTGGTACATGGTTGGTTTCACTTGTTTATGGTATAGGTTGGTGCATGGTTGATGCACTTGTTTATGGTATAGGTTGAGGTACACGTTGAGGTACAGGTTGATGCATGGTTCAGGTTTATTTGTACAGGTTTACAATGGTATATCTCACAGTGATAGTGTGACATTGGTTCCATCATTCTACTTCTACTTCAGGGTGCTTGGACGGGGCAAGGACAGGTGGTTTTATCCACCTTTCGATTGTAGTTAGAAAACATAGGGAGTTGTAGCCTCCTTCTAGTTGTAGCCAGAGAATTGGGGAGTTAGAGCTTCCCTCAGGTTGTAGCCTGAGAAACTAGGGGGTTTGAGCCTCCTTCTAGTTGTAGCTGGAAAACAAAGGAAGTTGGTGCTTCCAATGAATGTTCTTGTCTTGTCCATTTTTAGTTCAACATGTTCTTTTGTACTTCTTTGTAATTGTGGGTTCTACACTTTTGGGTATGTTTGAATCCCTACACATCTTCCAGGTGGATATTGGTGGCCTCTCACCTAATCCAACTAGATGATTTTGTATTTTTTCATGTCAGTACATCTTGTTGTACTTTCATGTCTGTTTTGGAGGCCTAAACAATGTTTTTTTGTCTCGCCATAGTCAAACTATAGACAAAGTCACAGTTTGACAACAAAATCTATAGTTTTTAGAAAGACCTTTCCAACGGGCTATCATGCACCTAAAACAGAGGTTGTATGCAAAATTTACGACCCCAGGAAGTTGAGGTACCAACTTACCCATAGGAGCCCACACGACTTTTGACATTTCACCTCCTAGGGTTAGGTTTTTGGATGTCTAGGTTTTTGGAATTTATGAGTAATATCAAAAAGGCCTCTAGAGCCTCATTGTAATTGATTCTGCTCAGATGGATGCATGTAGCAGGCACATCTCTTCTCAGAGATAACTACCAACATTCGAGCAAGTCTTTTAGTTCTATAGTTTTACAGTTTTAGCCTATTTCATTATTCAATAGAAGATATTGTTCACTGGATATTTGTGTTATTCTTCATATCTCCGTGTTTATTATATTCAGTCTGTTAATTAGTTCGTTCCCCTCCTAAATATGGATCTGAAGATTACATATAATGTTTATCTAGAATAAAGAGAAATGTGATTCCACATGTAACCAGAAACTGCTATACATTAGGAAATTGTTGTGTGAGTCATTAGATGGTTGAGATGTTTTCTCAACCTCTCTTCTTTTTAGAATAAGTTAGATCTTATAACAAATGGTGAAGTATATATAATTGATTCACAACATGTTGTAATAGTATTTGATTTTAAATAATGGATTTCTCTCTCATATTGTATTTATAGGTTCATGGGAAAGATACATTATGGTGGAACCCATAAAATATGGTCTCCATTTGAATATTAGATTCTTCTCTTCCTTGTTTAAAAAGAAAAAGACATAACAAACACTAATAAAAGACAAATTAAATTACATGTTCATTTATTTTGGTCAAAAGAAAAAGATATAACAACCACTACTAAAGACAAATTAAATTACATGTTTCATTTATTTTGGGGACCATTATTTTCTCACAAAATATCAAATTGAGGGATAGCTTCCAAACATTTGACAAAATAGCGGGTTCCTAGATCTCTAATTAGGTGAATATGGAAATCAAAGACGGAGACAAATTTAAGAGGAAAAGAAAAAACAAAAGTGAAGCACGATAATGTGATTAAAATGATCCTTGTTTTTGTAATGATTTATCTTTCAGGCATATGTAATGGGCTTGTAATTTGTTGGTCATATAGTAAAGCATTTGGAATGCTCGTTGTGCCTCACTTGAAATGTAGCAATGATGGATATGTGTTGCATGGGGTGCATGATCGGTTGTACTCGACACCCAAGATTTTTTGGTCCAAATTGTAAAGTTTTTCCATAGGCAAGTGTATTTCCCCATGTGTTTTTTGAGCTCTGTTGAGTCATGCCTACATGGATTAGTGTGCTAGCACATGTAATCATGTAGCATGTATCCCTATTATTCATAGAGAGGATGTGGCATCAAGTTATAGAATTAGCCACTCAGCTATGTATGAGGATGGGAAATGCACTTATATCTAAGATTGATGAAGAGTCAAAGAAGTTGAAACTTTGATTAAGGGGGGAGATATGATAATATAAAGTGTGAGTTGGTTGGGACCAAGTTATGAGTAAGGGAGAGTCTAACATATTGACAAACTATGTAGATGAAAAGGGTTCCTAGAGAACTAGCAGCTATAATGGATGAAACCCATGTATCTCGATAGATTGATTTCTTTTTATATGAAAATCGATGATCAATTCAGGTTAATCAGTTTTATGTGGGTACAAGAGGAAGAAGAATAAAGTTTGAGGATGAACCTCATAGTGAAGAAATCCCAAGAGAGTGTATGCATTGTAAAATAGTTTCTCCATCACGATGGTTTGTGGTTTGCGGAAACCATTTGTGTGAGGTTTGTGGTCAGTTGAAACCATTTTTTTGCGAGATTTGTGGTTAGCCGAAACCATTTCTTTGCAAGGTTCGTGGTCATTAGAAACCACTTGGTGTGATCGTTAGGGGTAAGCCACAAAATCCCAGGTGATTTATCATGAGAGGAAGCCAATAAAATGAAGAAACCCATTGAAGCCTAGTTGTATGAAAGATAGACGGTGAACATGATGCAAGCCAAAGGATGAAGACAAAGAAGATGAAAACATGATCTACATGGAGACCACTACAAAAATGAGCACAAAAATATTGGAGATAAACATTAAGGGGGAGTGTTAAAGAGAATGTTTATGTAGAACAAGTGTATGTAGAGTAGGCAAATGTGATTTCACATGTAACAACTAGAATCTCCTATAAATTAGAAAATTGTTAAGTGAGTCATTAGATGGTTGACATATTTTCTCAACCACTCCTATATTTAGAATAAGTTAGATCTAGTAACAAATGATAAATTCTATACAAAAAAATTCACAACATGTTGTAATAATATTCAATTTTATATAATAGATTTCTCTCTCATATTTTATTTAAGAATTCATGGGAAATTTACATTATGATGAACCCATAAAATATGGTCTCCATTTAAATATTAGATTATGCTCTTCCTTATCAAAAGAAAAAGGCATAATAACCATTAATAAAAGAAAAATTAAATTACAACCACTCATAAAAAAAACAAATTAAATTACATTAATATGGTCTCCATTTCAATATTAGATTCTGCTCTTCCTTATTTCAAAAGAAAAAGCCATTACAAACACTAATAAAAGACAAATGCTCTTCCTTATTTCAAAAAAAAAAAAAAACATAACAAACACTAATAAAAGACAAATTAAATTACATGTTCGTTTATTTTGGTAGAAAGAAAAAGACATAACAACCATTAAAGACAAATTAAATTACATGTTTATTTATTTTGGGACCATTACTTTCCTACTTGTTTAATTGTTCTATTGTTTTTGAGTTGAAATCCTTAATTTGTTTGAAATAGTTATTTTTGGTTTTCAAAAATTTATTTTTGAATGTAAAAATGAATTCAGCAAACTAAAAAACATATAGGATATTGAAACACTCAGATTACACAAAAATAATTACTTAAATATAGAAATTTAACAATTTCTTACCTGATTTCAAGGAAAAATCCCCTGAAAAGATGACAGAAAACATTTAAACTACCCATAAAAGATCAAAGATCAAGTTGAGAGATAGCTTCCAATCATTTGACAAAATAGCGGGTTCCTATGTTTTTCCCAAAAAAGATCAAGTTGAGGGATAGCTTCCAATCTTTTGACAAAATAGTGGGTTCCTATGTCTCTAATCAGTATTAGTTGCTTCTGTGTATCAACAGTGGAGCTAGGTGGTACCATTCGTTCACCCTAACTAAAATTTTCAAATTTGATTCTGATTACGCCGAAAGGCATACACCTATTGACAATGAGCATAATTAATCACCTTTTAATTTAAAATTCTAATGTGATGGCTAACAATTGAAGATGTTGGCATATTCTTAGTCGTCCTCCCAAATCAATGGATGTGATTTCCTCTTCATAACTTTCTTGTATTTTTGAATGCATCCATTAACTTGTTTACCTTTTAACATTTACCTAATCATATTAAGAAATTACTGTAGCACTATATGATTGCCACGTTTAAATGATTAAACTTTGGATTTAACACGCTGACTGTGCTGGCTGTAGGCGCTCATTTTCTAGATGTACGTTTCATTTTCTAGCTATGCGTTTTATTTTCTATCTGCACCTTTCGGCGTTCATCAGCCACTGTTTTGAGTGACTGTGGTAGTAGATATTTGATTTAAGATGGATTTGTACCTATCGAATAAAATAGTATTTTAATGTGTATTCAACATAAATTAATTAAACTGTTACCGACGTTTTTAAAACTCATTTTAATTTTGTGTTGGTAATTTTGTTCGGCAAAAGTTTAAAGTAGTATTTTGATGGTGGTCCAATCATGGAATCAAACTGTTACTAAAAATTTTCATTTCAATTTGTCAAGTTCACACTATCATTCAGGTGCTGATAATTGACATCGATAGTTACTCACAGACGTTGAGTCTTTATATAAATAGAATCAAGAATAATCGACTCGTCTGGCGCATTCATATTTCTCCATCAACATTGTGCTGTATATATTTATAAAATAAACCTACAGAATCATTTGCAGCATATTATAAATAAAAGTTTGCAGGAGATTCAAATTTGATTTTAGGAATTGGAATTCGTTCGCTGAAAAATAACAATATTTGTAACTCACTTTTTAATGAGTTCAAGGTTTGTAAATAAAATATATCATAATGGACAATATGCTATGTCAAACTTTCATGTGGGAAATGTAGGATTTTTATTTTATTTTAACATTCAATTTTCAAATTAAATATATATGTTTCAGAAGTTGTTTGAAAGATTGTTTATTTAAATTTATATGTTTTTAAAGTTGTTTGGAAGATTATTTATTTAATTTATTTTAAAGATCAAAAATTAAAAGAGACTACTAAAAGTTTCATTGGTATAGTCATCAATCTTCTTCTTTATGTCGATGATATCCTTCTTATGGTAAGGAGTCCCCATGATCTTGAAAACCAACTAAGACTCCTCAAGGATTTTTGCTCCAATATAAGTATGACTATTAATATTGATAAGATTAAGGTTATAATTATTAAATCCAATAAGATCCCTTATGATACTTTTGTATATGACAACAACAACTTGGAGGAAGTGACTTCATACAAATATCTTGGAATTGATATTCACCACAAGCTCAATTGGAATTATAGCATTGAGAAAAGAATTATTGGGGGATGGAAAACTTATTATGGGCTTGAAAACAATTGTAAATCACTTGATCTTTGGAGTTGGGATAAGAAGAAAATCCTCTTTGAGACTCTTGTTACTCCTATTATTCTTTATGGATGTGAAGTCTGGGGCTGTAGTATCTCTAGTGAATCCTGGAGAAAGATAGATTAAATGAAAAATAATTTTATAACCTATAATCTCAAAATTAAAGGAAATATGCCTTATCCCATCCTCCTTGTAGAAACAAGTCTCTCCCCCATTGAGAGCATGCCTATGACTAGATACCTAATGTATAAGAACAAGTTAAACAACATGGAAGACAAGAGGCTACCTAAAATTGCTTCAAAATCAAATCATAACCACCATCGACTCAAGCAAGGATGG
Source organism: Picea engelmannii (assembly GCA_009831015.1). NCBI lineage: Eukaryota > Viridiplantae > Streptophyta > Pinopsida > Pinales > Pinaceae > Picea > Picea engelmannii. The sequence goes on along the minus strand of ML802719.1, from coordinate 210,266 downwards.
CATAAAGACGTTGGTCTTGGCTAAACTATTGGGGGATCATGGAAGAAAACATTTTACATAATAAAGATACTATTAAAAAAAACATCAAATCAAAATTTAAGGAAAAAATGTGGTGTGATAAAGAGTTAGAGGAAAAAATAAAATTAAGGTATTATAAAGATGTAATCAACCCTAATTTAGAAGATCAAAATTATCTATTTATTTTGCCAAGTGTAAAGAAAAAAATAAGCATTGTTAAAATAAGAACAAATTCTCATGAGCTACATAGTGAAACTGAGTGTTGGTCAATTCTTAAAACGCCATGGGATGAAAGAGTGTGTCACCTTTGTGACACTAAGAAGGTTGAAGATGAAAATCACTTTCTCTTAGATTGTCCACCCTATATCCATATTAGATCTCATTTTCAAAATATTGATCACACTACCAACCTTCCTAACCTCTTAACTCAACAAAAGTATGGTGATCTTGGAAAGCTTCTCTTAATGCTTTTCAAGCACAAAAACAAAATTCTAAAAAATCACAAGTAATCACTTACCCTCTTAAGGTCGGATAGACCAGTTAAGTCTTAGTGGAAGTTAATCATCATTATCATCATCATTGAATTCTTTTTCATTTTATAAAAAAATTAATTAATATATTATTTTATATTTTTAAAAATAAAATATTGTTAAATATATTATTTTATATTTTAGCTGAAATAAAGGTAATGGTTTGGACAACTTTCCAATACTTAAATATTAACAATCAAAATATAAAATTTTAGAAGAAAATGATTATGTATTATAAAATAATATGGACTTGTGAAATAAAGGTAATGGGTTGGACAACTTTTCAATACTTAAATATTAATAATTAAAACATAAAATTTTTAGAAGAAAATCATTATTTATTATAAAATAATAAAGTATATTATTGACTTGTAAATATAGGTATTATAAATTTTATTAAAAATAATAAGATTATATATATATATATATATATATATATATATATATATATATATATATATATATTTCTATCTTTTTATATTTGTTATCCTCCAAATTTTAGAAAATAATTATTAATAAAATAACAATTTTCAATTAATAAAATTATTATTTTTAATATAATAGTGAGTTCCATATATATATATTTCCATATAAATGACTTTTCAAGTTAATTTTCACTTATCTACAACCTGCTCATTTAGGTTTCTGTTGTGGATCCACGACAAGCTATCAATAACACTGTGGTTTTTCCGAAAAATTCTAAACATATCTACAACCTTTCTATATATATTTTTCAATTTATATATATATTATTTTACAAAATGTTTTTAAGTAAAAGTGTATATTATTTTTAAAAATGACAAATTTTTTTTTTAAATGTTTATTTTGATTTTTTTTTTAATTCTTAAAACTATTGATTTAATTACATTATTGTGTGTTAACAGAACCTTATCACCTATAATAACTATAAGATAAATTATAAAAAACAAAATCAGATTTTTATTAAAAACTCATAAACCTTATGCGCTTAACATATTTATTTATATAAAAAATAAGTAAAAACAATTAAGATATTTATTTATAAAAAAAATAAAGTAAAAAAAAATTAAAATCTTAACATATTTATTTATATAAAAAAAAATAAAAAAAAATTAGCATATTTATTTATATAAAAAATAAAATAAAAACAATTTAAGATCCTAATGTAAAAATAAAATGTTAAAACTTGTAAATTTTTTATTTAAACTCCTAATAAATTAAATATTTTAAATGAATAATATAACAATGATATTGACATTCTACATATCAATACATCTTTAACCATATTTATTGAGCATGAAGCTATAAAGATCATTCTTTAAATAAAATATAATAAATAAATATTCTAGAAATAACAATAAGTGTTATTATCATGATAAGCAAATAAAATATTGATTAAATAAAAAAACAATGCTAGTTTTGTGTAAAATTTTAAAAGGAAATAGAAGTGCTATTATCATAATATGTAAATATAATATTGATTAAAAAAAAATACATATAATATTGATTAAATAAAAAAACAATGTTAACTTTATGTAAAATTTTAAAAGGAAATAAAAGGAGATGTGTAATTTCTTTAGTGTTTAACCTAAATTTGATAAGTGTATATTTAAAAAAAAGATAATATCTATTAAATAAATAAATAAAAATAATAACTTTAATGTAAAAAAAATAAAATAATAAATAAATATATATTTAATTAGATTTAATTAAAAATAATATGATAATTGAACAATTTAGGTGTGCTCTTTAATATATGGGAAAGACTTATGAAAAGTTTAAAATGAGCTGCAATGTAAAGATCTCGATCTCTCATGCATAATAGACATCTTTTATTTATATATATATATATATATATATATATATATTATGCATTATGCATGATAGATCAAACTCAAATGAGATCTTTACATTGTTGATAGATCCATTATTTTTTATATCAACACTTAAAGGACTAGTAGAACTGTGGCCTTAGAAATCTACTATGTATAATTTGCATTTAATATATACCAGCTTAAATTCATTTTAAATTGAGAAGAAAAATTTGTAACTCTAAAAATTTGATCTCTCCACCCATGATTCCACCCATGATAGATCCAGATTTAAGATGAATCTTAACTAATACTATTTATAAAGATTTTGTTGTAAAATATTTAGTGTTTACTCAAATGAAAAACTTACTTAATTTAATTTAATGAAACAAATAATAGCTTTTAAAATAGAAATCTATTTTAAAATATGAAAATAATTGTGTTTCTTAAACGATCTTAAGATATGATTACTTTTCAAATTTCTTCCAACAACGTTTTAATATGCTTATGCTATATCGTGATTGATTTTAAAACGGATTAATGGATTAAAAATGGGTTTAATATTTCGCACGACAATTTCTTTTGCTTAAAATGGACTAAAAAGGTGTACAAAACAGCCGCCAGAAAAATATAGAAATGATTAAACAGCGCAATTTTTTTAGAAGTTCATATGGAGGAAAATGAATGTTCAGCATCAGGCTTACTAGACATGTTATATTCGGCTCAACAGCGATCACAGTTGGTAGGGAATAGGTTGGCAATAAAGCTACTTTATCGGCTCTGAGCATTCTTTTGACTTACAATACCAGGCAAAGCTTTTCCTCCATATGTACATTACAATCATTCCTCCTTGTCGCTCAGACGTTGGATAGTTTTACTGTCGTTCCCAACGTCATGAAACTCGACTCCACCAGTAATTCCAAATTCTACTTGCTGGGGTGATGAAAAATCATTTTGAATGACTGGATGCTCATTCAAATGCCAAATATCATCCTCCCACAGAGAACCATAGAAAACCTCCGTAGTCTCAGCATAGCCATACACAGCATCGGAATACATAATATAGGGCACTGAATATCCGTAGATATCGTTGATCATGATTCCAAGTTCATGAGGAGTAA
>ML802719.1:167324-180725 GCA_009831015.1 Picea engelmannii | reverse complement strand
TTGTTTGGCTATCTAGCCTAGGGTTTGCTTCCGGAGGAATTCTCAGGTCAAGGTTAAGGTGCTCGGAGGGAGGCTTCGGCCTGTGGTTGGGTGACGAGGGTATCGTCAATGGTAAAATGAGCACACCATCTTCTATATTCTAAGAGTCATAAAAATACATATTACATTCTTAAAAAAGTCTTCACAAAACACAAGCTATCTCTTATTTTCTCGGGCCCTCCAATGAGGGATTCAAGCTCAAACCTACTCTGATACCATGTAGATTTTTCTATATGAGATAATATTGTATATTTGATATTGATTGATTATTACAATGATGAGTTTTCCATATATAGAGAACATATGGTGACCATCCATGAAGGGACGCGTCCCTTGGATAATCAATAACTATTTTATTATTATCATTTACTTATTATATATATTATTTAATTATTAATCTAGAAAAATGTCTTCTTGATGTTGTCCAAACATCAACAAGTAGTTATATCATCCTTGAATCAGAGCTTAGTGAAACATGGTATCTTTGTTTCACTATCTCGGCATGAGGTGCTTATCGATGATATTGATAAAGGGGTCGGATCTTCAACCCATAAAGTAGAGTGCAGTGAGGAGAGGGCACATGGACATAACAGTCATCCATGTGAACCTCACAGATGCTTGAGTTGCAGGCAGACATGTTATGGGCCTATGGAGGCGAGTGGAAAACAAAGCTTCATGGAGGAGGTTAGTATCTTCACCATATGTATGTTCTTCATCGTTATATATTTATATAGTATTCTATGTATTTATTTTGATATTTTGTTGTATGATGTTTTGTAGTTGCTGCACCGATATATGCATCAGTGTCTATCTCCATCACCGATGCAGCGGTACGAGTAGCCTGCTCTTTCGACATTCTTCATACACAAGTATGTGTTGCATTGGATGTCATTATGAGGTATATTGCAAGTACCCAAGGGAAATTAACTTCTATTTCTGAATACAAGTCTAGAAAGTTTGAGTTTTACAAGACTTGACTGGATAGAAGCCAAGTTAGAGACATGGGTATTGAAAAACAAGATATGATGTACTTTGTTATTGATCCTCAATCTGTACAACAACCACCCGTCAGTAAGAAACACATTTGTATTTATTGGTGCATCCACCCACAAATCCTTCAAAAGTAGATTGATAGGTGGTTTGTGGTATTTGATGCACCTACTTGCAATAACAAGGAGGTGCCTTTATATTTTTTGAGAAAATTTATAAAATGGAAATAATTTGTTTTGGGTCACCATGTGAACTAATTAGACATTGGTGACTTCCAGGGGGTGGGTCGAGGGTCTACTTAGGACCAAGAGCATGCTAGGTGTCATCCCATGTTAGGTCCTCATCCCCCCAGGTGAAGGTCTAACACCCCTTCCCAACATCCTCCTGTTGTAGAGGGCTTGCATCAGGTACAAGTAGATCTATCATTCTTTAATCAGAGCCTAGTGCAACATGGTATATTTGTTGGACTATATCGACAGGAGGTGCTTACCAATGACATTGATAGAGGGGTCGAATCTTCAACCCCTAGAGTAGAGTGCAGTGAGGAGAGGGCACATGGACATAACAATCGTCCATGTGAACCTCACATATGCTTGAGTTGCAGGAAAACTTGGTATGGGCCTATGGAGGCCAGTGGAAAACAAAGTTTCATGGATATACCAACATATAATATGCCACTATATATATATATATATATGTCAATAGTGGTATATATATTGGTGTCAACATATATACTAGTATACATACAACCTAACATAGTTGATATATATACTAGTGTATACGCTGAAGAACTTGATAAAGACAGAAAGATGTAATCAATATGAACTTATTATGATGGTATCTCATGCTTGTCACTTTCTCACTTATTTCATTTTATGTCTTTCATTGGCAATTACAGGAACCATCTCAACCATCCTTTTCCCGTCATCGATAAGTTTGTCAACAACCTTTTTAAACCACTCCTCGTTGTAGCTTCTCATTGGCGCCACGCTTATTTCATGCCATATTTTTATATTTAAGAGATCTCCTTCAAAGTCCCTCAGATCAATAGAAATGTTCTGCAAATCTTCTTCAATATCTTGATTTTTAATTGAATAATCAACTAGCCATTTCCCACGTCATCTTCATTATACTCAAGAATGTCGTAGAATTTTTCAAATGATAACCCTTTAAATATCTCAATTTGTTCGTCAAATGCTTTCTTGGTTAAGAAAAACGAGTTGAGTATCAATTTGGGGTCCTGGACCTCATTGGTGCTCCCATCTAGATCTATCTCAGTTTTTTTTTTTGAATAATTCTTCTCTTCTGGTTATGGCCTAGTTGCATGCTTGGACAATAATATTCAGGTTTTTAACCTTTTCCTTCCATCATGCGTTTAGTTGTTTTATCTGGTTCAGAAAAGGGAGATCCTCATCTCTTCATCTCACCTTTGTCATATTGGTAACTTTAAAACCAAATGGTACAACTGCATCAAGGTAAAAGCCTTCCTCATTTTTCAAATTTTCCTATAAATATTCATGAAAAGCATGTTCTCTCGTTCCAAAAGAGACCATGCTCTTTGATATCTCCTAAGCCTCTGTAATTAATTCCATTATTTTCTTGATATTCTTCTCCACATAGCCCCGGTATGATGTGAGAAGCCTTGTCGATCCTTTTAATTTTTCTGTAGGTGTGGTAGGATCGATCATTGCTAAAGGACTAGCAAGTACTGGAAGAGGCATTAAATTTTCCTCCAATTCTTTGATTTGCTCCTTTAACCTAAAATTCTTTGCTTCAAGGCCTCCAATAGAATTATCTAGAGCATCTCCAGTTTCTTGGTGAATTTGGGAAATTTGGGAAGGCCACATGTTCCATAGCTTAATCTCTGAATGAGAATTCCCCTTTTTATTCTTTACATATCTTTTCTCAATAATCAATTTTATGGACTCGTTGTTAAAAACAATGCTCTGAAATAAAAAAGACTCTTCTTCGTCGAAGGTATCGCTCTCAATTATTTCCATCTAAAGGTTCTGGTGAACAATGTTCTCTAGTTGGTCGACATTGGGGAACACTTTTTTGATGTCAATTTTGAGTTCCATATCCTCGAGGGAGAATTTGTGGATGTTGCTTTCACCTTGAGGTCCCTCTTCTTCTTGCATTATGTTTTTTATTTTCTTCCTCAAGGGAATTTTGTGAGAAATTTCAATTTTTCTTGAAGGAGGGTTCTTGTATCCTCCTCCACCTGAAGAATTATGGGTTACTTTCTTAATTTGGTAGGTCGTTGGAGCATTGTTTCAAGATGTTGTACTCTTTGGAGTGATAGTCGGGGATTGGGCACTTTTCTCACCCGAACCTTTTCCTCTCTGCTTGTATGACTCATTGGTGTTGAGTATTGTTTCCAGGTCGTCGGTGTCACGAGGGGGATTTCCTGATATATTGTCTCTGTCTTCATTTTGGATAGAATTAATGAAATAATTGTTGAAACCAACAGACAATAAATGTTCTACAAATATTTTGCTAGGGTCGAACCCTTTTACTCTTTCAACATATTTTAAATTAAGGCTGTGGAAGTGGCCCGTGAATTCATCAATCTTGTTCATATTTATGGATATGGAATCCCAAACTTTCCATGGCAGAGGTATGAATTGTTTTCTTCTCTTTTCATGGAAAAAATGCAAGCAATAGTTGTATTGCCTTGCTATTTCAACAACAAACATTTTGTCAGATATGTGTCACAGAAGAAAGGAAGGATTTTCCTTGGAACCAAAAATCCTTATAACATTATAATTCTCCATTTGTTCTAGTTTCCCCTTCCTATCAAATAACTTACTCACCTGGTCAGACATCCAGGGATTGTCCTTTCCAAACAACAAGTCTTTAAAAACTAAGACAAAATCATTAAAATATTCATAAAAATGTTGGGAGGCCTTGTTCCTCCATAATGTTTGATACCAAAAGGTTACCGAGTTGAATTCACAGTTTACCTTCTTACACACAAATAATCTCAGGAATTGACAGCAATGTGATATCACGAAAACCAAATAAGATGACATAAAGAATTTCTTCTCCTTCTTGTATTGTGATAATTGGGAAGATATTTCAATGGAAATCAACTTACCCCAATCGAATATGGCATGTTCTTTGACTGTAAAATATAGAATGTAAAGAATCATCCGGTAGATGCTCGATGTAGTTTCTTGTCTTGTTATCCTCGTAAAAAGCCATGCAATTTCCCGGAAGGGATTTTTAAATGATCCAACTTGCAATCTCGTGATGTCCTCAAGGATGGTTATTGGGTTCACTAGGAATTCAGGTAAGAGGTCCAATCCATTGTCATTCTTCTTTAAAAAATCCTTGCAATATTCACCCTTGAAGGTGATCGTTGGCTTGAGAAGTCTCAACATATTATGGAATACCTAAGGCAATAGAGAGATAGGGGAATGGTCCCGCAACTAAATGATCCACTAGCTTGGAATATATCTCTCGGCGCACCATGTGACCAACTCCTTATAGTCAAATAATTTTGGAACACAACATGCGCGCGCAATTCCAGATGTCCAGATTACTTCCTTCTGGGCAGAAGGGGATGAGTAGTAGGAATATGCTCTGGACGACTAAAAACTTTGATCCTCATGCCTAAAAATATTCAATTTATCTCCACATAATTGTTATCGAGTTGCTTCCATAAGTTGACAATAATGTTCCCTTGCTCCAGACTATGTTTAAAATGAACGTTGAAGGGGGATAATATAATCCTCTGTAAATCCTGCTTTAATGTGTTTTAATAGGAGATATCCTCGAGCCTTTCACTTATTAATGACCATCCTTTCGAACTTGTATGGTAATTTAATAACATTAAAAGCATATTAAATGTGCATTGGGAAGGGCATGAGGGTGGCGGGGACGGACGAGAGGAAAATATGATTTGATATATTTTGTGAACCCACGAGTATGCGATGGTATAAGGTGTGAAATTGGCTAAGTATGGAACAATATAGCGGTTGGACGGACTCACGTAGGTGGAATGAGACTCTGTATCTTGGGGAGTTAGGGGATCAAAATGTAGACCGTGAAACCTTTTGGTGCCATGTGTATATCACGGAACATGGGAGCATGAAAATACAATCCCGCTAACCTGGGAACCTGTGGTCATAGAATTGGATAAGTATGGAACAACACAATGGTCTGTCAGACTTGTGATGTGAATTTATATATGGATATGAGAAATTGTAAGTCTGCCAACTCGGGAACTTGTGGTCTTAAAAATGCGACCAAGTGTAGAACTAGAAAGGGATAGTACGAGGGAGAAAAGAAAGGGGAAAAAACGGGTAAGTCTAGAAGAGGGAAAATAAAGGGGGAGAAGAATTCAGGAAACTAGAAAAGGGGAGATAAATTTCAGAAGCGAGAAATGACTTCAACACCTTTATGAGCAATTCTTCAAATAAATTCTTGAAATTTTGCACACTTTGTTCCATCTATATTGCTTTATTCATAACTGATTTCAAAAGATCATGTTTTGTAATAATCCTTCTAGCCCAGATAATCAATGTAGTTCTATATTTTACCCCAATGGTATGAATATCTACAGGAGGAACTGATTTGAGAAGATTAATGGAATTTTGTTCCCATTCAGATGGATTTTTGGATAAAGTCTCATTAACAACAGTGCATCTATGCCTAGCTGTGATTCCTATATTATCTTTATCACTTAAGAAATTCAAATATCATCTAAATTTTGTAGCCTCAACAACTATAGAATCCCATATGATATGTTTATCTCCTTGCAGTAGACCTTTACCTCTCAATCTTGAATTCAATTTATTAATCTTCTCCTACAACACTACCTTTTCCTTTTGAACTTGGGATATATTTTCATCCTTTGTGTGCACTTCCTACTCCAATTTCTCCATGTTTTCATTTAACCCTTTGATCCCTCCTTCTTTTAGACTGACTTGTGACATATCCTGAACAATGTACTCAGTGGTTGATCCAGTTCCCGCAGCAGGGGATTATACCATGGATCTAGTCACCAAATCTATTTTTCTTGAGACCATTCCATATTTTCCTTTTCGAGCTGCAAAATCTTAGATTTATAATACAGTGCTTCCTTCCGAAATGTTTCTTTTTCCTACTCTAAAGATACCATTTCTATTTTCTGTGGGTGTTCTGTAGCAGGAATCTTCAACTTTTTCTTCAAACTATGAATTATTTTATCTTTTTCATCTAATAAAGACTTTAAACTTTGGGGGCCTTCAGACTTAAGCCTTGTAATTTGAGTTTGCCAAGCTTTGTTGGCTGATTTTTCCTGTCTTAGTTATTCTTCTAATTTTTTAACTAAGGATGTCATATTTGAATTTTTCAAATATAAACTCAAATAATAAGAATACAACAAATCATTGGTCTGCTTATGGAATTTCACTTTGTTAGGGGAACTTATATTGTCATATTTGATTTTAATCTATGACACTTTATCCTCCTCTGCAATTGCAATATTAAAAGTTTTATTTTCAGTATCTCTCACAGTGAACAAGGAAGCTTTCTATTGACAAACTTTTTCCACTTCAAGAAACAAATCTCTCATTTCGCCCAAAGCCACATTTATTTTTTCAGCATATTGTTTAGCCAGGTCCTCTCTCGACTGATAGGTTGTATCAAGTGCTTTGTCAAAATAATATTTATGACTGTGAAAGTATCTTGAGATGCCTTCACTTTGAAGATAAATTATTTACTCAATTTATACAATAATGGTACAACTTTCCATAGTGTTGAAATTCACTTGATCTCTGGGTCCTTCATCTTCCAAATCTACAATCTTCTTTGGATAAACAATTTTCATTTTATTTTTAGCAGTTTGTTCAACATCAATATCCATAGTTTTTTAAATGCTTCTTTTGTTGTACACGCTAGCTTTGGGAATTTTAATCACCATTTTTTGAGGAGCTTGTTGTGTTTCTACTTGTTGCAATGGTTCTTGCACATCAATACACACTTCCAGATTAGCTATTTTATCCAATCCTTCCACATTATCATGTTCATAAGGTACATTTTTATTCATTTGTCTTCTCTTGGATATGATCTGATGTGGATCATATCTTCTTCCTTGTATTTATGAAAAACCAAAGTCTTTGAGTTTTTCCTTAACCTGTGATAAACATGATCTAGACTTAACAAAAAAAGGACCAATAAAAAAGGGGAATTTAATGTTAGAGACTCTGTGCAATTTGATGAAGTTCTTTGTCTCAGAAATGATTCTCTGCCTCATGAACTCAAGATAAAAAACCTTGGAGTTAGGAAAATAGGTAACAAATAAGGAGACTAATGGAAACCATATACCCAAATCATTGTTGAATGTATAAAAAGTACCCAGTCTCCTACTTTGTTTTTTGGATTTGGCTGCAGGTGAATCTTCATGTCCTCCAAAACTGTGGGTAAACTTGTATTGAAAATTAGAGAATAGATTCTTGACATGACCTTGTGGATGAATATGAGAAAAGTGATTCTTTTACATTCAGTAGATACAAAGGTTGCTTCATGGATTTCTCCATGGTTGTTTGCTAAGAAAATCTTTAACAGATATGTATAGTATCTGAAATGTCTCAAACAGGGGAAATTCACTAGCTTCTTGTGAATGGTATCAACTATGAATTTATCAAAATTAATTCGGACTGAATGACAAGACTTTGAATTGAAAAAAATCAAAAGGAAACCCAACATGAATTCAACAACATATTTATCACTATCTAGAACTAGGACCTGAATCAATAGGGAACATACCCACTGAAATTCAATGACCATCATGTTGATACTCATTGGTAAGGACATAATCTCTGACACTTTTTCAGGTTTAATGATTTTTTGTAGAAATTGAATTTTGAGCTCTGACTGACATTCTTTGTAAACCCTAATCACTTTTTATTCATTGAATGACTCATAATTAAAGGAAAATTCTTCTGGTATATTGAGTGACTTTCGAATTGACAAATTATTTATTCTGCATAGGCCTTGAGACTGTTGTTTATTGAAAATTACCCTTTCTGAATGGGAATATTGCTCAGCGCACCAACCTACGAATTCAAGAAACAAGAAAGAAACATCAAGATCATATGGGACAATGGAGGCCTGGACTGCTTCTAAAAATGGAATACTCTTTCCCTTTATATCAGCCAAGTTGCTTTGAGACACAGAAATGGGGGAAATAGTGATATCGTGATCAAATACATATGCATCTATGTCAATTAGGGCTTCCTCATTACTTTCATGATCTTTCTCTTTTATTGACAATACCATGGGATCCATAACAATGAGAAAAATACCTGGGAGTGAGTTGTAATGGTACAAAGTTGGTCTGCAACAGAAAATGGCAGTCGCGACAGTCTTCCAATGGTTCTCGTGTTTGAAAATAATAAAAAATGAAAATGTGAAATCGACATTTTACACTTTTCAAATTTTTGAAGATGTGGATTGGTGGTTTTGGAACAACCCACTTGTCATTCCGCAATCATAATCCTAACACATAATCCTCGATAGAAACCGCGGTTTGGATTGTGTGACAACCCTTTATAATTATACCCTGCACAACTTCAAACTCCACAATGCTTCATGGCCATCTATTTTTATGGATCGTGATCAAGGTTATTTCGGGCCCGATCTAGTTTAACTTTTTTCGCCAAATTTAACTGCTTTATGCCATTTTTAACCTTCCTTCCAATTTGTTATGCCTCCAAACCATTTAGCGCCTTCGCTAATTTTAGAATCCTTACCCCAGGACATAAATTTTTTTATGGGTGAATAACATGATCTATTGTTCAGGTTAAAGTGTAGTGGAGACACTTTAGTCCTAAGGAAGCTACTTGAGAAATGGAATAGGCCATGAAAAAAATATATCCATTCATGTTATAGAGTTGATATGATCATATAGGAATACCGAGGATGGTGTTGAATTGATCCAGGTGGATATCAGTGTCCATCCACCTCTTCCAACTGGCTCAAAACAGTTTTCTGACAATTTTGGCAATTTACTATTTTTAGCAGTTTTAACTTCCGGGGCCATTTTGAGGGCCTAAATGAAGGGTTTTCAGGATCGAGATTCTCAATGATAATCAAAGGCATGATTTATCCCCCAAAATGAATATCCTCAATTATACCTTTCCAACGGGCTATCATACACTTAAAACGGAGATCATATGCAAAACTTACGACCCCAGGAAGTTGATGTACTAAGTTACCTAAAGGGGGCCCACATGACTTTTGGCGCTTCATCTCCTAGGGTTAGGTTTTTGGATGTCTAGAGTTTTTGGAATTCCTGTTTATTGTACACAGGCCTTCAGAGCCTCATTGTAATCATCTTCTTGCGAATGAACGCAATTGTCACATCTCTTCTCAGAGATAAGCTGCCACAATTCCAGCAAGCTTGTTTCTGTTGCATTTTACAGTTTCAGCTTATTTCCTTATTGAATAGAAAACCATTTTAACGGTATCTCTGTTATTTTGTGTTAAGCACCTGTTAATAATCTATATTCATTTCGTTCTGCTCATAAAATCCGGATCACCAATTCAAGGGGGATGGGATGTAATGTCCCTTAGTTATAAACATTTAAACATTTTATTTCTTTCTAGCTTATGTTGTGAAATTTTTGGAAAAGACTTATGTGGAATCATCATAAACATCGATGATGAATATTTTTGTAAATATTATTTTTAATAATTTATTTTATTAACAAGAAAGAAACAGATTAGAGAATCGAGTTACAAAGAGTAAATCATTATTCCATGGGTGAGTGAAAAAATTATAAAAACCACCAGAGTGAATTATTGTCCATGGGACAAGTTAAACCATACTCCCAAATGTGTGGGATGCGAGGGAAAGATCTAGCACAAAGTTAGGAAAATAAGATTCCCTAAGGTTAAGGCCGAGGCTAGCTTGAAAAAGACCTAGGTAAGATAATATATACAAGTATTTTATGAGCTAGGACATTGCTGAGTAGTTGTGAGGAAATATAGTTTGATCATTTTGATAAAGAATCAAACTCTGAGATACCTTGAAAAGGTTATACAATTTTCAGTCCCTATGGATTAATAATTTTGGCTCGGGGGTGACAAGAAAAAATAACATTGGTTGTTTGTGTCTATGGTTGGGAGAAATTGGTTCTCTACTTAATTTATTTCTAGTTATTGAAGCAGGCCCATATATGTTCCTTAAATTGTTTATTTATGTTATGTTATTATTTATTATATTAAGTAGGAAAAGATTGTAAAATTTACAATGTTTATTACAATAGCGAATGTATGTGTATTAAAAAGAATATAGTTTATATACAACACATATAATGTAGACTTGTGTCTATTTCTTGAACTATTTTGTGCATGGAATTCTATTCAAAATAGCTTGCTCCAAATATATGTATGATACTGCATTTCGAACAATATATGATAAAAAAAGGAAAACACATACTTTTATTCTTCTTTAAAACCTTAAGGATAGATATTGAACTCTTATCTCATTTCAACTATATTGCAACTATTAATATAATAACAAAAAATACTAGGGTTTCAAAATAATATAGGGAAGTATTAATCTGAATTTCCAACCAAGAAATAACTTTATGACCTCAAAATTCTGTAGCGTTGACTAAAACAAAAGAGGGCACCTCTTAATATTAAAAAGAGACTAAGTACGAGTTTGATCTGCTAAGAATGAGCTCGATTCGGCATGACAATACACTCGCCGGAGTGAAACCCATTTATAACAATATTAAGGAAACAACAATAGAAAAAAATATTATGTCAACAAAAGATTCAAACTGTAGGGTTTGAATCTGAGATTTTCTTTATAAATATTTAAATAGTGAGTTAAATAAATAAATAAACAATAATTTCCAAAGATGTATTGAAACCCTAATGGGAAACATAATATTGTTGATTGTTTGACCTAGGAAATAAATTAGCGTCGTGGTGAAAACAATCCAGGAAGAATTACCCTCATACAATCCCAGAGGCTTGGAAATAGTGTTTTCTTAATTTTTTCAGGGAGTTAATACTCTTGGCATTGTGCTATAATAAAGGAGTCAAAAACTTAACAAAGATGTAAAAATGTTGAACTCGTTGGTACCAGGTTACTTCTTTGTGTTCCAAACGAAAGGGAATATGTTGAAATCCATCAATGACCCTACAAACAAAACATCCATAAGATTAAAAATAATTATACATTTATGAGTATCGAATAGAGTGCAGGTGAAACTCTAGAGACCAAGAAGATATAACCATTACCTATTAAACAAGAGGGAAAAAGTTGTAGTATAGTTCTAGGTTTGCTACCCAACACAACTTTGAATTCTCCTCAAAAAAAAAGTAGTAATAATTTAAACATTTTAAAGGAAACTAGAATGCATTATCATGAGCAAAGAAACCAAGTTCTTTAAGTAGTAAATAATTACTTTTGTTGGTTGGAAATGAATATGGTTCAAAGGTTGCCAAAGTTTCCATCCCAAATCCATAAGAGAATTGTAACAACACACAGTTCAGGTCAAGATGTTAGATGATAAATTTACATAGAAAAACAAAGAGATATAATTTATATAATCCATTAATTACAACAACATTGGAATAATTGGTTACCTAGAACCATGGGCTCATCTCATCTTAAGAGCGAAAGCTATTGAACTGCAAGATCATAGAAAATAATATTAATTAGATAGAGGTAAAATAAAATGGCTCTACATTCAAACGCTATTTATTTGGTGCAATGAACAAGGGTAGAGGACAGACCTAGTTTCCATATGGAATTAAAAACCTGTTGGTACTGTCAGATAAACAATTGTAAGTTTGATGGCACAAATCTTGGTCGAATCCTCATTTAGTTGTTAAAATCAAATTGCATTAATGTCAAATCCATTTAAACGTTGGATAAACTAAAGGTTAACACTGTGTTTGTTCTGGAGCAGTTAACTAGATAGTGAGGTGAGTATGAGTGGTCGGATGTGCATGGAAATCAATATTTTCATCAAAAGTTTCAATGCAAATCCAAGAGTCATGGTAGGAGTCGAATTTAAACACATAAATTTGTTTTAAAAAGGGACCGTGGATTAAATCGACTAGAATCCCATAATATGCCAACAAAGTTTGTTTCATAATGTATAAATAGGTTTAATATTGAAAGGTGGATATGATCCACTATTAATCTATACGATAATAATTTGGTTATATATATATATATATATATATATCTAGTACATATGGGTGGATTATTCCACGAAATTTTTCCACATTTTCATTATTTTCATTTTTATTTTAAATTGGGCGGGATTTTTGTCGCTATTGCCACAAAATTTCGTCGCTATAGCGACTGTTATTGCATACCTCAAAAAACATTTGCTAACACACATGACTTGCAATGGCTAGTTGACTTTTTGCGGGTTAAATCAGGCATTTATGTCACTATATCGATGTTAGTCGATCTATATATACCTAACTTTAAGAGACTTTGCAACACATTTGCTATAGTTGCGACACTGTTCGTGGATTTTGTTTGAGTTGTTTATTTTTTCTGTCACCCATCGGTTGAACAAATCCAATTCTCGATCTACATAGCTCGGATTTTGAACTTGCAAGGTTAGTATATTTTTTTTATTTATGTACTCATTTAACTTGTAATTTTTTGTTCAAATGAAATTTCATGTAGCTTGTTTTTTCCTTGATAATATATTATATGTGTAGTACCATATTTCAAAATATTTATGTCATTGGTTTTTGGATCTAGTTAGTATATTCTATGGAAATTCATGTGAAATATTAAGAAATATATTTTCCGAAGAAGTATTTTAAGAAGAAGGAAAATTACTCAATCAATAAGTCAATTCAAACAATAAAAATGGATGTCATTATATTCAATCTAGATTAATTTCATGAGCCTACAATTCCTTATGTAAACTTAATCCTTATTACAAAACCACCAATTGATAACAACTTTACCGGTTGGACTAATGTTTGAAATAGAAAGTGGAAAAAAAATCCTCTTAGGTCTAATCTTATCCCTTAACGACCTTGTTAGCTCTCTAACTTTTGTGTTTCTATGATGTTGTGCCTATATATATTAATGTCATATTTTTAGTCTAGTATTAGGTTAGGTTAGTCATATAACATTGTATTCTTATGTGATATTTTTTCTCTCAATTTTTTATAATCACACACAATTCTAGATGTAGTGATTAACTCTAGTTTGTAGTTGATGTAACTTTTTTATACACTATTAATGAGTAGCTAAAATATAACAATTTCATGATGAAATCTACGATAACATGATGAAATCTACTAGTCAGACAATGAAAAATGAGAACATGCCAAACTGTCTTAGAAAATAAAATCATGACCACTGTAAGTAGCATAAAATTGTGACCA
>ML802719.1:152263-165638 GCA_009831015.1 Picea engelmannii | reverse complement strand
TATTTTAAATTGTAACTCTAATTCACTACATTAATTCATATATCTTGTATGTCTTCAAACAAAGGATAAATTTGCATGCCTAGTTTGTGGTCCCAGGATAAAATCTCGTCGTTCAAGGAGTTTAGGAAAGGAAGTGTTTGATGAGTATAGGCACTTTCTGCCTAAGAACCATAGTTATCGAACTACCGACAAAGAAAAATTCAATGGTAAAGAAGAGAATGGAAAAAAAACCACGATGATACCTCGCTTATGGAAGTTGGAATATATTAGAAATCATCAAGGTATGATAATTATTTATGTATGCCATATTATATAAATCTTTGGTTAATTTCATTAGTATTAATTTCATTTTGTTTGATTAATTAGTGTTAGTTTCATGACTGTTGTTAAGGAACGAATGGGATTCCACGAGGAATGAAAATATATCTGATGCAATTCAGTAGATTTCCATACTACGAGCACCTACAAATAGTTCATCTATTTGATACAATTCATATAGGGAAGAACATAACATAATTGTTATGACGAATATTAGATGGAAGGACTGACAAAGAGAGAATTGGAAAGATTTTTTGTGACATCCAGGAAGCTAATCACGCATTGCAAAGTGTTATTATTAATTCTAATGGTGATGGTCATGAAAAAAATACTAGTCTTCCTTGGTTATTGACGGAGAAACAGAGAAATATTGTAAACGAGGTCATTCGAAAAATTAGGTTTCCGACGAGGTTTTTGTCGATCATACAAAATATCTTAATGAAAAAAAGTGATTTTGGTGGGGTTAAAACACATGAATGGCATACATTCATTAAGGTAATTAATAGGTTATAATATATTTCCTTATCGGTACGCATTTTTTGGAAACAAATAATAATTATTTGTTTTTTGTTATAGTATGTTCTACCTTTATCTCTCCCAAACCACTTTGACAACAACACAAAACAAATTATTTATGTACTTGGAAAATACATGAGGTAATTAATTTTTTATAAGGAAAATGTACTTTTTATGTGATTTGTAGCAGAACTTATTGACATATTATGTTTTATCTGCAAATTTATGTATGCCTTGATATTATTTTATAGCATCGACATTTGTAGGTGGCTATCATCAAAAGAAATCCATAAAGAAGATACAAGGTATTGGAAGAGAGAAATTCCTCGAATAATGTGTCAAATGCAATAATATCTACCTCCATCATTTTTCAATGCACAAGAACACTACCTCATACACCAAGTTTATGTGATTGAATTATGTGGTCCAGTACACACAAGGTTGATGTGGATAGTGGAGAGGCAATTGAAGTCATTGAAGGATTTTGTTAGACAAAGAGAATGTCCAGAGGGTTCTATGGTTGAGGGATATATGGTATATCAATGCATGGTGTATATTAGTCAATATCTATCTAAATTAGCAGGAAATATGAATGTGCCTCACATTTGACATGTCGACTCCATCAACAAATTTGAAGGAGAGGTCCTATTGGGGAAAGATAAAATGAGGACTGTGAAAGGTAATTATTAGATGTTGATGTAGATTTAATATATTACACATTTATTTTTCCAATTTTATTTTATCATATTGATTTTTTACATTTTTTATTCCTGCACATTGAACTATATTAAACGATTCCTTTATTAACAATAGCTAATTAATGATATTAAATTGTTATTTTATCATATAATTTCTCAAGAGTGGGATGCTTTACATTTATACATTGCAAACAACCTTGATTGGATGGAGCATTGGATAGAATATACTGAAGAATACTTCAGTAGGTTATCATGGGAAGGGGTGAGTAAGATGATTAAAACAATGCATCATCATCGAGATCAATTTCCTAATCTTACGTCAACTAGGGAATTTGATTTAGCCTTTGGTTTAATAGATAAACAAGAAAGTAAATTGTTTACCCACATTTTCCTAGTTATTTCCCAATTTTTCAATGTATTTGGTTTGTTTAATTTTTGAAATATATATTTACTAAGTCCTATATGAGGTTTATTAATTGGGAATGTATATTTTACTTGTTTTCTATGTTGCAATTGAAACATCACAAGGCTATGTGGTGTAATGGTCGTAAATTTCGTATCAAAATGTTGGATGATAAGATGAAAACCTCAAATTGTGGGATAACTGCATTGTTTAAGGTCACCAACATTTCCTCCAGAAGTGACATAAATCTAGAAGAAAATGAGAATAGGTACTATGGGCATTTGGAGGATATAATTGAGTGTGATTTTAATTCCTTTAAAATAGTTTTGTTTGAGGTGAAATGGTACAGGCTACAGATGCATGAATGTGATCATGAAAGAACTGTTGTTGAGCATGATAATGGATTTACCATGGTTAATACAAGGGCATTTGAACCGGGTACAGAGCCTTATGTTCTTCCAAGTCAATGTGATCAAGTATTTTACTCAAAGGTACCTGGTAAAGTAGGTTGGTCATACGTTGTTAGATATGATCCAAGTGGAAGAGCAGTAAAGTATAATCATGTAGCCAAGGATGAACATAATAATGAGGAAGAAGATCATGATTATGCAGATCAAGAGTAGGTGGTTGTAGTCGATGTTTCAAACGAAGAAGTTGAAGAAGTTGATCATCCAAATGTAGGAGACGTCGATCTCATTGATGATATCGATAACTAGATTAGAGAAAATGACGTTTATGATGATGTTGATATGAATGGGCCTTTCACCAATATTGATTCTGAATCAGATCTTGATACAGATGTTGAGATGGATGAAGAAGAAGATGATTGATATTTAATTGTTTAAAAGAACAGGTATGTGTTTATATATTTTATATGATCTTTATATGTTTTTATTTTGTATAATAGAGTATATGATACGTGTTATTTATAATTTCAAATTAGGTATGGGGAAATTGAGAGTGATGNTAGAGCTTCCAGCTTCACATGGTTTCCCCTGTTTAGTAGAGAATGAACTATTCTGGAAACCAAGAGGAACTCTGCGCGATTGCGCCTAATCATACCAATGATGTAGGTATGTCATCACAGGGATTTACATTTTTATGTTTATATTTTGTATAGGCCAATGAATGACAACCATAATTTAAATTTTTTTCATTTTTGACTAAAATTGATCAATCCCAATCTTTTTTCAAAGCAACACGATGTTCCAAAACCTATCCAGAACAAGGCATTAATTCGAAAATATAAGTCATTTTTCTAGTAATGGTCGTTGTGGATGCCAGGTTATTAGGTTTCATTGAAAAATATAATACATACACAATATATTCGACAATACACACACACACACACACACCAAGTACTAATATAATTTTCCATGTGTGTTTTCCTGAATGAAATTATAATAGTTTGTCATTCACTCATTGGTTTAACATTGGATATTGGTTTTTAAATTATTGAGACAACTCATTCTTACCCATGCTTCAATGTTAATATATTATCCATTAACATTGAAGCATGGGTAAGAATGAGTTGGCTCAATAATTTAAAAACCAATATCCAATGTTAAACCAGTGAGTGAATGACAAACTATTATAATTTCATTTAGGAAAACACACGTGGAAAATTATATTATTACTTGGGAGTAAATTTATATTTAATAAAACAACCTATATGTATTTTAGTAAAGTTGACAGTGGCCTTCTTATACCCATGAAAATATATTGTTCCAAGTGTGGGGGACGTCCAATACAAGTACCTAGGAAGAGTACCCTATCATGGTAATACCATGATGAATAAATAAACAAAAATTAGTTAACCATGTGCGAAAGATATATAAAAAAAAAGTCATATAAGAAAAGTTTATGATTATAATTATACGAAATTATTCTCAACAATGTAAAATTTATAAAAAAAAAATTGTGATGCAAGGAGTCGTTACAGTAATGGGATTTTCAAGATTCCATCAACAGGAAGATCATGATTCCACATCTGAGATCCAAGATTTCTAAAAAATGCATGTTATTTAAAAATCCAAATGTTTGAATTTCCAGATATCCAAGATTAAAAGAAATCTGGATTTATGGATGCCACATCAAATAAGGCATGTCACCAAGACACATAGGGAGCCACATAAGAAACAAAAGTGGAATAATGGTAACCTGTGTTGATTAATTGGGTTATAGACTCTATCTGTTAGAAGATGCGATGCCACATGAGGTCAAGCGACTTGATCTGTGAGAAGAGGATAAGACTCTATCCGTGATAAGAGGTGATGCGACATGACCTATGAGAAGGCGATGTTCGAGAAGGTATAAAATTATTTAACCGTGAGAATCTATGAGGCTTCAGATCCTCCACCTCTTGAAAAGCCTTCAAAGTTGAGCGATCCGGCCCCATGACTACAAGAACAGAAGCCCTGATTTGTGCCTAGCCTTATGCTAAGAGCCTCTTAACAAGCAAAGCACCAACCCTAGCTCCATTCCTCCTAAAGAGGGTGTACTCGTTTAGATATCCATCCTCAACTTGGATTGCTAGCAAGTGAGGGGCATCGAGATTCCCCACCGGATTACATTTTCCAAGATGATACCTCATAGTCGTCTCAAAGTTAGTCAGACTCAAGCGAGTCGAGGGTCAAAGGGTCCGTGGAGGAAGAAGTAGACTTTGAGAGGAGGCTTCATATCCTCTAGCCATTAGATATTATAGAACTGTGAGAAGGGTTATTATTATCCCTAAAGGCTACCCAGATTAGGGGGGGAATTTTTTATGTCAACCCTTGAAGAAAGTCTAGTAGCGAATTTCGGTAGAACAAAGGTTTGGGTAATGGACCCAAGTTTGTTTGATTGATAATGGTATGAGTTTTGATATATTTTCATGTAAAACTATTCTACATGGATAGTACATCTCATGCCATTTATGGTGGTATGTGGAACATCAAATAAATCCTCACGATTAGAGAGTTTTGGCCATGTGAAGTTGGAGAACCCTCATGAGTCATCTAGAAGCCCTAAAAGGTCAAAGTAGTCAAAGTGTTTGCAAAGAAGAATTTATTTAAATAATAAAGTGAAGTGATAAGTGTACTATAAGTCAAAGAGGATGAAAAATAAATTATTTAAATAATAAGTTAATGGAGAACTTACTAATTATGGAAAGTGGCTAAGTTAAGTGGACAAGTGGTTATAAGTGGGTTAACCCTAAAATAAGGAAACTGGGTTAAGATGGTTAGAAGGTAACCCCTTGAGGAAGCTGCATAAAAGTATAAATAAGAAGCAAGATTCTCTTATTCAAATCACATTTAAATATCATTGAATATCTATTTTTGTGAAAGGTTATTTGGGTGGGTATTATTGATAGAGAAAAATTATAGCAGAAAAAGTGTGGCATGAAAAGTGGGGTAGAAAAAGAGTAGAAGTAAAACTAGAAAAAGTGCGATAGGAAACCTGCAACACAAAAAGTGCAGCAGGAAAAGTGCGGAAGAAAAAGTGTGACAGGAAAATCGTGGCAGAAAAAATGCAGTAGAAAAATCGCGGCAGAAAAAGTGTGGCAAAAAAATCATGGTAGAAAAATTGTAGCAGAAAAAGCGGGGCAGAAAAAGTGCAGCAGAAAAATCGTGGAAGAAACATGGTT
The DNA here is from genome assembly GCA_009831015.1 of Picea engelmannii. Taxonomy (NCBI): domain Eukaryota; kingdom Viridiplantae; phylum Streptophyta; class Pinopsida; order Pinales; family Pinaceae; genus Picea; species Picea engelmannii. Next base: position 160,078 of record ML802719.1, on the reverse strand, counting down.
GGGGTCTATTTATGAGAGATATGGCACATCTTGTTTGAGGTATGTTTTGTGAGCTAGGGTTTAGCTCTTGAGATGGTATTGGATGTTCAATATTGTTGCATATATCAGATTTGTTCAGGGACATAGTTGGTATTTTTTTGTTGTATTTGGCATATGGGTATTGGTCTTTTGGTTGTGATGTGTTGTTGAAGTTGTTGGTTTAACTTGAGGCTACATAACAGTGAGGTTGTGGCACATGGTTTGGTGTAAGAGTTTATGGTATTTGGTTTATGGATAGAGTGATGAATTGTTAGATAAATTTTGATGGTTATATTGGTGTATGTCTTTGGTATATGGTTCAGGTACATTTTGGGTACATGGTTGAGACAAGTAGTTGATGATTTGGCACATACACGAGGTGTGCAGTTGATGCATGATTGGTACATACTTGGGTACATGGTTGAGACAAGTAGTTGATCAGTTGAAACATACATTAGGTTTATAGTTGATGATGTTGGTACATCTTGATGAGTCATAGTTTATGTGTATTTGATGCATGATTGGTACATATTTGGTGCATGGTTGATGCACTCGTTGATGTTACAGGTTGAGGTACAGCTCGGTGCATGGTTGATGCACTTGTTTATGGTACAGGTTGATTACAGGTTGTTCGGACATGTTGTTGTGACAGGTTATTTGTACTGGTTTGGTGCATGGTTGATGCATTTGTTTATGGTACAGGTTGAGGTACATGTTGATGTATGGTACATTTTTACACAGGTTATTGGTATAAGTTGATTACAGGTTGATTGGTACATGTTTACAGCAATATATATCACAGTGATAGTGTGACGGTGATTCCATAATTCTACTTCTACGTTAGAGCGGTTGGATGGGGAAAGGATAGGTGGTTGTAACCTAAGAAAATAGGGGTTTGTAGCCTCCTTCTAGTTATAGACAGAGAATTGGGGAGTTGGAGCTTCCCTCGGGTTGTAGCCTGAGAAACTAGGGGTTGGAGCCTCCTTCCAGTTGCAACTGGAAAACAAATGAAGTTGGTGCTTCCAATGAATGTAATTCTTAAAGACATAAAAGAAAAAACATTATGTGGTTTTCACTCGCTTTGGGTTTCCATGTAAAACACTGGTGTACTGTGTATGTGTGCGATTTCTCATTTGTTCATTGCTTATTTACTCTGCAACTATTGGATGATAATGCTACATTGATATAACACTTGCATTTTATGGTGAAAAGGGATTAAATTTCTCTATTATTGATTCATCCCCCCTCTTAGTAATCCAACAATTGGTATCAGATATGGTTCCTTCAAGAAACGATTTAACCACTGGAAGGATATTGTGGAAATTCTCATAAACAACAATGAAAAAAAATTCCTACGATCTATGGAAAGGAAGACCAACAAATGTGAAGCATTTCAGAGTATTTGGAAGAAAATACTACATCAAAAGAGAAGATGGAAGAATGGGAAAGTTTGACTCTCATGTGGACAAAGGAGTACTTGTTGGTTACTCAAGTATAAGGAAAAAAAACAAGTGTTACAATATGAGGTTGAACAAAGTTGTGGAAATCATCAATGTAACAATTGATGAAACAGGTGGACAAGAATTAAAGGAAGAATAAAATGAATCAATGGAACAACTTTATGAAGAAGAAGCATAAGATGAAGAAGAAGTATACATCGAACAACAAGAAGAATTCCAGTTGTCAAAGAACACAGATTACATGTGCAAATTGAAGAAGGCATTGTATGGTCTAAAACAGGCTCCTAGAGAATGGTACTCTAAACTGGATAAATATCTACAACAGGCAGGGTTTAGAAAAAGAAGTACAGACAACAACCTCTACATCAAGGTAACTCAAGATAGTATTTTATTAATTGAATTTTATGTTGATGATATTATTTTTGGAAGCAATGATGACAGGTTAAGCCAAAAATTTGCAAAGGATATGGAGAATGAATTTGAAATGTCATTACTTGGAGAACTATCCTTCTTTTTGGGTCTTCAGATACATCAAGGAATTTTTATTTCTCAAACTAAGTATATCAGAGAAAGGCTAAAGAGGTTCAAAATGGAAGATTCCAAACTAGTTACCACTCCTATGCAAGCCAGTTGAAATTTTAGCAAAGATGATGATTCAAAGTCTACAGACCAAAGTAATACAGGTCAATGATTGGTTGCTTACTATATGTGACAACATCCAGACCAGATGTAATGAAGGAAGTTGGATAGGTGTCATGATTTCAAGCAACACCAAAGGAATCACATGTCTTAGCAGTGAAGATGATTTTTAGATATCTCAAAGGAACATAAGAGTTTGGATTATGGTATCCAAAAAGAAAGGATCTATCACTCATTGCCTACATAGCTGCAGATTGGGAAGCTTCCATTGATGACCGATGAAGCACCAGTGGAGCACCATTCAACTTGGGTGAGTTTTTAGTATCATGGCTAAGTAAGAAACAATCATCTGTATCCTTATCTACAGCCGAATCAGAATATATTGTAGCAACCTCATGGTGTATACATGTTCTATGGATTAAACAAACTCTGATAGATATACAGGTTGAGTATGATGAGCCCAATCCAATATATTGTGATAATACAAGTGCCATTAGTATCTCAAAGAACCAGGTGATGCACTCCAAGACGAAGAACATTACAATCAAGTATCACTTTCTACAGGAACAAGTTGCAGAGAAGAACATTGGAGTTGAATATGTGGGCATAAAAGAACAAGTGGTAGACATCTTTACAAAACCGCTTCCACAGGAATCCTTTGAGTATCTTCGCCAGAGAATCAGATTAATTTATACTCCAAAATGAATGCTTTTGAATGCTTATCTTATATGTCTTAGATTTAAAAGAGGAAGCACCATAAGAGGATAGTTTAGGTCAGGAGATCAGTTTTAGGAAGAATTCAGTCAAGAGGAGTATCCCCATTGACATCTCAGTTAAGGGGAGCAGCCTCAAATGGAAAAATACCTTTTCCATTGATGAAAAAGGGGGAGAGGTTTATCAAATGCAGAGAACATAGGCATGGTTACAGGGGGATCGATGGTCATAGGAAGAGCATGAGTGATATGACTTCAATATTGCATGACATGACTTAAGTATTGCATCATAGTGTTTCCATCAATGCCAAAGGGGGATATTTTTTATTAATTGGGTTGATTTTCATTGATGTCAACCCTTGAAGAAAGTCCGGTAGAGAATTACGGTAGCAAAAAGGTTTGGGTAATGGACCCAAATATGTTTGATGGATAATGGTATGAGTTTTGATATATTTCCAGGTAAAACTATTCTATATGGATAATACATGCCATGCCATTTCCGATGGTATATGGAACGTCACATAAATCCTCATGATGAGAGATTTATGGCCATGTGAAGTTGGAGAACCCTCATGAGTCATCTAGAAGCCCCCAAAGGTCAAAGCAGTCAAAGTGTTTGCAAAGAATAAATTATTTAAATAAGAAAGTGAAGTGATGAGTGTACTATAAGTCAAAGAGGATGCAAAAGAAATCATTTAAATAATAAAGTTAATGGATAACTTACTAACTATGGAAAATGGTTAAGCTAATTGGACAAGTGGTTATAAGTGGGTTAACCCTAAAATAAGGAAAGTGGGTTAAGATGGTTAGAATCTAACCCCTTGAGGAAGGTACATAAAAGAATAAATAAGAGGCAAGGGTCTCTCATTCAAATAACACTTGAATATCATTGAATATCTCTTTTTGTGAAAGGTTATCTGGGTAGGTATTATTGATAGAGAAAAATTGCAGCAGGAAAAGTGTGACAGGAAAATTGCAGCAGGAAAAAGTGTGGCATAAAAAGTGCGGAAGGAAAATTGTGGCAGAAAAAATGCGACAGAAAAAGTGTGGCAGGAAAACTGTGACACAAAAATCGTAACAGAAAAAAGTGCAACAGAAAAATCGTGGCAGACGAATTGCAGCAAAAAAAGTGTAGTGGAAAAGTCGCAGCAGAAAAATCACGGCAGAAAAAGTGCGGATGAAAAATCACGGCAGAAAAAGTTCGGCAGAAAAATCACGATAGAAAAAGAGCGGCAAAAAAATTACAGCAGAAAAATCGCGGAAGCAACATGTTTGGGGTATATTTATGAGAGATATGGCACATCTTGTTTGAGGTATGTTTTGTGAGCTAGGGTTTAGCTCTTGAGATGGTATTGGATGTTTAGTATTATTGCATATATCAGATTTGTTGAAGGATATAGTTGGTATTTGGCATATGGGTATTGGTATTTTGGTTGTGATGTGTTGCTAAAGTTGTTGGTTTAGATTGAGGCTACATAACAGTGAGGTTGTGGCACATGGTTTGATGTAAGGGTTTATGATATTTGGTTTATGGATAGAGTGACAAATTGTTAGATAACTTTTGACGGTTATATTGGTGTATGTATTTGGTATATGGTTGAGGTACATGTTGGGTACATGGTTGAGACAAGTAGTTGAAGATTTGGCGCATACATGAGGTGTTCAGTTGATGCATGATTGGTACATACTTGTGTTAAGAACCAAATATCAATATAGCATAGAAAAACTTCATAATAAGTACTCAATGCCTTGAAAAAGAGAGAAATTCAGATAATAAGCCTCTTCGATGGGGAAACCTCCTTATGCCCACATAAATGTACAATTCCAAGATGATTCCAAATGAAAATATCTCCTTGGTATATATAGGAGACTAGGAAGTATAATTACAACAAATAGAATAAAGCTGACATAAATAAAATAACATTACTAATGTAATATGCCCCAATTAAGGGGTAATGAGCCAATATTAGGGCTTAATATGCCCCTCCCCTTGAGACAAGTGTTGTCTGCAGCGTTTGAGTAACTCTCGATGCTTCTGTATAAAAGACTCATCTTCCCAAGTGGAATATTCAGCCAATAGTTTCCTCCATTTAATGAGATACTCTGAAATGGATCTATTCCTCAGCTGGCGAACTCTTGTGTCAGTGATGGCTTCAGGATCCAATATGATTTTTCCTTCCTCGTCAAGTTCTGGCAATATATTTTGAACTGGGATCTTTTCGCCTATAACCTTCTTTAAGCATGAAACATGGAAAACTGGGTGTACTCGTGAAGATGCATGCAACTCCAATTTGTATTCCATAGTACCAATCTTTTGCAACACCTTATAAGGGCCATAGTAATTTGGTGATAATTTATTATCCTTTTTTTCTTGCTTGAGGGACATTTGTTTATATGGTTGTAGTCTTAAAAACACCCAATCCCCTACTTCAAAAATTATTTCACTACGATGTTAATCTGCTTGTTGTTTCATGCGATTTTGTGCCATGGTCAGGTTGTCCTTTAAGATTTGGAGAACTTGTTGTTGATGCTCGATGTGATCTTCCATTGCTTGAACCTTAGATTTTTCTTTTAGAGAAGAAGTGATGGAAGGAGGGTGGTATCCATAAAATTCCATAAATGGTGTCATTTTTGTTGCAGTATGAAAGGAAGTGTTATACCACCATTATGCCAAGGGTAACCATTTGAACCATTGTGTTTGTTTATCAGAGACAAAAAAAACGATGGTAGCCTTTCAGACATTTATTCACTATCTTGGTTTGTCCATCAAATTGAGGATGATAGGATGAGCTATGAGCCAATTGAGTACCCAAACAAGAAAATAATTTTGTCCAAAAATGTCCAGTGAAGATGGGATCTCTATCACTTACAATAATCTTTAGGTTGCCATGTAGCTTTTGAATTGTCTCCATGAATGTGGTGGAAACTATACTAGCTTTGAAGGGATGAGAGAGTGCACAAAAGTCTGTGTACTTGGCCAGTGTATCAACAATCACCATGATGACACTCTTTCCTTCAGACTTTGGTAACCCTGTGATGAAATCCATGGAAACCTCCTCCCAATGCTAACTTGGGATGGCTAATGGTTGTAAAATACCTAGGGTCTTAATTGTTTCCACCTTATTTTGTTGGCAAACCAAAAAAATTTCCACAACCCTTTGAACATCAGTTTTAAGGCCATTCCAAAAAAAATCCTTCTTGACTCTATGGTAGGTTTTCAAAAATATTGAGTTCCCTCCTACTGGAGTGGTATGCAATTCCAATAATACCTTTTGTTTGATTTAGGAGTTCTTACATAAATATAAGCGATCTTTGTACCACCGTGAATCATTTTTCCATGTAAATGTATCTAATGCATTGGAATCCTACTGCAACCTTTCAATGAGAGTCCACACTTTTTCGTCATTCTTCCATTCATCCCTTGCTTCTATTATACAATCAGGTTGGATGATTGAGATAGAATAGAGAAAGGCCTCAACATATTCATCCTTTCTTAAGAGTGCATCTGCCACAACATTTTTCTTCCCCTTTTTATAGACGATTTCAAAATCATAACCCAATATCTTGGTTACCCATTTTTGTTGTTCTTATGAAGATAGTCTTTGTTCCAAGAAGTATTTAAGACTATCATGATCTGTTTTGACCTTGAAGTGACTACCTATTAGGTAAGTACACCATTTATTCAATGAAAGTAGTATTGCCATCATTTCCTTCTCATAAATGGGTTTGTGTAAGTCCTTTCCCTTGAGTGGATGAATTTCAAAAGCCAGGGGCCTTCCTTATTGCATTAGGACAACACCAATTCCATTTCCTGAGGCATCACATTCCACAATAAAGGTTTTTGTGAAGTCTGGAGTGGTCAAGAAAGGATCTTTGCACAACACCTCTTTAAGTTGTTCAAAAGATTTAGTTGCCTCTGGAGTCCATGAAAATGCATCCTTCTTATTTAGTGTCGTTAAAGGTGCTTCTATTCTTCCATAGGGTCGAACAAACTTGCGGCAGTAACCTATCAAACCCAAAAATCCTCTAAGATTCTTTAATGTTTTGGGAATCGGCCAGTCCATCATGGCCTTAATCTTGTTTAGTATCAGTTTCGGGGATGGTATGATAACCCCTTAAGGGACCCTTAGTCACAAACCTTCCCCAAAGGTTGGATACTTACTATGAAATTTATGACACTCACCAAGGTGAAACATGGTCAAAAGCATAATGTCCAAGAAGGCCTTCTATAATCAAAAGCAGTGTAAATACAACATGTTTAAATGCCTCAAATATTAGGGTGATTACCTGCCACAATACCTAACTTGTACCGCATGGAGCAAGACCCATCTACCTTCCAGAAACTAGCTGGTGTAGTGGATGCACTGACACTAGATCCAAAATGTGGTGATATAACGGACGTCTGTATGTTCAAGTGGACACTACTAGTCATATGGCCTCTCGACACTCCATATCTGCAACATGAAGGCCTCAAAACATCATCTCCTTAATTATCCCACAAAATGGAGATAACACGAAGAAACCAAGATTTTCACTAACATCATAGTAATACAGGAAGTGACCTCCTATATCAGACACAAAGGTTGCTTCAGAATTTGATCCACCCTCAACCCAATTTCATCTTGGGTTGAAATTCAAATTTTCAAATCCAAATCCACGTCAGCTCGTCATCATCCACAATACTTACAATACATGGATCATAAGGGATCCTGCGGCATGCGCTAGAGCTTCACAACAAACACCAATACAATGTTTACCCTGTAGTCGACATCACATTGCGCAATCACACAGGTATCTGAGAAAACAAGCAAGTACCTACTTCATTTCCTTTCATTCAAATTTACCATGTTCCTCACATGAATTATTAGGTAGATGGAAATATTAAATATTTCCATCTACCTAATAATTATTATTTTAGTTAAAATGGTTATAATATCAAATTTAAATTAATATAATTTGTATATAATAAAAATAAATAAACATAA
>ML802719.1:126485-137534 GCA_009831015.1 Picea engelmannii | reverse complement strand
ATATGTCCTTTATTTAAAGTTTGAAAATGTTTTCATCGGGGTTTCGGAACTTTCGATGTCAAGAAAATGAGACATCGTAAAACCCCGATCGCCGAAACTGCGATATATTAATTAAGTTAATCATTTCATTATTTTAATAAATCTAGATTATCTTATCGGAGTTTTTATTAATCAAGAGCTTCGGAAATCGGGAAATCGGGGATCGGGAGATCGGGATTTCTAATGATGTGAAAATTTCTATTCACGGAATCGCGAATGGCGATTTCCCGATATAATTAACTACTCTTAATCATGATTAGCAGTAATTAGCTTATGGTCAAACCTCCATTAAGAATTGATTTTGATCGGGGATAGGGAAATCGGGGAAAACGATGTTAAGTTTACTTGTTCATTCAAAACCGCGAAACGTGATTTCCCGATATGATTAATTTAACGTTTAAAACTGATTTTTAAATGAGATTTAAGAAAACAGTGAATTAATAGAAGATTAGCGTATCGGGAAATCGAGGATCGGGGTTTCGTTGTTTGATTTGGATTGAAATTTGTTATTTCAAAACAGGGAATTCCGATATCCCGATATGGGCTCGATCTTTCTTAAGTTTTATCATTAGGGTTCGTTTGGAATATTATTCGAGAAAGTATTTGGAGCATATATTAATTTAATTCTCAACCATTCTTTTTCCAAGAATAAAACCCAAGTGTACTTCAAATTTATTAGGTATGAAAATTTTTTATTTTATAAAGATTTTAATAAGGCAAAGACTTTAGGATGCCAAAATTTTGTTCTTTAAAGTAAAAATTTAAGCTATGTTTCAACAATACTTAGGAAAAGTCACTTAAGCCTAAGTCAACGAAGAATTAGAATGAAAAGGTGCTAAAGGGGGACTTAATTAATTAATTAATCACTTTAGGAGGAAAAGCGCCTAACTTAAGTGAGATGAATGGTGAATTAGATTGGGAAAGGTATAAAGGGAGGAATTTGACCTAATTCCTCATTATGCATTGTTATGATTTGATGTTGAGACTTCCCAGAGGAGGAAGGGAGTCGACCTTACTGTTTTGTGGATTTTTGGAGGAAACCACCACTATTGATCAGTTTCGGTGTTGAGAGACACACCCTAGCCCATCAAAGATACCATCCAGGTATTTCATCGTACTTTTCTGGAGTATCCATTGTAGAGTGCGCAACTCAACCAGTGAGGGCACAAGCCAGTTTGAGGGTTTGGAGAGCTGCATGAGATCCATGTCCAGATTGTAGTTTCCTTCCAACCGATTTGAGATCCATCCATGGCGCTTCTATTGAGACATCTATCGTCATATTCTGACAGTGGAATATTGCATATCACCTCATCCATCCATTTAAGGCATAACTCTTCTGGACAAACATTTGGGGTTGCGTGCAGAGTATCAGAGAAGATACGGGAAAATCCTTCTGAACCAGTTCTGCATTTGGCGAGACAATCGTTTTGGGCCATATATCATCAGACTCCGTTGGTGGAATCCTTTGGGGTGCATCTAGTGTCCTAGGAGGTGCGCAAACCCCCCAGGGGTCCAGATTCAGTGCCTCAGGGATCAAATCCGAGATCCGACAATCATCCATTTTAGTCTATAGACTAGAGTGCTTCTATTGGAGAAGTTTCCAGTGCATTTCGATGGTTGATTCTTCTGAACGAGTTTTCCAGCTGGTAGCAGTTATCGTACTTCTCTAGAATCGCATATTTTTGTCGATCTATCCGTGCATGCATCAGATCTGCTATCATCTTCTGATCACGGATATTTTGATGTTATTTTTTTGTATTCCAGTGACGATCCATGAGATATAGATGACGATTATATTCTATATTTCTAGTATGCTATTGTATTTCCATGCTTTAGTCGCATAATACATGTTATTGGGCAGTTGATGTTCCTTACTTCCACATGCATCCTTTATATATTGTTTAAACCATAAATATGCAACATGCACATGAAATAACCAACATGCACATGCAATAACCAACATGCACTTGCAATAACCATAAATATCTCAAACAGACAACTGAAACGCATCCATAAACCCCCATTGTATCAGATCTGCGAGACAGAACATTAGATCAGTAGCAATTATCTTGATCAGCGGAATTAGGGATATTACACTCACCCTTTTTGTCCCTCTCTCCCTTCATCCTTTTATACCTCCCTTTCTCTCTCCCACCTCTCTCTCTCTCTCTACCCCACTCTTCCTTCCCTCACTCTCTCTCTCTCTCTCTCTCTCTCTCTCTCTCTCTCTCCCTCTTTATGCCCTCTCAATATCCCTCTCTCCCTCCCTCCCTCATTCCCACCTCTTCTCTCTCTCTATCTCTCTCTCTCTCTCTCTCACACACACACACACACACACACACATATAGAAGGTGATTGAGTTAGTGAGAGAGAGAGAGAGGTTAGCTAGTGAGAGATAGGTCACTGAGAGAGGGTAATATAGAGGGAGGGAGGGAGAGAGGGGTAGAGTGAGATAGGGGGGGAGAGAGAGTAAGTCAGTGAGTGTTGAATCATATCACAAGCTCTCTTTGACCCCTCAAATCCACAACACAGGGTTTAAAATATTCTTCCCGAACGTGAAATTTTCTTTTCAGGGGTCCCCGAGCACTAGCAGAGCCTCTCTGGGAACCATGGGCCAAACCTCTAGTCTCCAAATAATTTGGGACTTTAGAGCTATCAAGCTTCTAGAGTCTCCCCCGAATAGGATTCAAATCATTCCAAAAGCCTAATTAACAGAGCATTGAACCACAATAGGGATCGAAGACTCACAACATCCGCTCCAATCTACGACTATGATTGATTTCAAAAATTTGGGCTTCGATAAATCCAATTGTTCCAAAATAGCGCACTCCCAGAGAGACAAACTAGCATACGTAGATTGAGTGGCTCCTATTATCCTATCAGATCAACTTCTGACACTAGCTTTGCAACTTCAAGCTTCGAGAATTTTTGAAGCACTGCACCACTATTATCCCAGAGCATCGGAATGTCGAATGCACACACAACAAGAAATCAATGGCTCACACCTCCCTATCGAGCAACGACCACGATCCACTCCGGGACTCTGGGATTTGGGATTTCCATAATTATAACCCTTGCAATCCTTTAGAGCACCGGACTAGAAAACTCGCGAAGGACCCAAATCGATGGACACCACACTTTTTCAAATGGATGGCCCAGATCTATTTCAGGCTTTAAGGTTCCGGGTGTGTGCGCAGTGTGAAACCTTATATCTCTTGAATACAAGAAACACCAAAGGATCTCTCCCTTCTCCACGTGTCCTTTTCTGGATCAACAACCAGGATGAATCCCATTGTTCGGGACTTCGACAATATTTTCTTCCAAGAAACCTTCCACTCCTTTCCTCTGGAGTACTAGTTCTCCAGACCTCCGGATATTCTACCATGTGTCCTCCTTTGATCAATGGTTTAGATCAAATCCAAACTTCGGGACTGTGAGGAGATCGAACTCCTCTTCTCTCTATTCTCCTGGAATCATGGTATTCCATATGTAATGATTTGTTGACACGTGTCCTTTGGGAAATGGATGGCCATGATCAACCCCACCCTTCGGGACTTCTGCCTCCTCCACGATCTATGCTCCAAATCTTGCGAATGTGAAAATTTCAAAGGACATCAAAGTTTAAACCTCATGCAACTTCTCCAGATATGACAACTTCCATATCTCCTACGAATTTCTGAATGTATATCCTCCGTTCGGCCCTTAAAACAAACAAAATTCCCACTCCTTAAGGATTTCAACACTATCCTTTTTTATCTTTGATCTTTGAAGTATCTTAGACCTCTGGCGCACTCCTTATGTCCTTTGAACTTCTGAAGGATTTTGGGACTTAGATATTTTTATGAAAATCTCCCTACATGCTCCTTGTGCTCGTCCTCTCTAATATTTCTTCAACACTTCGATTAAGTGTTGGCCCGACACACACCTTGCACAAGTATTCTTCAAACTCTACTCTCCACCGAGTGATTGTGCACCCCTTTCACTTCCTTTGTAAAGTTTCACACTACCTCTTCTGAGCTTTGAATTCAATCTTGACTCGGCCTTCACACTCCTTGCAGGCACTATGCACTCCTTGCACCATAACTCTCAAAAGAGAAACAATTGAAACTTATGAAAACATTAACAGTTCACTCATATAACTGTGAAAATCATACTCAGGAACATAAAACAGAAAGAAATATCACATGTACTCAATGAACTCATATGAATACAACAACATACATTTGGAATCAAAACTCTCTGCTTGTATTCATTTAGAAAAGTATGTACATGGAATCATACAACTCTCTACAATATCTAGCAAAAATAACAATAACATTCAACCACCTCATTTGGGCATTGGTTACATATATTTATATACATAGAGACTTCTCATGCCTTCTTTCCGACTATATTAGTGCTCACCTATCACAATTTAAAACACCTATCTACAAAGGAATATTACAATAAATGGTCATTACATTCAGATACGAGATGATGCTAAAAAACTGTACAATCTTGTCTTTCATTAAATAGAAATACAATCTCCTATATTTATTAGAATAATTCCAACCTCAAAATATTAAAGATCCTTAATTACAAATTCTCCAAAACATCAAATGTTGCACTCTCCTCAGAATTCAAAAACAATTTAAAATTTGTGCGTTGGGTGCTGAGTTGTCCTCCACTCAAACTCTTTAATTGTCGATGACAATGCTCCTGCATCATACACCTCTGGACTAAAATATTCATGGGCTCCTACCCATGATCTCCTATATGGATTTTCCATTCTTTCTAATATCAAGTTCAGTTACCCAACTAGCATTCTCGGTTGGGTGATCTTTCCACTTCACCAGGTACTCAAAATAAGTTTTCTTCCTAGTCTCTCTACCAATCCTCTCATCTATAATTTTCTCCATCTGTGGCTTTTCTATTGTGGGAATCTTCTTTTCCCACTGGATCTTCTTATGATCATTTATCCCCTCTATATCATTCATCCTGTAAGGGTATAGGTCTGCAACATTGAATATGTTTGATATTCCCATATATTCTCGCAGCTCAATCTCATAAGCATTGGCAACAAACTTTCTAAGGATATTACATGGTCCTATTTTCTTCATCTTTAATTTGTTATATGTTACCCTTGGGAACCTTTCCTTCCTTAGGTGTTCCAAAAATTTATCTCCAACTTTGAAATCAACCTCTCTCCTCTTCTGATCAATTCAGATCTTATACTTCTGACTGTTAGCCTGTGACTGTCCCTTTATTTGACCATGGAACTTCTGGATCTCTGCAACAAACTATTATTCTCTTTCACTTCATAACTTCATGTCTCAAATCTCTCAACTTTGAAATTCCTCTCAGATGCATCCCATACACTATTTGAAATGGACTTTTTCGAGTGCTTCAGTTCAAAGAATTATTATAAGGAAACTCTGTCTGGGGTAGAATTTGATCCCACTAACTGTGATGTTCAGTGACTGAACTTCTCAACAAATTCCCTAAACTTCAATTTACTACTTCAGCCTGTCTGTCTGTCTGAGGGTGATATGTTGAACTAAAGGACAGATTTGTCCCCATTCTTTTCCACAGATTTCTCCAAAATTGTCCCACGAACTTGGTATCTCTGTATGAGACTATACTTCTGGGAAATCTATGCAATCTCACAACCTCCTTGAAAACTAAATTGGCTGTGTGAGTAGCATCCCTGGTTTTTTGGCATGGTATGAAATGTTCCATTTTTTAAAATCTTTCAACCACTACGAATATGGAATCTCTCCCCCTCTGCGTTCTTAGCAATCCCAACATGAAATCCATGCTTATGGCATCCCATGGCTTGTTTGGAATAGGAAATGGATAATAAAGACCAGTGTTCTGAGGTTTCCCTTTTTCATATTGGAAGGTTGTACATCTATCCAAAATTTCTTCACATCGGATCTCATACCTGGAAAATGGTATGTAGAACTCAACTGTGCATAAGTCTTGTCATGGCCGAAATGTCCAACCAATCCTCCATTGTGTTGTTATTTCAACAGGTTGTCTCTCATTGAGCATTTCAAAATACAGAATTGGCTTCCATTGAAAAACAATCCATATTGGATTAAATACTCTATCCACTGACTTATGTCCCTTAGCAAAGGGTTCTCACATACCTCATAGGCCTCCTTAAAATATGGATCTTCATGATACATTCCCTTAAGGTGTTCAAACCCTAAGGTATCCACTTGAAATTCCTGCATAATCAAACATCTCCTACTCAAATTATCAACAACTTTGTTAGCGCTACCACTAATGTGCTTAGTAAAAAAAGTAAAAATCTACATGAATTCTACCCATTCAACATGTCTTTGGTTCAATTTGTCCTGACTGGTTATGAACTGTAAAGCTTCATTATCACTGTACAAGAAAAACTCCTTTGGAATAAGATAATGCCTCCATTTTTTTAGAGCTTGTATCACAACATAAATTCCTTATCATACGTTGAGTACTTCCTCTTAGTGTCATTCAACTTCTCACTGAAGTTAGAAACAACCGTATTGTCTTGGCTCAATACTGCACCAAAAACTACTCCAGTTGCATCACATCTTACTTGAAATGTCTTCTTAAAATCTGCAAAAACCAAAATCAGTCGTTCTGTTATCTTCTCTTTCAACACTCTGAATATTTTTTCAGCTTCTGTTGTCCAATTAAAATATTTTTTCTTTTTATTTATGGTGTCCAATATGGGTGCACAAATTCCACTGAAATTCCTGATGAAGTTTCTATAAAAACTTGCGAATCGATGGAAGCTTCTCACCTCAAATATGCTCCTCGGAGAAGGCCATTCTTTGATTTCTCTTACCTTCTCTAGATCCATCTTCAACTCATTTGAAGAGATCACAAAACCCAAGTATATGAGTTATGTCTTCATAAAAGAACACTTCTTTAGATTTATCAACAATTTCTCTTGCTGCAACTTCCTTAACACCAGTTTCAAGTGTCTCAAATGTTCTCTTTCAATCTTGTTGAAAACTAAAATATCATCCAAATGCACACTTACAAACTTACCAATGAAATATTTGAGTACTTCATTCATTAATATCACAAATGTTCTTGGCGTATTCGTCAATCCAAATGGCATGACAAGCCATTCATACAACCCTTCATTTGTTTTGAATTTTGTCTTCCATTCATCTCCCTTTCTCATTGTTATCTAATGATATCCACTCTTCAAGTCTATCTTGGAAAAATAATTTTCTCCACTTAAGAAATCCATCAAATCATCCATTCCAGGTAAAGGGAATTTGTACATGATGGTGATCTTGTTGATGGCTCTAGAATATGTGCACATTCTCCAGCCTCCATATTTCTTTGGACTGAACACAATTGGTATTGCACATGGAATCAAACTTTCTCTAACCAAACATTTAGCCAACAACTCTTGGAATTGATTCTTGACCTCTTCATTTTCTTGAGGTTTCAACCTATATTTTTCTTTGTTTGGAAAACTTTCTCCTGGAATAAGGTCAATGTGGTGACTGATACTCCTAATAGGTGGTAAATAACAAGGTAATTCATCCACCACGATGTCAGAAAAATTATCCAACAGTTCCTTAATTTCTCTACAAGCAGGTCATCCATAAAAGTGCTTGTGAGGATGACTCTCCGCTTTCTCACCACATCAAACTACATCTCCTGTTCCTTCTTGAATTCTTTCAAGAGTTATTTCCCACTCATGATAAGTATGCTTGGTCTATATTCCTCCTTCACTTTCTTATCCTCCATTGGAAACAACATATATGTATGGACAATTCCTCTACCTCTGCTCAATGGACTCTTTCCTCTGTTTCATTGGCTTTGTTTTTTGGCCAACTTCTCCTCTGCTTTCAGTGCCACCTGATAATCATATTCCACCGTTCTCATCATCATCATGTTGATTTCATCCTAGATTTTATATCTCATGCCATTAATATACTTGGAAACGTTTTATTCATCACTCTCTCAATGTCCTGCTCTGATGTTCAATCTGTAAAACTCTTTAGTGTATTCTTTCACTGACAAGCCATTCTATCTAAGGTTATGCAATCTCCTACACAAATTGATCTGATAGTCTTTGGGTATGAACTTAGATTTAAATTTAGTTGCCATCCTGTCCCAATTTTTTTATTTTTTTCTTACCTTTGTGCCTTCTGTCGGCTTGTTGTTCATCCCACCATAGTGTTGCATGTCCCTTTAGTCTGGTAACAACATGCTTTACTTTATTTTGATCATCGATATCCTCATAATCGAAGTACTTGTATAAATCCATTATCCAATATAGAATCTCCTCAACATCCAAGTTTCCTTAATACATCGAGACTTCTATTTTTTCTCTAGCCCTCATTTTTACAACATCTCTCAACAAGAATTCATCTGCAACGTCTTCTCCAAAAGCTCCTTATAATTCCATTTCTTCACTCTCGGCTTTGTTGATGTCACCGACATCAGGTTCTCTTCTCTATGCCTTCTCCATGGCATACTATCTCGCACGAAGTTGCCTCATTTCATGTTCCATGTCTAGATTCGCTACAAGTCTCTCCTTGAGTCACCTAGGTGACATGGTTCTGAACTTTCCTTCACATAGAGCTTAAATTTAGGCTCTGATACCACTTGATGCAGAACCCTTCCCACTCCTTAGGTCTGTGTGACCTCCTGGTCTAAGGACTGTTGACTTTGGGAGCTAAATCCGCTCACATGTTCTCTCTCATCCCTCAAATCCACAACATAAGCTTTAAAATATTCTTATTGAACACAAAATCTACTTTTCGGGGGTCCCCGAGCACTAGCAGAGCTTATTTGGGAACTGTGGGCTAAAACTGTGGGCCAAAAATCCAGTCTCCAAAGAATTCAGGACTTTAGATCTATCAAGATTTGGGAGTCTCCATCGAATAGGACTCAAATCCTTTTGAACACCTAATTAACGGAGCATTGAACCACAACAGGGATCGATGACTCACAACGTTCGCTCCAATCTATGACTCTGATTGATTTCAAAATTTTGGGATTCGGTAAATCTAACTGTTCCAAAACAGTGCACTCCCGGAGATTCGGATTAACAAAGGTGTATCGAGAGGCTCCTATTCTCCTATCATATTGATGGCTGACAGTCACTTCAGGCTTCAGGAATTTTGAAGAACTGTACCACAATTCTCTTGGAGCGTCAGACTGTCGAATACAGACACAACAAGAAATAAATGGCTCACACCTCCCCATCAACTAATGACCATGATCCACTCTGGGACTCCAGGCTCCAAGAGTTCTGGAAGCCTAACCCTTGCAATCCTTTGGAGAGCCAGACTAGCGAATTCCTGAAGGACACAAATCGATGACCACCACACTCTATCAAACGGATGGCCCATATCTATTTCGGGCTTCAGGGGTCTGGGTGTGTTCACAATGTGAAACCTTATATCTCCTGAATACATGAAATGTTGAAGGATCTCTCCTTCCTCCACGTGTCCTCTTTTATATCAACGACCAAGATGAATCCCGTTGTTCGAGACTTCAACAATATTTTCTTCCAAGAATCCTTCCATTCCTTCCCCCCAGAGTACTAGTTCTCCAGACCTTTGGATCTTCTGCCATGTTCCCTCCTCTGATCAATGGTTCAGATCAACTCTAGACTTTGAGACTCTGGGGAGATCGTTCTCCGCTTCCCTCTATTCTCCCAGACTCCTCATCTTCTGAATGTAATGATCTGTTGACACGTGTCCTTTGGGAAATTTATGGTCATGATTAGCCCCTCCCTTCGGGACTTTTGCCTCCTCCATGCTCTATGATCCAAATATCACGAATGCATGAATTCCAAAGGACTTCAAAGGTTAACCATCATGCAATTTCTCCATATCTAACTATTGTCAGATCTCCTGCGAATTCGTGAATGGATTTCATCCCTTCGGCCTTTAAAACAAACAAAATCCCCCCTCCTTAAGGATTTTGATGCTATCCTTTCTAAGATTTGACCTTTGAAGTATCTCAAAACTATGGCGTACTCCTTGTGTCCTTTGAACTTTTGAAGGATTTTGGGACTTAGAGATTTTTACGAAAATATTCCTACGCGCTCCTTGCGGTCATCCTCTCTAATATTAATTCCACACTTTGACTAAGTGTTGGCCCGAAACACACCTTGCACGAGTCTTCTTCAAACTCTGATCTCCATCGAGCGACTGTGCACTCCTTGCACTTCCTCTGCAAATTTTCACGCTAAATATTCTAAGCTTCAGAGTCAATCTTTACTTGGCCCTCACACTTCTTGCAGGCACTATGCACTCCTTGCACTAGAAATATCAGAAGAGAAACAACTGAAACTTATGAAAACATTAACAGTTCACTCATATAACTGTGAAAAGCATACTTAGGCACATAAAACACATAAAACAGAAAGAAACATCACATGTACTCAATGAATGCAAATGAATACAATAACATACATTTGGAATCAAACCTCTCTTCTTGTATTCATTCAACGAAATATGTACATGGACTCATGCAGCTCTTTGCATCTCTCTACAATATCTAGCAGAAATAACAATAACATTCAGCCACCTCATTTGGGCATCGGTTACATATATTTATACAAGGAGATTCTTCTCGGACCTTCCTACCAACTATCTTAGTTCTAACCTATCCCAATTTAAAACACCTATCTACTAAGGCATATTACAATAAATGGCCATTACATTCAGATACTATGTGATGCTCGAAATCTATACAATCTTATCTTTCATTAAAGAGAAATACAATCTCCTAGATTGCTTAGAATAATTCCAACCTCAAAATATTAAATAGCCTTAATTACAAAGTCTCCAAAACATCAAATGATACTCTCTCCTCAGAATTCAAAAATAAAATAAAATTTGTGCACTAGGTGCTGAGTTGTCCTCTAATCGACCTCTTTAATTGTTGATGGTGATGCTCTTGCATTAGAGAGAGAGATATATTTTTGGAGGGAGTGAGATATAGGGAGAGAGAAAGACAGAGGGGGGGATATTATATATATATACAGAGAGAGAG
>ML802719.1:105519-126435 GCA_009831015.1 Picea engelmannii | reverse complement strand
CAACCCTTGAAGAAAGCCCCGTAGCACAAATGTTGGGTAATGGACCCAAGATTGTTTGATGTAAATACGACTTTTTATTGTCTTTTCATGGTTGATAATAAGTAGAAATGGATGAACTCCAAAGTGGTCCCCTTATGGTGAAAGCCCTCATGGGAAGATGTTTTGCGGATTGAGTTATCCTAGAAGTATGGTTAGAGAACCCATGCTTATTTGTGGAATAATGAGATGAAGTTCAGTTAATTTTTTATTGAAACTATCCTAGATGGATAGTGTTTTTCGTGCTATTTTTGGTGGTATGTGGAACGCCACATAACTCCTCACGGTTAGAGAGTTATGGCCATGAGAAGTTGGAGAACCCAGGTTTGGGTAATGGACCCAAGTTTTTTTTATGGATAATGGTATGAGTTTTGATATATTTGCAGGTAATACTATTCTATATGGATGGTACATGTCATTCAATTTCTGGTGGTATGTGGAATGTCACATAACTCCTCATGGTTTGAGAGTTATCGCCTTACGAAGTTGGAGGACCCTCTTATGTCATCTAAAAGCCCCAAAAGGTCAAAGTAGTCAAAGTGGTTTATGAGATTTTATAAGGTAAATAATAAAGTGAATTGATGAGTGTACTATAATTCAAAGTGAATAGAAAATAAATTATTTAAATAATAAATTTAATGGAGAAATTTGAAGTGGGTTAACCTTAAAATAAGGAAAGTGGGCAAAGTGACCTAGAAGATGTTTTTAAGGAAGCTACTTGGAGAGTATAAATAAGAGGCAAGGCTCTCTCATTTTAGACACACTTGAGCATATTGAATAACTATAGGTGTCTTAGGTAACCAAAGGAGATCTAAGAAAAATTTCTGAGGGAAGGTGAAGAAAAGAAGGTTGGAATTCAAGGAAGGATAAATTCTTTTGATGATGCTTTCTAAGGTATGTTATTTACAAGCCATCTCACCATTTTCACAATAAATTTGATTCTAGAATGATTCAGACCATGAAATTGATATTCCATTGAGGCAACATATCCAATAATGTTTGGTAAAAAAATAATCTTGTGGGTAGTTGTATTTTTGGAGTTACACTGCGTGGAAAATAGGGTTTGTGGCTAGTCCTGAAACTAGTCAAAAAAAGGTGTTTCAGGTAAAAATGCAATAACTTCTTCATAAAAGATCCACATTCAGTAATACAAAATGTGTTGGTTAGAGTACATTAATTAGTATTATTTATAACATTTTCAGATCGATTCAACAAATATTCCGTGTGGGGCACACTCTACAAGGTCTCTCTCTAGAATAAGCCAGAATTCAGCAAGGTATGCCATTTTTTCTATAACTACTTTTATGAGAGGTTTCCAAGTAGTGAAACCTGGAGTAATTGCATAAAAAACATTGAAGAACATTCTGTATTTGTTTCATATCTTTATTCATTACAGGTACAAAGTTATGATTATTTCAAGTTAGGGTTGTTGACTAATCCAAAACTAGTCATGTGAGACTAAAGAAAAGTTTGATGTAAATGCTAGTCTCTTGTTGCTTAAAGTTAAGGAAGGTTTGAAGGTATGTGATAATATACACCAAGTCTATTATAGAGTTATAAATCATATTTGGATGATGAAATTGATGAGGGCTTTTGGTTCAGGTACAACTTGGGTACATGGTTGAGACAAGTAGTTGATGAGTTGGCACATACATGAGGTGTATAGTTGATGATGTTGGTACATATTGATGAGTCATGGTTGATGAGTAGTTGAAAAATTATTGGTACATGGTTGGTTTCACTTTTTTATGGTATAGGTTGGTGCATGGTTGATGCACTTTTTTATGGTATAGGTTGATTACAAGTTGATGCATGGTTCAGGTTTATTGGTACAGGTTTACAATTGTATATCTCATAGTGATAGTGTGACATTGGTTCCATCATTCTACTTCTACTTTAGGGCACTTGGACGGGGCAAGGACAGGTGGTTTTATCCACCTTTCGGTTGTAGTCAGAGAACATAGGGGGTTGTAGCCTCCTGTTTGTAGCCAGAGAATTGGGGAGTTAGAGCTTCCCTTAGGTTGTAGCCTGAGAAACTAGGGGGTTTGAGCCTCCTTCCAGTTGTAGTTGGAAAACAAAGGAAGTTGGTGCTTCCAATGAATGTAATTCTTCAAGACATATAAGAAAAAACATTACGTGGTATTCTCCCGATTTGGGTTTCCACATAAAACATGGGTGTACTGTGTATGTGTGTGATTGTTCATTTCTTATTGCTCATTATTGGATAATAAGTCTACATTGATATAACACTTGGATTATTTGAAGAAAAAGGATTATAATTACTCTATTACTAATTTACCCCCCCTCTCAGTAATCCAACAATTGGTATCATAGCAGGTTCCTTTAGAAATCAATTTAACCACTGAAAGGTAGATCATGGAGAGTATCAACTTGTATAAAAATGGAATACCACAGTTTGATGGAAAAAAGTATGCTTTTTGGAGCATAAGGATGAAGACATATATACAGGCACATGGATTTCAATTTTGGCAATCAATTGTAGATGGATACACAACACCAGCAGTTCCACCAACAAATGAAAAAGCAGTGAAACTCAGTGAGAATAATTCCAAAGCCAAAAATTCACTTTTGAATGGTCTCAGTGATACAGTATTCACCAAAGTTGCACATTGTAAATCCGCTAAAGAGATTTGGGACAAGATTCGAAATATTTATGAAGGAGATACAAAAGTCAAAGCAGCAAAGCTTCAAACTTACAGAGGTCAGTTCGAACAACTAAAAATGAAGGAAGATGAGAATATTGCATCTTACTTCTTACGAGCCAATGAAACAGTGAATGCAATCATAGGATTGGGAGAAGAAATCGAAGGATTTGTAATTGTTCAAAAAGTACTAAGATCTCTTCCTATGATATTTAACCCTAATATATCAGCACTAGAAGAAAGATCGGATCTAAACTCAATAAACATGGACGAATTGCATGGAACCTTTACAACATATGAAATGAGAACTGAATAAGAAAATCCATATGTAAAAGAATCAGCCTTCAAAGCATCCAAAATATCAAAGAAAAAGAAAAAGGAACAAGAAGAATATAGCAGGAACAATGACGTCTCAGAAGATGATGAAGAAGTGGCCAATTTCGTCAAAGACTAAACAAGGGAACCGACGATAGGTATAGAGAAAAGCATCCTTTAATTTGTTTTAATTGTGATGGTATTGTTCATTTTGATAACAAATGTACTCATAAGAAAAAGAGAAGTGATGAAGGTTACTTAAAAGGAAAACACACATATAAAATCAAAAGAACTACAAAGAAAATTTACAACAAAAGCTTATGCACCAAAGAAGACATCTCATCATCAGTTGAAGATGAAGTCAGTGACAATGAGACATGAAGAGTTTTATTCATGGCAGTAAAAGACTCTGACAAAGAAGACTCTGAAGAAGAATATAAAGAAGCCGAAGAAGAATATGAAGAAGTCAAAAAAGAAATTGAAGAAGCAGAGGTTGACTATCGAGAAGAATTAATGTGTTCCATAGAAGTTATTAGAAGAAAAAAGAAGAAAAACAAGAAACTACAAGCAGAACTAGACAATAAAAAGGATACTCGAGAACTATAACAAATGATCACAAAATTGAAGATTCAAATAGAAGAAGATAAAATAATTGATGAAGCACTCAAAGAAAAGCTAGAAGAAAAGGACAGGATCATTGGAAACTTGGAAGCAGAGATTGTTGCACTAAGAAGGGATATTCAAAAGAAAAATATGCAGAATAGCTCAAAAGTTCTGGATGGCATTATCAATAGTAAAAAATATCATCTTTACAAGTCTGGACTTGGATATAATTAGACAGAAAATGGATCAAGCTCCAAAACAACAGAGCAAGAAACATATCCAAAAATTTATGCAGAAACAATCAAAGGGGATAGGAAGATATACAAGGAAGATTATAGGGACACTCCTTCACCAAGAAGATTCATATTTCAGAATCAACAATAGACAGATAGGCCTCAATAAGAATAAGGATTCATAAGAGCACCTCATTTAAAAAGATCTTCAACTCCCAGGTATCAAAGTATATTTTTTGGTTTATGTTATGCATGTAATAATTTTGGACATAAAGTTGTGAATTGCAGAGGTAACAAAAGGAACAATAACAACTTTGAGAGTCATACACAAAGGGGTTATTCAAGAAGACCTAGTGAAACACAAAGAAGAAGTTACAACAGGTTTGAATCTTTGAGCACTGGAGTGTAATGTTACAAATGTAAAAAATTTAGACACGTGGCCAAATATTGCAGAATGACATTCCTTCCTAAAGAACCTCAACAGAATAACAACACTCAAAGACAAGAACCTCAGACAATGACATGGATAAGAAGGCAAGATCAGTATAGAAATGAAGAATGCACAATTGCTCTAATAGCTAAGCAGAAGAAATGCGGTTGGTATGCTGACATTGAATGTGCAAAACACATGACAGGTGATAGAGACAAATTTCTTACATTACAAAAGGAAATAAATGGATCAGTCTCCTTCAGAAATGATGATTTAGCCAAAATCATTGGAAAAGACACAATCTAAATTGGGAACAAGAATGAAAAGGCATAAAATGTTCTACTAGTAGAAGATATGAAACATAATCTTCTAAGTGTGAGTCAAATGTGTGACCAAGGTAATAAAGTTACTTTCAATTCATAAAAGTGTGAGATAAGAAAAGAAGGTTCAAGGAAATTGGTCGCTACAACTGAAAGAACTTCAAGCAACATATATGTGTTAAGTGAAATTGGAAATGAAAAGTGTTTTCTAGGAAAGGAAGATGAAAGTTGGCTATGGAATAGAATAATGGGGCACATACATTTTAATAACCTTGTCAAATTCAGCAAAAGAGAAGCAGTCAAATAAATGCCCCAGATCATGAAACCAACCAACACTTTATGCAAGCATTGTCAACAAGGAAAGAAAACAAAGACTAGGTTTAAATCAAAGGAATATTCAATGACAAGACCACTGGAAATTATGCATACTGATCTAGTTGGACAAACTAAAATAAAGGGCTTACAAGGTGAGAAATAATTCATGTTATTAGTTGATGATTATACAAGAATGACTACAGTTTTCTTTCTCAAGAATAAGTCAGAAGCTTTGGAAAACTTCAAGATCTACAAGGAAATGGTTGAAAATGAAATGGATTCAAAAATCAAATGCTTGATATCTGATAATGGAGGAGAGTTCACCTCAAAGGAATTTATGGACTACTACAACAATCATGGAATAAAAAGGCAATTCTCCATTGCTAGGAAACCTCAACAGAATGGAGTTGTTCAAAGAAAGAATAGGACAATAGAGGAAATGGCTTGAACAATGTTAATGGATTCGAAATTGACAGATATTTTTTGGACACAGGCAGTGCATACAACAATTCACATTTAAAACACATTAATTCTCAGAAACAACACTGAAAAAACTCCTTAGGAACTATGGAAAAGAAGACCAACAAATGTAAAGTACTTCAGATTTTTTGGAAGAAAATGCTATATCAAAAGAGAATATGGTGGAATGGGAAAGTTTGACTCTCGTTTGGATAAAGGAATACTTGTTGGTTACTCAAGTACAAGGAAAGCATACAAGTTTTACAATCTAAGATTGAACAACGTTGTGGAAAGCATTAATGTAACAATTGATGAAACAGGGAAACCAAAATCAAAGGAAGAAAATGAATCAATGAAACAAACCTTAGAAGAAGAAGCAAAAGATGAAAAAGAAGTAGAAGAGGAAGATGAAGAGAATCCGACAAATGCAGAAGAGCAAGTTTAGCAAGTGTCTCCAAAGACACCCAGTAAACAAGTACAGAAGAATCATCCTTCAGATCAGATTATCGGAAACAAACATGCAGGCATTGATATTAGAAGAATAATCCATTCACCAGAACAAACACACCTAGCACTCTTATCTACAATTGAACCAAACTGTTTTAAAGAATCCAGCAAGGATGAATCTTGGAATAAGGCCATGGATGAAGAATTGGATCAAATAGAGAAAAATGACACTTGGAAACTGGTTCCATGACCAAAGAATAAGAATGTGATTGGCACAAAGTGGGTCTTCAGGAATAAATTTAATGAATATGGACAGGTTATAAGGAACAAATCTAGATTGGTATGCAAAGGATATGCACAGGTTGAAGGAATTGACTTTGAAGAGACATTTTCCCCAGTTGCCAGAATGGAAGCAATCTATTTTCGTTTAGCTTATGCATGCTCCAAAAATATTAAAATGTATCAAATGGACGTAAAATCGGATTTTCTGAATGGGGAACTTGAAGAAGAAGTCTACATTGAACAACCAGAAGGAGTTCATTTGTCAGAAAACACAGATTATTAGTGTAAATTAAAGAAAACCTTGTATGGTCTAAAACAATATCCTAGAGCATGGTACTCTAGACTGGATAAGTATCTGCAACAGGCAGGGTTCAGAAAAAGAAGTGCAGACATCAACCTCTACATCAAGGTAAGTCAAGGTAATATTTTATTAATTGAAATTTATGTTGATGATATTATTTTTTGTAGTGATGATGACAGGTTAAGCCATAAATTTGCAAAATATATGTAGAATGAATTTGAAATGTCATTACTTGGAGAACTATCTTTCTTTCCAGGACTTCAGATACGCCAAAGCAACCAAGGAATTTTTATTTCTCAAACCATGTATATCAAAGAAATTATAAAAGAAAAAATGCAAATGGTTAGTGGTCGGTCGGAGTCACGATATAAAAGCACAAGTGAAAATGTGAATCGGTCCGTCCGCCAAAGTGTCCATTGGGACATTTTCAGAAAAATGACTAAGTTACGAGAAATATAGTAGAGGAAAAATGGTCGTACGAGCTTCAAAATAGGGTGACAAGGGCTCCCGAGGAGACGTAATGCCCCGCCTGTCAAATTGTATATATATTCTTCTTCTACTCATGACAACTCAGTGGTTCTCTTATTTCCATTAACAACCAAAAAACACCTATTCAACAGTGATTTACGAGAGCCGTCTACAATTCCTCCACATATTGGAACATGGTCTACATTTGGACCACAAATTATCTATTACAATACATTAATATAAATACAATTTAAATTAATGATCCTATGACTTCATATTAGTTTTTCCTTTCAACACTTTGCCAATTTTCTCTCCGCGGGGTCATGCCTTGGCGCTAACGAAATTTTATGCCCCATATTATGTTATATACATTTTGCACACAGCATTTCCGTGATATAAATTTTGCACCAAACACTTCTGTCATTCAAAGTGGATTTTAGCGGTCAGTCGAAGTCATGATTTAAAGGAAAAAGTGCAAATGTGAACCGGTCCATCTGCCAACGCGCCCATTTGGACATTTTCTAAAAAACGACTAAGTAACGAGAAGGATAGTAGAGAGGAAAAATGGTCGTCACAAGGGCTCCCCAGGAGACGTAAGACCCTGCCTATCAAATTGTATATATATTATACCTCTACTCGTGACAACTCAGTGGTTTTCTTATTTCCATTAACAACCAAAAAAACGTATTCAATAGTGACCTCGGGTTGGCGCTATTATACATCTTACACCCAAAACTTTTGTTTTTTGCAATTCCTCCACATATTGGAACATGGTCTACATTTGGACCACAAATTATCTATTACCATACATTAATATAAATAAAACTTTTAATAAATATACTTAGACTTGAACCTAAACTTCCGTACTCTACAATTCATCGCAACTTGATGTTATCGATTTATTATGCCCCTTGTTCCCTGATATACATGTTTCACACCACATTTCCGTGATATACAGTTTGCACCAAACACTTGCATCATATACAGTTCAAACTCGATTATAAAGATCGCCTATCCGAAAATCCACAATCTGAAAAGTGGCTAGGCATCAAATGGTTAGTAGTTGGTCGGAGTCACGATATAAAAGAACAAGCGCAAATGTGAACCGGTCTATCAGCCAAAGCACCCATTGGGACATTTTCGGAAAAAATGACTAAGTAACGAGAAAGATAGTAGAGGAAAAATGATCGCATGGGATTCAAAATAGGGAGACAAGGGCTCCTAAGAAGATGTAGTGCCCCGCCTGTCAAATTGTATATTCTACTTCTACTCATGGCAACTCAGTGGTTCGCTTATTTCCATTAACAACCAAAAAAAACTTATTCAACAACAATTTACGAGAGCCCGACAAACCCCCGCATTGTTGCTATTATAGATCTTACACCCAAAACTTGCATGATTTACAGTTCCGCTGTATACATCTTGCACCAAAAACTTCCATGGTCTGCAATTCGTCCACATATTGGAAAATGGTCTACATTTGAACCACAAATTATCTATTATGATACATTAATATAAATACAATTTTAATAAATGTACTTAATAAATGTTGGACACAACACTTCCTTGATATACATTTTTCAAAAAACACTCCCGTCATTTATAGTTGCACCCAAAACTTGCGTCATCTACAGTTCTGTTGTATACATCATGCACCAAAAACTTTCGTGCTCTACATTTCCTCCACATATCAGAACATGGTCTACATTTTGACCATAAATTATCTATTACAATACATTAATATAAATAAAATTTAAATTAATGGTCCTATATTGTCACATCATGATCTCGAACGACTGCAATTCATTTCAACACTTAGCCAATTATCTCTCCACGGGGTCGTGCCTTAGCGCTAATGGAATTTTATGCTCTATGTTTCGTGATATACATGTTGCACACAACATTTCTGTGATATACATTTTGCACCAAGCGCTTTCATCATTCAAACTAGATGTTAGCGGTCAGTCAGAGTCATGATATAAAATCACAAGCACAAATGTGAACCGGTCCATCCGCCAACACGCCCATTGGGACATTTTGGGAAAAACGACTAAGTAACGAGAAATATAGTAGAGAGGAAAAATGGTCGTCACAAGGTCTCCCAAGGAGACGTAAGGAACCACCTGTCAAATTGTATATATATTCTTCTTCTACTCGCAACAACTCAGTGGTTCGTTCGACCCCGGGTTAGCGCTATTATAGATCTTGTACCCAAAAAGTGCATCATCTACAGTTCCGTTGTATACAGCTTGCACCAAAAACTTCTGTGGTCTGCAATTCGTCCACATATTGGAACATGGTTTGCATTTGGACCACAAATTATCTATTACGATACATTAATATAAATACAATTTTGATAAATACATTTAAAATTGAACCTGACTTTTTTCAAACTCGTCGATCGGTGCTATATCATCACATCATGAGCCCGACTAACCGCAATTCCTTTCAACAGTTATCCAATTATCTCTCCACGGGGTCGCGCCTTAGGGCTAATGAAATTTTATGCTCCATGTTCTGTGATATACATGTTGCACACAACACTTCTTAACAACCAAAAAAAACTTATTCAACAACGATTTACGAGAGCCCGGATGACCCCCTGCATTGGCGCTATTATAGATCTTTCACCCAAAACTTGTGTGATTTACAGTTCCTCTATATACATCTTCAACCAAAAACTTATGTGGTCTGTAATTCATCCACATATTGGAACATGGTCTACATTTGAACCACAAATTATCTATTACAATACATTAATATAAATACAATTTTAATAAATATATTTAATCCATGTTGCACACAACACTTCCTTGATATACATTTTGCACCAAACACTTCTGTCATTTATAGTTGCACCCAAAACTTGCATCATCTACAATTTCGTTGTATACATCCTGCACCAAAAACTTATGTGATCTACATTTCCTCCACATATTGGAACATGGTCTACATTTTGACCACAAGTTATCCATTACAATACATTAATATAAATACAAATTAAATTAATGGTCCTATATCATCACATCATGATCCCGATCGACCGAAGGTCATTTCAACACTTAGTCAATTATCTCTCCGCAGGGTCGCGCCTTAGCACTAATGGAATTTTATGCTCCATGTTCCATGATATACATGTTGCATACAACATCTCTATGATTTACATTTTGCACCAAACACTTCCGTCATTCAAAGTGGATGTTAGCAGTCGGTCGGAGTCACTATATAAAATCACAAGTGCAAATGTGAACCGGTCCGTCCACGAATGCACCCATTGGGACATTTTCAGAAAAACAACTAAGTAACGAGAAATATAGTAGAGAGGAAAAACGATCATCACAAGGGCTCTCGAGGAGACATAAGGCTTCACCTGTCAAATTGTATATATATTTTTCTTCTACTCGTGACAACTCAGTGGTTCGCTTGACCCCCGGGTTGGCACTATTATAGATCTTACACCCAAAAATTGCATCATCTATAGTTCTGTTGTATACACTTGCACCAAAAAATTATGTGGTCTGCAATTCCTCCACATATTGGAACATGGTCTGCATTTGTAATACAAATTTTCTATTACAATACATTAATATAAATACAATTTTAATAAACATATTTAAACTTGAACCTGAATTTTTTCAAACTCGTCGATCGGTGCTATATCGTCACATCATGAGCCTGGCCAACCGTAGTTCCTTTCAACACTTAGCCAATTATCTCTCTACGGGGTTGCGCCTTAGGGATAATGAATTTTTATGCCCCATGTTCTGTGATATACATTTTGCACACAACACTTTCGTGATATACATTTTGTACCAAACACTTCCGTCATTTACATTTTGATGCGCTATTATAGATCTTGCACCCAAAACTTGCATCACCTAAAGTTCCATTGTTCCTTTCAACACTTAACCAATTATCTCTCTGCGGGGTCGCGCCTTACCACTAACAAAATTTTATGCCCCATGTTCTGTGATACACATGTTGCACACAACATTTTCGTAATATACATTTTTCACCAAACACTTCCGTCATTTACAATTCGACCCCATTTTCCACAATTTACCTTGTAACCTACTTGGCAAGGACTACGCTCTCATGTAGCTCTTGTTTAGATTGTAATTGGAACAACCCTTTCTCAAATTGAATTCTTTTAATTGTCCTTTTATCTATCTAAATTAGCATTGTTACTTGGTTATGATGCAATTATTTTTTATAACTTAGTGTGCCACATGGGAAATAGAAGCAATCTTTGGAATGGTATTTTGTATTCTGAATAAGTTCTTGTGTTTATTAGCTTGAAAAGGGTTTTAGGATATTTACAAATAGTTGTACCTATAAGTGTTATTGGTCCACAATAATATTTGTTTTGAAGATATGTACTCATTCTTGTGGAAGTTTGTAAGTATTAGCTAACTTATGATTAATTCAAAATTGCAAAGCATAGTTTCAAAATCCAGATTCAGTTTCCATGTATATACTATATTGTGTGTGAGATATGAAATCATGCATGTGGAAGGTTGTAAGTATTGACTAATTTTGATTAATTCATGACTGAAAATCATACTTCAAAATATAGAGTCAGTTTCTATGTATATAATGATTTTAATGTCATTTTTTTGGTACTTGGTTCCTTTACAGTGAATTAATGGGGCACCACAAGTATGAAACCAACATAAATTCTAGGGAGAATATGCAGCCTACAACTCGTGACTCTATTTTTGCAGCAGGTGATATTTTTCTTGAATCAACAATAGATGCTCTATCTATAGGGACAAACACCTATGGTCATGAGAAAGGAAATTCTCTAGGAATGAAAAAGTATTTAGAAAATCCTATAGTTATAAAGACATGTTTTTGAGGCATAAATGGATCAACTATCTATAAACGTAAAATGTATGCAAGGATATGATACTATACCATGTTTGAATCATATGTCTCCACTTAATTAGGATTCCACTAAGGTTTGAATAGAATTTTCAACCATGGGAAACATGGAGTATGAATTGCTTCACATTTTATTCATATGCTTGATCAAACTATTAATTGTTGATTAAGGTTGGTTGTCATTGATGTCAACCCTTGAAGAAAGCCTCGTTTTAAAAAGGTTGGGTAATGGACCCAAGATTTTTTGATGTAAAGATGATTTGTTATTGTCTTGTCATGGTTGATAATAAGTAGAAATTGATGAACTCCAAAGTGGTCCCCTTATGGTGAAATCCCTCACGGGAAGACGCTTTGTGGATTGAGTTATCCTAGAAGTATGGTTAGAAAACCCATGATTATTTTTGGAATAATGAGATGAAGGTTAGTGAATTTTTCATTGAAACTATCCTATATGGATAGTGCTTGTCATGCCATTTCTAGTGGTATGTGGAACGTCACATAACTCCTCACGGTTAGAGAGTTATGGCCATGAGAAGTTGGAGAACCCAGGTTTGGGTAATGGACCCAAGTTCGTTTGATGGATAATGGTATGAGTTTTGATATATTTGCAGGTAATACTATTCTATATGGATGGTACATGTCATTCCATTTCTGGTGGTATGTATAATGTCACATAACTCCTCACGGTTTGAGAGTTGTGGCCTTACGAAGTTGGAGGACCCTCTTATGTCATCTAGAAGCCCCAAAAGGTCAAAGTAGTCAAAGTGGTTTAAGAGATTCTAGAAGGTAAATAATAAAGTGAATTGATGATTGTACTATAACTCAAAGTGAATAAAAAATAAATTATTTAAATAATAAACTTAATGGAGAAATTAGAAGTGGGTTAACCCTAAAATAAGGAAAGTGGGCAAAGTGACCTAGAAGATGTTTTTAAGGAAGCTACTTGGAGAGTATAAATAAGAGGCAAGGCTCTCTCATTTTAGACACACTTGAGAATATTGAATACCTATAGGTGTTTGAGGTAACCAAAGGATATCTAAGCCTAATTTTTGAGGGAAGGTGAAGAAAAGAAGGCCGAAATTCAAGGAAAGATAAAAGTTTTTGATGATGTTTTCTAAGGTATGTTATTTACAGGTCATCTCACCATTTTCGCAATAAATTTTTTTCTAGAATGATTCAGACTGTAAAATTTCTATTCCATTGAGGAAACATATCCAAGTATCTGTGGTAAAAATTTCAGCTTGTGGGTCATTGTATTTTTGGAGTTACACTCCGTGGAAAATAGGGTTTGTGGCTAATCCTGAATTAGTCAAAAATAGGTGTTTCGGGTAAAAGAATCATAACTTATTCATAACAGATCCAAATTCAGTAAGACAAAACTTTTGGGTTATACTACAGTCTGTAGTATGTTTTTTAATATTTTAAGATGGATTCAACAAATATTCCGTGCGGGGCACGCTCTACAAGGTTGTTCTCTAGAATAATCCAAAATTCAACAAGGTATGCCATTTTTGTTATAAATACTTTTCTGAGAGGTTCCAAGTAGTGAAACCTAGAGGAATTACAAAAAACACACTGAATAACATTGTGGGTAAATTTTAGATATTTATTCATTACAGGTACAAAGTTATGATTATTTCAAGTTATGGTTGTTGACTAATCCAAAACTAGTCATGTGAGACTAAAGAAAAGTTTGATGTAAATGCTAGTCTCTTATTGTTTAAAGTTAAGGAAGGTTTGCAGGTATGTGATCATATACACCAGGTCTCTTACAGAGTGATAAATCATATTTGGATGATGAAATTGATGAGGTCTTTTTGTTGAGGTACAATTTGGGTACATGGTTGAGACAAGTAGTTGAAGAGTTGGCACATACATGAGGTGTATAGTTGATGATATTGGTACATATTGATGAGTCGTAGTTGATGAGTAGTTGACACATGATTGGTACATACTTGGTACATGGTTGGTTGCACTTTTTTATGGTACATGTTGATTATAGATTGTTTGGTACAGGTTGGTGCATGGTTGATGCACTTGTTTATGGTACATGTTGATTACAGGTTGAGGTACAGGTTGATGCATGGTTCAATGTTTTTGGTACAGGTTTACAACGATATATCTCACAGTGATAGTGTGACAATGGTTTCATCATTCTACTTCTACTCCAGGGTGGTTGGACGGGGTAAGGACAGGTGGTTGTAGCCACCTTCCATTTGTAGCCGGAGAACATAGGGGGTTGTAGCCCCCTTCTAGTTGTAGCCAGAGAATTGGGGAGTTAGAGATTCTCTCAGGTTGTAGCCTGAGAAACTAGGGGGTTGGAGCCTCCTTCTAGTTGCAGCTGGAAAACAAAGGAAGTTGGTGCTTCCAATGAATGTAATTCTTCAAAACATATAAGAAAAAGAATTATGTGGTTTTCTCCCGATTTGGGTTTCCACGTAAAAAATTGGTGTACTTTGTATGTGTGTGATTGTTCATTTCTTATTGCTCATTATTGGATAATAATTCTACATTGATATAACACTTGGATTATTTGAAGAATAATTATTATAATTACGCTATTACTGATTCACCCGCCCCCCCTCTCAGTAATCCAACAATTGGTATCGAAACGGGTTCCTTCAGAAATCAGTTTAACCACTGAAAGGTAGATCATGGAGAGTACCAACTTTTAAAAAACTGAAATACCACAATTTGATGGACAAAAGTATGCTTTTTGGAGCATAAGGATAAAGACATATATACAAGCACAAGGATTTCAAGTTTGGAAATCAATTGTAGATGGATACACAACACCAACAGATTATAGGGACACTCCTCCACCAAGAAGATTCAGATTTCAGAATCAACAACAGACAGATAGGCCTCAAGAAGAAGAAGGATTCATAAGAGCACCTCCTTTCATAAGATCTTCAACTCCCAGTTAGAAAACTATATTTTTTGGTTTATGTTATGAATGTAATAATTTTGGACATAAAGTTGTGAATTGTAGAGCTAACAACAGGAACAATAACAACTTTGAGAGTCATACACAAAGGGGTTATTCAAGAAGACCTAGTGAAACAGGAAGAAGAAGTTACAACAGGTTTGAATCTTTGAGAACTGAAGTGGAATGTTACAAATGTAACCATTTTGGACACGTGGACAAAGATTGCAGAATGATAGTCCTTCTTAAAGAACCTCAATAGAATAACAACAATCAGAGACAAGAACCTCAGAAAACGACATGGATGAGAAAGCAAGATTAGTATAGAAATGAAGAATGAACAATTGATCTAACAGCTAAGCAGAAGAAACGTGGTTGGTATGTTGACACTAGATGTTCAAAACACATGATAGGTGATAGAGACAAGTTTATTACATTACGAAAGGAAAGAGATGGATTAGTCTCCTTCGGAAATGATGATTTAGCCAAAATCATTGGAAAAGGCACATTCCAAATTGGAAACAAGAATGAATAGGCAGAAAATGTTCTACTAGTAGAAGATATGAAACATAATATTCTAAGTGTGAGTCAAATGTGTGACCAAGGTCATAAAGTTACTTTCAATTCACAAAAGTGTGAGATAAGAAAAGAAGGTTTAGGGAAATTGATTGCTACAACTGCAAGAACTTCAAGCAACATATATGTGTTAAGTGAAATTGGAAATGAAAAGTGTTGTCTAGGAAAGGAAGATGAAAGTTGGCTATGGCATAGAAGAATGGGGCACATACATTTTGATAACCTTGTCAAAGTCAACAAAAGACAAGTAGTAAGAGAAATGCCCCAGTTCACGAAACCAACCAATACTTTATGCAAGAATTGTCAACAAGTAAAGCAAACAAAGACCAGGTTTAAATCAAAGGAATATTCAACAACAAGACCACTGAAAATTGTGCATACTGATCTAGTTGGACCAACTAAAACAAAGGGCTTAAAAGGTGAGAAATACTTCATGTTATTAGTTGATGATTATACAAGAATGACTGCATTTTTATTTCTCAACAATAAGTTAGAAGCTTTTTAAAAGTTCAAGATCTACAAGGAAATGATTGAAAATGAAGTGGATTAAAAAATCAAATGCTTGAGATATGATAATGGAGGAGAGTTCACCTCAAAGAAATTTATGGACTACTGTAGCAATCATGGAATAAAAAGGCAATTCTCTGTTGATAGGACACCTCAACAGAATAGAGTTGTTGAAAGAAAGAACATGACAGTACATGAAATGGCTCGAACAATGTTAATGGATTCAAAATTTACAGATATTTTTTGGACACGGGCAGTGCATACAACAGTTCACATTCAAAACAGAGTAATGCTCAGAAACAACACTGACAAAACGCCTTACGAACTATGGAAAGGAAGACCAACAAATGTCAAGAACCTCAGATTGTTTGGAAGAAAATGCTATATTAAAAGAGAATATGGTGGAATGGGAAAGTTTGAATCTCGTGTGGACAAAGAAGTACTTGTTGGTTACTCAAGTACAAGGAAAGAATACAAGTGTTGTAATATAATATTGAACAAAGTTGTGGAAAGAATCAATGTAACAATTGATGAAACAGGCAGACCAACATCAAAGGAAGAAAATGAATCAATGAAACAACCCTTAGAAGAAGAAGTAGAAGATGAAAAAGAAGTAGAACTGCAAGTTCAACAAGTGTCTCCAAAGACACCCAGTAAACGAGTACATAAGAATCATCCTTCATATCAGATTATTGGAAACAAAGATGCAGGAGTTGAGGCTAGAAAAAGAATCTATTCACCAGAACAAACACACCTAGCACTCTTATCTACAATTGAACCAAACTGTTTTGAATAAGACAACAAGGAAGAATCTTGGAATAAGGCCATGGATGAAGAATTGGATCATATAGATAAAAATGACACTTGGGAACTAGTTCTAAGACCAAAGAATAAGAATGTGATCGACACAAAGTGGGTCTTCAGGAATAAATTGAATGAAGATGGACAGGTTACAAGGAACAAAGATAGATTGGTATGTAAAGGATATGGACAGGTTGAAGGAATCGACTTTGAAGAGACATTTTCCACAGTTGCCAGAATGGAAGAAATCCATTTTCTTTTAGCTTATGCATGCTCCAAAAATATTAAAATGTATCAAATGGACTTAAAATCATGTTTTTTGAATGGGGAACTTGAAGAAGAAGTCTACATTGAACAACCAGAAGGATTTCAGTTGTCATAAAATGCAGATTGTGTGTGTAAAATAAAGAAGGCCTTGTATGGTCTAAAATAGCCTTCTAGAGCATGGTACTCTAGATGGGATAAGTACCTACAACATGCAAGGTTCAGGAAAGGAAGTGCAGACAACAACCTCTACATCAAGGTAAGTCAAGGTAATATTTTATTAATTGAAGTTTATGTTGATGATATTATTTTTGGTAGTGATGATGACAGGTTAAGCCAGAAATTTGCAAAAGATATGCAGAATGAATTTGAAATGTCGTTACTTGGAGACCTATCCTTCTTTCTAGGACTTCATATACGCCAAAGCAACCAAGAAAATTTTATTTCTCAAACCAATTATATCAGAGAAATGCTAAAAAGGTTCGATATGGAAGATTGCAAACCAATTATCACTCCCATGCAAACCAGTTGCAAGTTGAGAAAAGATGATGATTTGAAGTCTACATATCAAAGGCAATACAAATCAATGATTGGAAGCCTACTACATGTGACAACATCCAGACCAGATGTAATGCAGGTAGTTGAACAGGTGACACAATTTCAAGAAGCACCAAATGAATCACATGTATTAGCAGTGAAGAGGATTTTTAGATATCTCAAAGGAACAGAAGAGTTTAGATTATGGTATCCAAAAGGAAATGATCTATCACTTATTGTCTACATAGATTTTTATTGGGTAGGTTGTATTGATGACCGACGAAGAACCAGTGGAGAAAAATTCTACTTGGGTGAGTGTTTAGTATCATGGCTAAGAAAGAAACAATCATCAGTATCCTTATCTACAGCCGAGGCATAGTACATTGTAGCAGCATCATGTTGTACACAGGTTCTTTGGATGAAACAAAATCTAAAAGATATATAGGTTGAGTATGATGAGCCCATTCAAATATATTGTGATAATACAAGTGCCATTAGTATCTCAAAGAATCCGGTGATGCACTCCAAGACAAAGCACACTCCAATCAAGTATCACGTTTTACGGGAACATGTTGCAGAAAAGAACATCAGAGTTGAGTATGTGGGCACAAAAGAACAAGTGGCAGAAATATTTACAAAACCACTTCCACGGGAAGCCTTTGAGTATCTTCACCAGAGACTCGGAGTTATTTCTACTCCAAAATGAATGTTTTTGAGTGCTTATATTATATGTCTTATATGTACATGAGGAAGCACCATAAGAAGACAGTTCAGTCAAGGGGAGTAGCCCCAGATAAAAAGATACATTTTACATTGATGACAAAGGGGGAGAGATTTATCATATGCAGAGGACAAAGGCATGGTTAGTTGATTTATCAGATGCAGGGGATAGAGGCATGGTTCTATGGGGAGCATGAGTTATATGATTTCAATATTGCATCAGATTTTTTCCATCAATGCCAAAGGGGGAGATTGTTGATTAATGTTGGTTGTCATTGATGTCAACCCTTGAAGAAAGCCCCGTAGCACAAAGGTTGGGTAATGGAACCAATATTTTTTTATGTAAACATGACTCGTTATTGTATTTTCATGGTTGATAATAAGTAGAAATGGATTAACTCCAAAGTGGTCCCCTTATAGTGACAGCCCTCATGGGAAGGCACTTTGCGAATTGAGTTATTATAGAAGTATGGTTAGAGAAACCATGTTTATTTGTGGCATAATGAGGTGAATGTCAGTGAATTTTTCATTTAAAATATCCTAGATAGATAGTTATTTTCATGCCATTTCTAGTGGTATGTGGAACGTCACATAACTCTTCACGGTTAGAGAGTTATGGCCATGAGAAGTTGGAGAACCCAGTTTTGGGTAATGGACTCAAGTTTGTTTGATGGATAATGGTATGAGTTTTGATATATTAGTAGGTAATACTATTCTATATGTATGGTACATTTCATTCCATTTCTGGTGGTATGTGGAACATCACATAATTCCTCACGGTTTGAGAGTTATGGCTTTACGAAGTTGGAGGACCCTCTTATGTCATCTAGAAGCCCCAAAAGGTCAAAGTAGTCAAAGTGGTTTAAGAGATTTTAGAAGGTAAATAATAAAGTGAATTGATGAGTGTACTATAACTCAAAGTGAATAAAAAATAAATTATTTAATTAATAAATTTAATGGATAAATTAGAAGTGGGTTAACCCTAAAATAAAGAAAGTGGGCAAAGTGACCTAGAAAATGTTTTTGAGGAAGCTACTTGGAGAGTATAAATAAGAGGCAAGGCTCTCTCATTTTAGACACACTTGAGCATATTGAATACCTATAAGTTTCTGAGGTAACCAAAGGATATATAATCCTAATTTCTGAGGGAAGGTGAAGAAAAGAAAACTGAAAATCAAGGAAGGATAAATTCTTTTGATGATTCTTTCTAAGGTATGTTATTTACAGGCCATCTCACCATTTTCGCAATAAATTTTTTTCTAGAATGATTCATACTGTGAAGTTTATATTCCATTGAGGCAACATATCCAAGTATCTGTGTTAAAAAATTCAGTTTGTGGGTCATTGTATTTTTGGAGTTACACTATGTGGAAAATAGGGTTTGTGGCTATTCCTAAAACTAGTCAAAAACATGTGTTTCGAGTAAAAACGTTATAACTTATTCATAACATATACAAATTCAGTAAGACTAATTGTTTTGGTTAGACTAAAATATTTACTATTCTATGTAAAAGTTTCAGATCGATTCAACAAATATTCTGTGCGGGGCACACTCTACAAGGTCGCTCTCTAAACTAAGCTAGAATTCAGCAAGGTATGCCAATTTTGCTATAACTACTTTTTTGAGAGGTTCCAAGTAGTGACACCTAGAGGAATTTCATAAAAACACTGAAGAACATTGTGTATCAGTTTTGTATCTTTATTCATTACAGGTACAAATTTATGATTATTTCAAGTTAGGGTTGTTGACTAATCCAAAACTAGTCATGTGAGACTAAAGAAAAGTTTGATGTAAATGCTAGTCTCTTGTTGTTTAAAGTTAAGGAAGGTTTAAAGGTATGTGATCATATACACCAGGTCTATTACAGAGTTATAAATCATATTTGGATGATTAAATTGATGAGGGATTTTGGTTGAGGTGCAAGTTGGGTACATGGTTGAGACAAGTAGTTGATGAGTTGGCACATACATGAGGTGTATAGTTGATGATGTTGGTACATATTGATGAGTCATAGTTGATGAGTAGTTGACACATGATTGGTACATGGTTGGTTGCACTTGTTTATGGTACAGGTTGGTGCATGGTTGATGCACTTGTTTATGGTACAGGTTGATTACAGGTTGATGCATGGTTCAGGCTTATTGGTATAGTTTTATAGTTGTATATATCACAGTGATAGTGTGACAATGGTTCCATCATTCTACTTCTACTTCAGGGCAGTTGGACGGGGCAAGGACAGGTGGTTGTATCCACCTTCTGGTTGTAGCCAGAGAATATAGGGGGTTGTAGCCTCCTTCTGGTTGTAGCCAGAGAATTGGGGAGTTGGAGCTTCCCTCAGGTTGTATCCTGAGAAACTAGGGGGTTGGAGCCTCCTTCCAGTTGCAGTTATAAAGCAAAGGAAGTTGGTGCTTCCAATGAATGTAATTCTTCAAGACATATAAGAAAAAACATTCTGTGGTTTTCTCCGGATTTGGGTTTCCACATAAAACACTGGTGTACTATGTATGTGTGTGATTATTCATTTCTTATTTCTCATTATTGGATAATAATTCTACATTGATATAACACTTGGATTATTTGAAGAAAAAGTTTGATAATTACATTATTACTGATTCACCCCCCCTCTCAGTAATCCAACAAAGAGAAGGGAGAGAGAGAGAAGGGGGGGGAGAGAGTGAGATTGAGAGAGAGAGAGAGAGAGAGGAAGGGAAAGGTAAGAGAGAGATAGGGGGGGTGAGGGAGGTAGAGAGAGATAATTAGAGAGTGGGAGAGGGATGATTATAGAGAGAAGACAAAAAGAGTGAGTGGGGTAGAGAGATATTAGGGGG
>ML802719.1:58919-95720 GCA_009831015.1 Picea engelmannii | reverse complement strand
AATAGATGAATCATTATCCTCTTCATCTGAAGGATCATCATCATTGTTTGCACAAAGACTTTTCTTCTTAAAGTTATTCTCTTTAAATAAATTTATGTGTTTGTATTTATCCTCATCATCACAAGTCTGATCCTTTCCTTTGTGGGGACATTTATTTGAAAAATGACCTATCCTACCACAGTTAAAACATTTGAAGGGCAGTTTACCTTTGTATTTACCGGATCCTTTCTTCAATCTCTTCACAAATTTTGCTTCAATTTCATCGGGCTCAGAATCCTCATTCTTGTCTTCTTTAAATGATGCTTCTCTAGAGGTGGTTTTATCTTTAACTATTCTCATTTCATATGCAGTCAGTGTTCCGAGAAGTTGGTCAAACTACAAGGTTTTCAGATCATTAAGTTCTTCAATAGCAGAGACCTTCAGGTTGAACCTATTTGGGAGAGATCTCAAAATTTTCTCAACTAAATAAGGTTCCCAAATTGTTTCACCAATTGCCTTCATTCCATTTACCATTTCTTCTACTCTCAGAAAGTATTTTCCAACAGTTTCATCTTCCTTCATCTTCAGTTGTTCAAACTGTATTTTGTAGGTTTGAAGCTTTGCATCCTTTACCTTCTCATTACCCTCATAACTGTTAATGAGTTTGTCCCACATTTCTTTGGCAGTTCCTAGGTGCACAACTTTCACAAATTCTTCTTATACAAGCCCACTCAAGATAGCATTCATAGCCTTAGCGTTGAAGATAAATTATATTTTGTCATCCTTATTAGCTAGCACAATTAGCTTTACATAACCAGTCTCTACCACATCCCAGACATCTGCACCTAAAGCCATTATGTAGGTTCTCATTCTAACTTTCCAGAAGGTAAAGTTTGTTCCATTGAACAGAGGGGCCTTATTGGTTGAGTTTCCTTCATGGATTGACATGTTTAAGCTCTAGGATCTACCCTTAGATAAAAGGGGCCAGCTCTGATACCACTTGTTGGACAACTGAGAGGGGGGGGGGTGAATCCGTTGTTACCGTGCTTAAACAATTATGCTTCTCTTAAACTCTTTGCTGAGACACTAAATGATGATCACAATAATGCAGGGAAATAAACAGTGGCACATTTAGCATCATTCACATATATGAGAAACACAGAGATAGATATTTCATGAGGAAACCCATATAGGGTAAAAACCTCTTTTTATTTATATGATAAGTAATGGTTACAATCTTTACATTATCATACATATGAGCACCGACTCATAATGAGGCTACAACCTCTATTTAGAAAGCTGCAACTTACTGAGAGCACCAACTCTCTTTTTTCTCTAGCACCCACTAGAAGGAAGCACCAACTCCCTGGTTTTTCTAGCACCAACTAGAAGGAAGCACCAACTCCCTGGTTTCTCTAGCACAAACTAGAAGGAAGCACCAACTCCCTGCGTTCAAGCACCCACTTGAACCTCTGAGGACAATAGTCCTCCCTAGCACCTCCCAACCACCCTGAAATATAAATCTTTGCTTCTGAAACTTATTACAGTGATATAATGTTCAACAATGTCTTACCCAACCTATCATTGTTCTGCTACATTTCGTTGCTCTGTCTGCCTCATTGCCTTTCTGCTCACATCACTTGCACTGTCTGGTCTTCTACATTTTATGCTTTGTGCACCATCTCCATTCTCTGCACAGTTCATCTTCTATGCTATTCATCTGTTGCACTCTCCTCCTTCTTCACACCTGAATCACCTTTACCAACAACACTCACAACAACCTCCAACAGCAACAACAACCTCATCTCTTCTCTGTACTGTGTATTTATAGCTTATGTGCACCTTGTGCATTCAATGTTCTCCATGCCTCTGCATGCATACTCTTCATTGTTATTATCCACCTCTCGAGTGCTCTATCTGATCATCATCGTGACTCTTCAACTTCTCTGGTGGATCGCCCCGTGTGTCCAGTATCACTGGGTGTTATACTGAGATTCCTCAGCCTCTCTAGCAGTTGAGACTCTTCATCTTCTCTGTGACAGTCGAGCTCACCTTCTCTGTTTCAGTTACAGCCTCAATCCCATCTAGTTGTCAATCACCTCCACGAGTCGTCTTCATTCCACTGGCAGATTCCATGTGACTCTTCTGCTCCTCTGGAAATCACACTGAAGTCTCTTCGCATCCTCTGGTAGAAACCATCAATGGTTACTGGCAGTTTCACTGTGTCGTGCAATAGTAGTCCTCTGATCTTGTTCAAGTTCACCTGCACAATTGGATTAACTCTGAAGGGTATAGTCGTTATTTACCTGTTTCGCACTTTTGTTGTGAACTTATTATCTTCATCGACCTTGATCGACAGTTCATGATATTGATGAATTAACGGTCCTGATATTCTCGCAATATCGCATCTCGCGATTCCTGTGATGGAGGTTCTCATCACTCCAAGTTGCGATAGGCGAAGCTCCGAGATGAAGCTCAGATCAACGGTCCACGTTCTTGGTGATCCGACGGTCCTGATTTTCTAACAATCTCGCATCTTCGTTGTTCCTTTGACTTTCCAGTCAGCGAGATGACGTTCTTTCGCCACGTGTGATCCCCCACGCAGATCCAACGGTCCCCCTGTGATCCGGATCCGACGACTGTCCTTCTCTCGCTACCTCACGACCTCGTGACTTGGAGTACCCAATGTTTGGACTCTCAACCTGCAAACTCCTGAGTTCGCGAGATCTCTCGATCTCTCGCCACCTGTCCCCCCAGATGGACGGTCCTGATCTTCTCACCATTTTGTCGCCTCGCATCCTCACACCTCACGAATTTGAACACCCAATACTTGGGCCTTTATCTTGCGAACCCCCGACTTCACGAGATCTCTCCGATCTCTACCACGCGTCCTTCCTAGATGGACGGTCCTGATCTTCTCGCCACTTCGCTACTTCGTGACCTCGCGCCTCGCGACCTTTAACACCAAATCCTCGGCTCTTCCACTCACAATCTTCCGAGTTCGCTCAGATCTAACACCTGAGATCTATCCTTCTCTTCAGCGCGCGCTCTTCTTTTTTTATTCATATCTGACGGCCCTCATGCTGTCGGGAATTTTGGATGGGATCCAACGATCAACGACGCTTCTCCTCCAAGTTTACACATCCTTCTTACTTGGAAGAATTTCGACTCTGCATTAATTCCTCCTGAGCCTATGTTGTTCCTGTTTTTCCATCGATGCACATTCTGATCTTTCCATATTCACTGTTGTACTTGCCATCAATGACAAGCATACGTTATCTGTTAAACATTTGCCAACAAAATTTCCAAGACATTTGTAGAAAATCTCTTTCCACAGCTTATTAAATATATCCTTCTTTTGGTTGGTTTTTTCTACTCATTAGGATGAAGTTTTTGTTGTGAAAAATTCCATTCATTTCTTCATACTTTCATATTTGTGATTGTATATCCTAAGTACTATATTTTTCTTTCCTGCGTCTTGGAGCTTACTCAGTTCTCTTTGAAGACTGGGATCCTGAAGTTTCTTATAGCCCACTGATAGTATTTGAATCATATTTTCCAATTCTTATAGCCCACTGATAGTATTTGAATCATATTTACCATTTGGGGATTGTAGTATTGAAATTTCAACATATCATCTTTCCATTCTTGATTTCCTTCGGGTGAAATTCTAGGGAATGTTATTTCCATTTTCTAGGTTATTTTATTAGATAACTAAAATAGGTGCATACTGTAATAATAGGAACATACTATATAGAATGGGTTGCTTTACATTAAAATAGAGTTATACAATTGTTGCATTCAATGCTTCATGTGATAAAAATAATGCACATCTTTTTACTTTACCAATATGTTTTTTTATATCCTAACATTTAACATTTTCTTTTGGAAGCAATGCTTGTGTTGCTTCCATCTTTTAATTATCTATTGGTTCCTCTCTACCCT
The DNA here is from genome assembly GCA_009831015.1 of Picea engelmannii. Taxonomy (NCBI): domain Eukaryota; kingdom Viridiplantae; phylum Streptophyta; class Pinopsida; order Pinales; family Pinaceae; genus Picea; species Picea engelmannii. The sequence continues at coordinate 91,796 of ML802719.1, read as the reverse complement.
CATGTTACCTTTGTAGGAGTGTTTGTTGCTCTCTTTTACTTCTCTATTGGTTCCTCTCTACTCACATGTTACCTTTGTAGGAGTGTCTTTATATTATCTTTTTTTTGCTATTCGACATGTATTTTTAGTTTCTTAATTCATTATTCACTGTGTTTTAGGATTTGGAAAAAGGCAGGAGTATTGGATGGATTGATTTCAATGACTTCAATGTCAAGGAATATGAGTATTTTGAGAAGGCACAATTTCTTCCTTATATTTTGTACGAAGAGTCTTTGAAAACTATGAGGGAAATTACTAAATAGTCTATCAAATGCATAGATTATTGTCCAGTGCTCATTTTTTTGTTGATGTCTGGTATTTAGAATTTAATTTCCCCAACAAAATGACATATATGTTGATTCATAGGTTGAAAATGGTGATTTAAACTAGATAGTTCCCAATAAATTTGTGGCCTTTGGTGGCCCTCGTCACTTGATCAAGGAGTATGGAGGTACATTGCATCATCTGATTATTCTATCATCTTACTTTTTAGCATCTTTTGTCAGAGTGGCTAAATTGTTTTTTTAGTTTTGCAATAAATAATGATTTTGGTTGATTTGAATAAATGTGAATAATTGTATGTCAAGTCTCAACTCTGCTTCAACTTTTCTAATTAGTGTCAAATCAAGTAATGCAATCCCATATAATTTCTTGGTTTGTTTTTACTATTTGCTTCATGTTTGAGAGTTGATGGGATTTCCCCCTTTCCATGTATCCTAGGTCTTCCTAATGAAATATTGTAATGTAAATAACATGGAATAGCATGAAAAACTGTAGACAAGATCTTGGGACTCAAGGTAATACAACAATTCCACATGTTGTTCTTGCCTTTCCATCAAAGGACATTTTGATAGTTGAAGATTTATGCATATGTTCTTTTGATATTCCAAAATTGGCAATAAAATTTAGACCACATATATTTAGACTAGATCCATTATTGATTAAGATCCTCTCAATAAACTTGTCAAAAATGACAGTAGTAATATAAATAGGAGGGTTACTCTTTATAACATAAGGATCTTTATTATCATAAAGACCAAAAGTGATGTGTGGGATAACTTTAACCCTCGAAATCCTTGAAATCTTTCTATTGAGGGACTATGGTTTATGAGAGAACTTGAAGTAAAATGTCCTTATGTGATTGAGAGGTTTGCAATAATTCCAAAACAAAATTATTTGCAAGGGTCTAATGTAGTTGTTCAACCAAGTGAAACTATTTTACTCCACTTTTACACTGGACATTCCGCTTCGACAACTAGGAGATCCTTGAATGGAAGATTGTTAAATTGTACTTCACCTATTTGTTGTTCTCATTGAAGTTTTTTTTTTTTAGATGTGTCACTATTGCACAATGATGCCAAAATACTATGTTGACTATTTTAAACAGATTTAAATCTTATAAATTTGTGATCTGAGCTAAATTGACTTTATCATAATCATGTGTTAGTTATTATCCCTGTATTATGTTTCTTTCTTTATGCATATATAGTGTAATCTCTAATTTGAGGTTATTACAAATAGGAATTTCTATTGTGATCAAACTCGGTAAGAGAATGTATGATAAACATGGTTTCACATACCATGGCCTTTTATTCTATGATATCTATTTCTTAGTTGGAAGGTTTCAACTATGAGTGTGCTTCATAAGACAATATCAATTGATATATTTTACCAGTTATTCATTTCTTAATTATTTCTAATATATTTTATGTTTTCCTCTCATAACCTTATCTCGTCAGTTTCCCACCTAAGTGGATTGTCTAGCAATTTTTTGAAATTGCAGAAGGATGTCCAGGATCAATTGTTGTCCATTGTAAGGTGATTTCCTTGCTCCATTATCATCCTTCAATGAAGTTTTATTGGACATTTAATATGTCATATTTTTCCCTCCTTTGTCCTATTTAAATTTGTATCTAGTACGATAGATGTAATTGTGTACTCTGGTTTCAACTATTGTATTTATTGTCTTTTTGCAATCACTAGGCATTAAGTTATTTATTGACTAATTTGTATTCTTGGTGGCAACACATAGGATTGGGGCAAATTGGGGTATTGATTGGTTGTTATATTATGAAACACTACCACTTTACTGACATTGGCGTTGGTTATTTCCTTCCTAATATTTGAAGTTAAATTATTACACTAAACATAGAAACACAATAGTGGAGTTACTATCTGGGATCTTGGATATCATGTTTCAAACATGAATCATGATCCTTTGCATGTTTCCTATTTTTAAAATAGAGTTCTAATTTAGATTGTAATTGGAACGATCCTTTCTCAAATTGAATTATTTTATTTGTCCTTTTATATATCTAAATTAACATCGTTACTTGGTTATGATGCAATTATTATTTATAACTTAGTATGCCACATGGGAAATAGAAGAAATATTTGGAATGGTATTTTGTATTCTGAATAAGTTCTTTTGTTAATTAGCTTGAAAAAGGTTTTAGTATATTTACAAGTAGTTATAACTAGAAGTGTTAGTGGTCCACAACAACATTTTTTTCGAGATATGTAGTCATTCTTGTGCAAGGTTGTAAGTATTAGCTAACTTATGATTAATTCAAAACTGCAAAGCATAGTTTCAAAATTCAGATTCAGTTTCTATGTATATACTATAGTGTGTGTGAGATATGCAGTCATGCATGTGGATGGTTGTAAATATTGACTACTTTTGATTAATTCATGACTGGAAATCATACTTCAAAATATATAGTTAGTTTCTATATATGTAATGATTTTAATGTCATTTTTTTGGTACTTGGTTCCTTTACAGTGAATTAATGAGACACAAAAAGTGTGATACCAACATAAATACTAGGTAGGATATGCATCCTACAACTCATGACTCTATTTTGGCATCAGGTGATCTTTTTCTTGAATCAACAATAGATGCTCTATCTATAGGGACAAACACCTATGGGCATGAGAAAGAAAATTCTCTAGGAATGAAAAAGTATCTAGCAAATCATGTAGTTATAAAGACATGTTTTTGAGGTATAAATGAATCAACTATATGTAAACATAAAACATGTGCAAGGATATGATACTATGCCATGGTTGAATCATATGTCTCCACTTAATTAGGTTTCCACTAAGGTTTTCATAGAATTGTCAACCATGGGAAACATGGAGTATGGATTGTTTCACATTTTCTTTATATTCTTTATCAAACTATTAGTTTGTTGGACACACCAACTACACTGAGAGGGGGGGGGTGAATAGTGTAGGTCTCTTTTTCCCAAAACCTCCCCTTCACAAAACTCATTATCTAGCAATCACCATTTACTTATTACTTATTGTTGTCATTTATAACTAGTTAAATGTGAACATATATCAACAATATATATTGGCAAAATCTCATCAACAAATCATCACCACAAGGAACACAAAGAACACAAGATGTATGCACAATTTTCTTTTTATTATGGACTACAATCCTTGGGTTATCGGAAACAACTGAATAGAGTACAACTCTACAAGAGCACCGTCTCTATAATGCAAGACTCAACTTACACCCTCAACACCAACTGAGATGAGGCAACAATCCTCAATAGATATCAATCTGTCAACAGGTACATGACCTGTCAGTGGTGCAACACGCGTATGTACGCGCCCTACCAGTAGTACAACTTGCGTATGTATGCATCTAGTATGTACTATAGCCTGCCTATCACTTCTGAGTTACTTAGGGTTTTCTCTTCAAGATGAACTCATATCCTTTGCAACCTTCAATCACATTCTCTTCTATTTATCACTATCCAATCTGACCCATAACCACTCACAACACATCCAAGCTCTCCAACAACTTACTCATGCTCCTCAACCATACAATATGAATGCTACTCAATCATGTATAAGCAACCAATATACTACATAAATCATATCAGTATTGAATCATAAGAGTACTACTCACTCCATCAACCAACACAAACCAAGTCATAACAACCATACCAAGAATGCCTTAAGCATTCAAAACACCACAGGAAAGAGTATCCATCAAGACAACAATGTAACCATACCAGAGTCTTCGTGGTAGATCTGATCCCATAGAATGTAGATTTGTAACCTGCTTCAGTCTTCAGGAGCCTGGCACCATCTCACACACGAGTCTACATGAATTCATCCACTGTACGCACCCTATCCTCATTCATCTCGTGTATGTACGCACCTTGGCTCACTGCAGCCCACATATACCTCGAAAACTAGGGTTTCTGAACTTCTGAGACTTTTGTCGTCATGATCTCAGACTTGCCGAAACTTTGATGCATCCATGAGATCCTCCAGATCTCCTCTCTCTTGGAATAGATCTTCAACACATGCTCAAGGGATGCACAAGAGATACATAAGATATTGCATAGGAGGTTCATTTCACAAGATACCCTTGCCTCTTATTTATACTCTCCAATTAGTTTCCTTAGAAGCATATTCTAGGTCACTTAACCCACTTCTAGGTCACTTAACCCATTTCTAGGTCACTTAGCTTATTTTCCTCATTTTTAGGGTTAACCACTTTCCACAATTAGAAAGTTCTCCATTACTTTATCATTTAAATAATAATTTATTCTTTTCAAAAACTTTGTGTTCTTTGACCTCTTGGGGCTTCAAGCCAATATATGAGGGTCCTTCATCTTCGTAAGGCCATAACTCTCAAACCATGAGGAGTTATGTGACATTCCACATACCACCGTAAATGGGATGACAAGCACTATCCATCTAGGATATTTTCACTAACAAATTCACTGGTCTTCATCTCATTATTCCATATATAAGCATGGGTTTTCCAACCATACTTCAAGGATAACTCAACCATAAAGAATATTCTTGTGAGGGCTTTCACCATAAGGGAACCACTTTGGATTTCATCCATTTGTACACCTTATCAACCAAGATAAGACAATAATGATTCATCTTTACATCCATCCAACAATGCATCAGATACCAATGAAATACTTCGATCCATCTTCATCTATGCATCATATCAATGACATCATATGACTATGATTCCATTTGACATACTTAATCAATATACTATGATAAGACATGTATACATCAAACATTTGACTTTTGACATCATTCAATGATCCTTTGGCATCAACCAATTCCTTGACATCAATCAATCAATCATCCTTTGGCATCAATCAATCCCTTGACATCAATCCTTTGACATTGGTTAATTAAACCTTTGGCATCAATGACAACATGATCCAACAATATCCCCCTTTGGCATTAATGGCAATACCAACATTGATGTCAACACCAATCATTGATGTCAACATGTAAACAAGGCATGCTCTACATCAATAGCCATCAATCACATCAATGTGACTATCTCTCCACATCATTAATCATAAATCACATCAATGTGACTATCTCTCCCCCTTTAACATCAATGGAAAAGGATCATTCTCATCTTGGTGCTGCTCCCCCTTCTTGAACTCTCCTTGGGGCTGCTCCCCCTGCTTTAATGCATTTGATCTTCCTCTGAATAATATCTCCCATTTTGAACAAGCGAAGTCATTATGTTTTAATGTTGAAGATACATCGCTCATGCTCCCCCTATGACCATCGCTCCCCTTGGAATTATGCCTATGTGATCTTTCTTAAAATATAGGATTATTTTACCAAGTATGCATCTGATAAATATATTGTCCTAGAATCATGGGAATAATAATGACTCCCCCTATGGGTATGTCTCCCCCTATATTTTATGCAAAATGAACAATATTCTACCACATGACGATCCTTGGACCTATCCATGAATCAAACTTATGCCATACCAAATATCATGAAGCAAAATATATGTCAATGAATGAAAAAATACATCATGTACCATAACATTTTCCAATAGTATACCAATCATATTCCTCTATCAACATGCCAACCATGTGCCTCTACCAACATGCCAACCATGTGCATCAAACAACTGTCATATCACTCATGATATGTCTTCACCATGAACCAAGTGCCACAATCATGTATCTCAATCAATCAAGTGTCTCATCATATCATCCAATACATCATGTACCAAGCAAGTACATCAACCATGCACCATAAAAAAATGAATCCTCATGAATGTATGCCAAATCAACCATAAAATATGTGCCAATCAACCTGCTAGTAGGTGCCTCTACCAATGTACTAGAAGTGTATCAATCATGCATCAACTATGGATCTAGCCTCAATACTCCATTCACTACAACAAATACTAAGCATCCAACAATACATGTACTAGTAGTGTGCTTCAATAGATCAATGACATCTCTAGCTAGAATAATCAAGATATATCACATAACCAAGGTGCCATAACTTCACTTTCATAACCAACAATGTTCTTCAACAGAAGAATGCCTCAATCCATACTCATGGATTAGTGCCATGCATCCAAGATAGTCTTTCATTTTATATCATCACATTACATAATCCAATATGTAATCATGAAAACCTACAAAAAACAATGTCAGAACTTGCAACAAAGAGTTATACCATAACATCAAGATGCAACCAATGTGCATAGCCCATTTCCTTAGGCTTTACCACACATGTGTGGTTTGTTGCACAGACAGATCATGTATGTATGCGACCTATTCAAGGTCAGCCTACGTATGTACGCAATTGATAACACTGTCACCCGCGTATGGTTCATTAGATGACACACTTGAGCCTCCCTTAAGGCTTCCATTCTGCTCTGGTTGATCAGTATTCTTCACCCACTTCTAAAGGTTTCCCTTCTTCTCAGAAATTGAGCTCTGATATTCCATCTTTTCAAATATGTCTCCCTTCCTTACTTCATTCCTTCTTCTAGTTATGTTATATGAATTCCTCATCATGGACTTTCTTCTTGTGTTCCATCAATCCTGGGATTTGTGGCTAAATCCACTACAATTGTAGCATCTCATGTTGTGACAGTGAACAACAATGTGTCCTACTTGATCACATCTCCAACACCTTATGGTGTTATGAAATATTCCATTATTTTTCCTTGAATAAGATCTGCATTCCAAATCTTTGTGACCATATTCATTACATGAATAACATTGACCATGAAAAACACTTTCATACTTTTGCTTTGGTGTCCATCTTCTTTGAGTTGTAAAGATAGCTTCTTGATGTCTTCCTTACTTTATTCTTTTGAAATTTTCTTTGCCTTGTGTAGATGGTTAGTTTTCAACATTGTTTTCATCCTATGAGAATGAGGGACTTACCTCATGCTTCCTTGAGGTGCTTTCTTCAACATGTGTAGCTTCTCTCTTGTATCCAAGACCCAATTTATCATTTGGTGATCTTTGACTTTCAAAGATCTCATTCAAGATCTGTGAGTTATTAAAGAACTTGTTTGACTTCTCTACTTTCTTTCTAATATCAACAACTTCATCTTCTAACTTATGACATGACTCTTCCTTTTCATTTACTTGATTCTTTAATAGTTCCTCTACCCTTTTGGCTTCTTCAATTTGGGTCTTGATATGGAAAATAATTTCAATACTTTTTCTAATCTCATCATCTACCTTCTTATATTATTTTGCATTCTTTAGTCTTGTGATCTCTTCTTCCTTTTCTTCTAATTGAGTCTTATTACTCTCTTCTTGTTCTTTGAGCATTTCATTTAACTTCAAGATGTGCCTTTGACTCTTCTTGAGAAACTTTTTAGTTTTATATGAAAGATAGCTATAGTCTATATAACAGTGGTCATTGCTATATTCATATAGACCCTCTTCAACTTTCTTTTGAAGTTCTGATAGTTCTTCTTCTACTTCTTCCATGGGATAACAATCAACTATTTCTAGATTTTCTTCTTCACTTGTACATAAAAATTCAACATCATCACATTTTGAATTATTGCAATCAAGGGTTTGTGAAGATTCTTTACCTTCATTTGAAATGTCTTCAATATCTTCCTTTTTTCCAACATCATCACATGATTATTTTCCTTCATTTGAATTGTCTTCAATATCTTCATTTGTCTTGATGGAGTTGTCTTCAATATCTTCCTTCTTGCTTTGGTATGTCTTCTCTAGCTTTAGCCATAGATCCTTGGTGGAAGTGCATTGTTATATGCTCTCTTTGATAGGGCTTGAGAGTCCACTAAGAATGGCCTTGAGAGACAATGCATCATTCTTCTTTCGTTCCCTTTGAGCTGCAAACTTTGACTTGTTCTTCAAAGGAACAGATCCACCAATGGCTACCTTCCAAATACCCACTCCCATTTCCTTTAAATGCACTCTCATCTCTATTCTCCAAGTAGAATAGTTTTCCTCATCAAGGATTGGAACTTCGTCATCCATTTGTGTGTCCATAGATCTCCTCCAAGCTTGTTAAGGCTTATAGTGAAGGCCTGCTCTGATACCAATTGTTGGACACACCGACTACACTGAGAGGGGGGAGTGAATAGTGTAGGGCTCTTTTTCCAAAAACTTCCCCTTCACAAAACTCATTACCTAGAAATCACCATTTACTTATTATTGATTGTTGTCATTTATAACCAGTTAAATGTTAACATATATCAGCAAAATATGATCAAAAAATCATCACCACAAGGAACACAAAGAACACAAGATGTATGTACAATTTTATTTTTATTACAGACTCCAATCCTTGGGTTATTAGCAACAACTGAATAGAGTACAACTCTACAAGAGCACCAACTCTATAATGAAAGACTCATCTTACACCCTCAGCACCAACTGATATGAGGCAACAATCCTCAACAGATATCAATCTATCAATAGGTATGCGACCTATTGATAGTGCAACACACATATATACGTGTCCTACTAGTAGTAAAGCTCACGTATGTACACAGCTAGTTTGTACTACAGACTGTGTATCACTTATGAGTTACTTAGGGTTTTATCTTCAAGATCAACTCAGATCCTCTGCAACCTTCAATCACATTCTCTTCTATCTCTCACTGTCCAATCTGACCCATAACCACTCACAACACATCCAAGCTCTCCAACAACTTACTCATGCTCCTCAACCATACAATATGAATGCTACTCAATCATGTATAAGCAACCAGTATACCATAGCAATCATATCAATAATGAATCATAAGAGTACTTCTCACTCCTTCAACCAACACAAACCAAGTCATAACAACCATACCAAGAATTCATTAAGAATTAACAACACCACAAGAAAGAGTATCCATCAAGACAACAATGTAACCATACCAGAGTCTTAGTGGTAAATCTAAGCCCATAGAATGAAGATTTAGAACCTGCTTCAGTCTTCAGGATCCTAACACCAACTCACACACAAGTCCACATGACTTCATCCACTGTACATTCCCTATCTTCATTCATCTCGCATATGTACGTGCCTTGGCTCACTACAACCAACATATAACTCAGAAACTAGGGTTTCTGAACTTTTGAGACTTTTTTCATCATGATCTCATACTTGCCGAAACTTTGATGCATCCATGAGACCCTCCATATCTCCTCTCTCTCAGAATAGATCTTCAACACATTCTCAAGGGATGCACAAGATATACATAAGAGATCGCACAAAAGGTGAATTTCACAAGAGACCCTTGCCTCTTATTTATGCTCTCCAAGTTGTTTCCTTAGAAGCATATTCTAGGTCACTTAACCCACTTCTAGGTCACTTAACCCATTTCTAGGTCACTTATATTATTTTCCTCATTTTTAGGGTTAACCACTTTCCATAATTAGAAATTTCTCCATTACTTTATCATTTAAATAATAATTTCTTCTTTTCAAGCACTTTGACTTCTTTGACCTCTTGGAGCTTCAAGCCAACATATGAGGGTCCTTCATATTTGTAAGGCCATAACTCTCAAACCATGAGGAGTTATGTGACATTCCACATACCACCGGAAATGGCATGACAAGCACTATACATCTAGGATAGTTTCACTACAAATTCAGTTATCTTCATCTCATTATTCCATATAAAAGCATGGGTTCTCCAACCATACTTCGAGGATAACTCAACCATAAAGCATCTTCCCTTGAAGGATTTCACCATAAGGGGACCACTTTGGAGTTCATCCATTTGTACACCTTATCAACCATGATAAGACAATAATGATTCATCTTTACATGAATCCAACAATGCATCATATATCAATGAAACACATCAATCCATATTCATATATGCATCATATCAATGACATCATATGACTTTGCTTCCATTTGACATACTTCATCGATATACTATGATAAGACATGTATACATAAAACCTTTGACTTTTGACATCATTCAATCATCCTTTGGCATCAACCAATTCCTTGACATCAATCAATCAATCATCCTTTGGCATCAATCAATCCCTTGACATCAATCCTTTGACATCGATTAATTAACCCTTTGGCATCAATGACAATATGATCCAACATAGTCCCCCATGATTTGGCTCAAGAATTCTGGAAACTTCAACTTCTTAATGCCTTACAAAATTTACTATACAATTAATCAACTATCCCTCTGATAATTTGTAGACCGACTATTAGTTTGTGGATAATTCCATATAAAACATATGATATATAAAGACTCCACATTTAACGTTTCCCATTTCTTTCTCTGTTTTGATGGATTCTATCTTGTCATTTTAAAGTGCATAATTTTATGTTCATCTCATCCTCATCGGTGCTTTTCTCTTGAGAAACAAAATTTTTCCTTATATAGTGCAAATGTGACTTTTGTTGATAGTATTTGCATGGTCTCTCTAGATTTAGCCTGTTGATTTTAGTTAGAGTAACTCCATGCATTATAAAAAAAATTGTTGTTATGTGATTTAAGACACTTTACCATTTAATTCAAATTTGTTTTAAAATCCTTCTTCAATAATTCCCTTCTCCTACTCCATTGGACCGTTTCCAGGGATTTGATTAAGATGATATGTTGTCTAGATCACTTCCAATCAACATTTAATTATAATGATATATTCTAAAAATTTGAAATTTTCTTTAAAATAATAGCAGTATGCATGAAACCTACAAGTGATTCATATTCAAGAAAGTCAAGGATTGTTTATTCTCTATATTAATGTGGAATTTTCCATTTACAATATAAAGTATTGAAGTCCTGCATGTCAACGAACATTGGGATAAGCAATTTTTGTCTCCACGTGGAAAAAGGTGAAATCTAGAAAACAAGGTACACTTATTGAGAATGCCTTCTTGGAGAGAAAGGGCAAGGGAAATTTTTATAGTGGAATTTTACTTTCTAATCCCTTTTGCACTAATTTCACATATGTTGTATTCCTGGGTGGAGTATTGTATTGTATATAGTATTGTTGGATTACTTATAGGGGGGAGGGTGAATCATTAATAGAGCAATTTAATCATTTTTAACCATAAAATGCATGTGTTAAATCAATGTAGCATTATCATCCAATAGTTTTTGAGTAAATAAACAATGAACAAATGAGAAATTATACACATACACAGTACACCAGTGTTTTTACATGGAAACCCAAATTGGGAAAAAACCACGAAATGTATTTTCTTATATGTATTTAAGAATTATATTAATTGGAAGCACTGACTTCCTTTGTTTTCCACCTGCAACTGGAAGGAGGCTCCAACCCCCTAGTTTCTCAAGCTACAACCTGAGGGAAGCTCCAATTCCCCTATTCTCTCACTACAACCAGAAGGATGCTACAACCCCCTATGTTCTTCGGCTACAACCAGAAGGTGGCTACAACCACCTATCCTTGCCCCATCCAACCACCCAGACGTATAAGTAGAATGATGAAACCACTGTCACACTATCACTATGAGATATACTTTTGTAAACCTGTACCAATCAACCTACACCAAACAATCTATACCAATAACCTGAACCATGCATCAACCATGCATCAACCTGTACCTCAACCTATAATCAACTTGTACCATAAACAAGTGCATCAACCATGCACCAACCTGTAACAAACAAGTTGTAATCAACATGTACCAGAAACAAGTGCATCAATGATGCACCAACTTGTATCAAACAACCTATAATCAACATGTACCATAAAAAAGTACATCAACCATGCACCAACCTATACCTCAACCTGTACCATGCACCAAACCTATACAAATAACCTGTTGCAACAACATGTCCAAACAACCTGTCTCATCAATGTTATCAATCAAATCAGATATACTCACCAAGATAACTCTTAAAGATGTGCATCAACTAATAATAATACAACAACTCATAATCATCACCAAGATCAATATGTGCTTCTAATAATATAACAATACAAGTATGCTACATCATCCATAAATCATGTGTCAACAATACTAATGCCAAGTCCCTCCAACCATGTACCAAGTATGTAGCAATCATGTATCAACTACTCATAAACTATGACTCATCAAGATGTACCAACATCATCAACTATACACCTTGTGTATGTGCCAAATCATCAACTACTTGTCTCAACCATGTACCCAACATGTACCTCAACCAAAATCCCTCATCAATTTCATCATCCAAATCTGATTTGTAAATATGTAATAGACCTAATTTATATGATCACATACATGCAAACATTCCTTAACTTTAACAACAAGAGACTAGCATTTTCATCAAACTTTACTTTCGTCTCACATGACTAATTTTGGATTAGTCAAAAACCCTAGCTTGAAATAATCATAACTATGTACCTGTAATGAATAAATATCCAAAAATAGTAGACAATGTTCTTCAGTGTCTTTTATTCAATTCCTCTAGGTTTCACTGCTTGGAACCTTTCTGAAAACGCATTATAGAAAAAATGGCATACCTTATTGAATTATGTCTTATTCTAGAGAGCTAACTTGTAGAGCATGCCCCGCATGGAATATTTTTTGTATGGATCTGAAAATTGTACACAAATTCCTACATATTTTACTCTAACCAATACATTTTGTCTTACTAAATTTGGATATTTTATGAAAAATTTATGACAACCCGAAACACCTGTTTTTAGACTAGTTTCAGGACTAGCAACAAACCCTATTTTCCTCGGAGTGTAACTCCAAAAATAAAACGACCCACAAGATGAAATTGTTATCACAACTACTTGGATATGTTTCCTCAATGGACTCCCAATTTCATGGTTTGAATCATTCTAGAAAAAAATTATTGCGAAAATGGTGAGATGACCTGTAAATAACATACCTTAGAAAGCATCATCAAAAGAATTTATCCTCCCTTGAATTTCGACCTTATTTACTTCACCTTCCCTCTGAAATTTGGCTTAGATATCCTTTGGTTACCTCAGTCACTTGTAGATATTCAATATGCTCAAGTTTGATTAAAATGAGAGAGTATTTCCTCTTATTTATACTTTCATGTAGCTTCCTCAAGTGGTTACCTTTTAACCATATTAACCCACTTTCCTTATTTTAGGATTAACCCACTTCTAACCACTTGTCCACTTAGTAATTTATCCATTAAATTTATTATTTAAACAATTTATTTTTTATCCACTTTGACTTATAGTACACTCATCACTTCACTTTATTATTTAAATAATTTCTTCTTTGCAACCACTTTGACTACTTTGACCTTTTGGGGATTCTAGATGACTCATGAGGGTTCTCCAACTTCACATGTCCATAATTATCTAACCATGAGGAGTTATGTGACATTCCACATACCACCGGAAATGGCATGACATGTACTACCCATCCATAATAGTGTTACCTTAAAATATATTAAAACTCATACCACTATACATCAAACAAACTTAGGTCCATTACCCAAACCTTTGTGCTACCAAAATTTTCTACCGGACTTTCTTCAAGGGTTGACATCAATGAAAACCAACCCAAATAATCAATAATGTCCCCCTTTTGAATTTATGGAAACAATCTGATGCAATACCGAAGTCATATCACTCATGCTCCCCCTATGACCATCGCTCCCCCTGGAACCATGCCTATGTGCTCTTTCTCCAAGCATTTACCTTTGCATCTGATAAATCTCTCCCCCTTTGTCATCATTGGAAAAGATATCTTTCCATACGTGGCTACTACCCCTAACTGAATTGTCCTTAGGGATACTCCCCATGACTGAACTCTTCCTGAAACTGATCCCTTTTATGGTGCTTCCTCATGTAAATCTAAGACATATAAGATAAGCATTCAATAGCATTCATTTTGGAGTAGAAATTACTCCGAGTCTCTAACGAAGATACTCAACGGCTTCCCTTGGAAGCAGTTTTGTAAATATGTATGCCACTTGTTCTTTTGTGCCCACATATTCAACTTTGATGTTCTTCTCTACAACTTGTTCCCATAGACAATGATACTTTATTGGAATGTGCTTCATCTTGGAGTGTATCACCGGGTTCTTTGAGATACTGATGGCGCTTGTTTTATAAAGATATATTGGAATGGGCTCATCATACTCAAACTGTATATCTGTCAGATTTTGTTTCATCCATAGAACCTATGTACAACATCCTACTACTACAATATACTCTTCTTTGACTATATATAAAGATATTGATGATTGTTTCTTGCTTAGCCAAGATACTAAACACTCACCCAAGTAGAACGTTGCTCCACTGGTGCTTCGTCGGTCATCAATGCAACCTACCCAATCTGCATCTATGTAGGAAATAAGTGATAGATCATTTCAATTTGGATACCATAATCCAAACTCTTTTGTTCCTTTGAGATAGCTAAAAATCCTCTTCACCGCTAAGACAAGTGATTCCTTTGGTGTTTCTTGAAATCATGCCACCTGTTCAACTGCCTGCATTAAATCTAGTTTGGATGATGTCAGATATAGTAAGATACCAATCATTGACCTATATTTCCTTTGGTCTGTAGACTTTGAATCATCATCTTTTCTCAACTTGCAACTAGTTTGCATAGGAGTGGTAACTAGTTTGCAATCTTCCATTCCAAACCTCTTTAACATTTATCTGATATACTTACTTTGAGAAATAAAAATTCCTTAGTTTCTTTAATGTATCTTAAGACCCAGAAAGAAGGATATTTCTCTGAGCAATGATATTTCAAATTCATTATGCATATCCTTTGCAAATTTCTAGCTTAACCTATCATCAGTACTTCCAAAAATAATGTCATCAACATAAACTTCAATTAATAAAATACTATCTTGAGTTACCTTGATGTAGAGGTTGTTTTATGCACTTCCTTTTTTGAACCTTGTCTATTGTAGATATTTATCCAGTCTAGAGTACCATGCTCTAGGAACCAGTTGTTCAATGTAGACTTCTTCGTCAAGTTCCCTGTTCAGAAAATTTGATTTCATGTCGATATATTTCCATAATTTTCAAGACTCTGCTACAAAATTGTCCATAATTTTTACTCATATGTCACTGTACTATCATGAAGTACTACTACAACTTATTAATCTATAATATTGTACTTCTTCTAACTAAGTGCGTTGAATCTGTCTACTCAAATTATGCAAGTTGTTGGAAGGATGGTTCTCTGGTCTATCTCAGTTACTGCATATACTCCCCCTATCTATTATTCATATTATCTAGGAGTCTCTACGACGGATGGCTCATAACAATTCCTACTCTGAAGTGTATTCATCATCATCTTAATTAGTAGATTCATCATCTCTCTGAGACCTGACTTATTTCTTTATGTCTGTGGATTCATCTTTCGCTACAGTGCCTGAAAGTACAATCTCTTTAACATGTTCCTTATTTACCTGTCCTTCTTTTCTTTCAGTTATTTTCCAAACATTTTTGTATCTAATGTATTTCTGTGTATAATTTTCTTCATCTCATTTTATTGTCAATCTTGTGATCTCTAGGACCCGGTCTTTGTTCACCTGTTCTTTGTGTTTTCTTATCCATACTTTCTTATATCTGATATCAGTGTTCTCTTTCATGAAAGTATCAATCATGTTTCTACAATCACTAGCTATGTGTCCATAGTTATGACATTTGTAACATTCAATGTTACATGGGGCCACATATGCACTTCTTGCTTGAACATTTATTTTATAATCTCTGCAATCTGGAACCTTATGTCCAAAATTAGTACAGTAAAAACAATAATTATAAAAACAATTTTCATACCTGGGAATGAATGATCTTCTTTTTGGTGTAATCCTTCTGAATTTTTGCCTTGAATGATCATGATCACGATCAAATCTTCTTTGTGGATTGAACATGGATGGTCTTCTTGAATATGTATCTTCAATAGTTTTATTAGATTCTGGTTGACCATGATTCCTTCCTTTGAGTACTTCTGCATAACTCTTTCTATTTTCTTCATTCTTCTTTTCTAGCAACCTAGAGTGCTTATGTTCATTCTCTATAACCAATGTGGATGTTTCTGTCTCTTCAACATTCTTGTTGATCTTGACGATTTTACTTCTCAATGTGACAAATTCTTATTTTCTTTTCGCTTCTTCAAGATGAATTTTTAATGTGATTATTTCTTCTTCAAGTCCTTTCTCTTCTTGACCAAACTCTGCCTCAAACTAGTTTATATCATTAGTTCTTTCCTTAACATGATCTGTCAATATCTTCTCTCTCATTTATGCTTCTTCCTGTTGTGTTGTTATGTTGTCTTCCAAATACTTCTTTTGATATTCAAGATTTTCTTCGATCTTTCTAGCTTCTTCTAGTTGAGTTCTTAGGTTCTCGATGACATGCTCGGATTCTTCAAAAATGTGAACACTTTCCTTTTGTTTCATCAATTATTTCTTGAGTGGCTTGTTTTCTTCTCTTATTTCATCTAAAGAAATAATCAATTATGCTTCATAATTGTCTTCCTTTTCAATTAGTTTTCTGTCTCATTTCTTTCATGGCATTCTATTTCAAGATGTCTATGTTTTTCACAATTAAAGAAAAACAGCATACCTCTGGTGATTATGTACTCTTCATCTTTTGAATCTGTTGGACATGGTGAACATGATTCTTCTTGATCTATATTTGCATCTTCTTTGGCATTTTTTGAATCTGCGATGGGTGAATAATATATGTCATGTAACTTATCCTGAATTTATTTGGCTCATGAAACTTTACCAACCTTTTCTCTTACCGGATTAGGTAATCCTTACCAGATGAAATCCATTTCTATTTTTTTATTATTATTCATTTTTTTCTTGTCTGCAGTCTTTTCCCTTTTTGAACTATCATATCCTGTAACGACTGATAGCCAAATATAATACCCCTATTCCTATAAAAATACTTTCATCCTTCCACTCCATAAATCATACTTTAAACCATTCTAACCATTAAAAATGGTACTCCATTCTCAGAATAATCCATAATCTCCTTCTAGTGGTTAAACTATTTCCTAAAGGAACCTGTTTTGATACCAAATGTTGGATTACTGAGATGGGGGGTGAATCAATAATAGAGCAATTTAATCATTTTTAACCATAAAATTCAAGTGTTAAATCAATGTAGCATTATCATCCAATAGTTTCTGAGTAAATAAACAATGAAAAATGAGCAATCATACACATACATAGTACACCAGTATTTTTACGTGGAAACCCAAAGTGGGAGAAAACCATATAATGTTTTTTCTTATATGTCTTTAATAATTACATTCATTGCAAGCACCAACTTCCTTTGTTTTCCAGTTGCAACTGGAAGGAGGCTCCAACCCCCTAGTTTCTCAGGCTACAACCCCCTATGTTCTTTGAATACAACCTGAAGGTGGCTACAACCACTTATTCTTGCCCCATCCAACCACCCAAACGTATAAGTAGAATGATGGAACCACTATCACACTATCACTCTGAGATATACTGCTGTAAACTTGTACCAATAAACCTACACCAAACAAGTTGTACCAATAGCATAAACCATGAATCAACCATGCATCAACCTGTACCTCAACCTGTAATCAACCTATACCATAAAAAAGTGCATCAACCATGCACCAACCTGTACCAAACAACCTATAATCAACCTATACCATAAAAAAGTGCATCAACCATGCACCAACCTGTACCTCAACCTGTACCATGAAAAAGTGCATCAACCATGCACCAAACCTATACAAATAACCTGTCACAACAACCTGTCTCATCAATCTTATCAACCAAATCAGATCTACTCAACAAGATCAATCACCAAGATAACTCTCAAATATGTGCATCAACCAAGCATAACACAACAAATCATAATCATCACCAAGATCAATATGTGCTTCTAATAATATACCAATACAAGTATGATACAACATCCATAAACCATGTGTCAACAATACTAATGACAATTCCCTCCAACCATGAAAAAATTATGTACCAATTGTGTATCAACTACTCATCAATTATGACTCATCGATATGTACCAACATCATCAACTATACACCTCATGTATGTGCCAAATCATCAACTACTTGTCTCAACCATGTACCCAACATGTACCTCAACCAAAATCCCTCATCAATTTCATCATCCAAATATGATTTGTAACTCTATAATAGACCTGGTGTATATGATCACATACTTGCAAACCTTCCTTAACTTTAACAACAAGAGACTAGCATTTTCATCAAACTTTACTTTAGTCTCACATGACTAATTTTGGATTAGTCAACAACCCTACCTTTAAATAATCATAACTATGTACCTTGAATGAATAAAGATCTAAAAATATTAGACAATGTTCGTCAGTGTCTTTTATGTAATTACTCCAAGGTTCACTGCTTGGAACCTCTCTGAAAAGGAGTTGTAGCAAAAATGGCATACCTTATTGAATTTTGGATTATTCTAGAGAGCTAACTCATAGAACGTGCCCTGCACGAAATATTTGTTGTATGGATATGAAAGTTGTATAGAGAATACTAAAAACTATACTCTAACTAATACATTTGGTCTTAATAAATTTGGATATGTTATGAAGAAGTTATGACATTTTTACCCGAAACACTTGTTTTTAGACTAGTTTCAGGACTAGCCACAAACCCTATTTGCCACGGAGTATAACTCCAAAAATACAATGACACCTAAGCTAAATTTTTTATCAAAGCTACTTGGATATGTTTCCTCAATGGTCTCCGAATTTCACGGTCTAAACCATTCTATAAAAAAATTATTTTGAAAATGGTGAGATGACCTATAACTAACATACCTTAGAAAGCATCATGAAAATAATTTATCCTCCCTTGAATTCTGACCTTGTTTACTTCACCTTCCCTCTGAAATAAGGCTTAGATATCCTTTGGTTACCTCAGTCACTTGTAGATATTCAATATGCTCAAGTGTGATTAAAATGAGAGATCATTGCCTCTTATTTATACTTTTATGTAGCTTCCTCAAGGGGTTACCTTTTAACCATCTTAACCCACTTTCCTTATTTTAGGGTTAACCCACTTCTAACCACTTGTCCACTTAGTAATTTCTCCATTAACTTTATTAATTAAATAATTTCTTTTTTATCCACTTTTACTTATAGTACACTCATCACTTCACTTTATTATTTAAATAATTTCTTCTTTGCAACCACTTTGACTACTTTGACCTTTTGGGGCTTCTAGATGACTCATGAGGGTTCTCCAACTTCACATGGCCATAACTCTCTAATCGTGAGGAGTTATGTGACATTACACATACCACCAGAAATGGAATGACATGTATTATTCATATAGAATAGTCTTACCTTAAAATATATTAAAACTCATACCAATATACATCAAACAAACTTGGGTCCATTACCCAAACCTTTGTGCTACCAGAATTCGTTACCGGACTTTCTTCAGGCTTGACATCAATGACAACCAACCCAAATAATCAACAAGTATACCTTCTGGATAAATATCCCACCTCTCAACCCATTAAGAAAATGGACAAATTTAACAAGAAGCTCAAATATGCCAAGTTGTTTTGACTGCAAAGCATCAATGTCTATATATTCCTGCTCCACTGGAATATGCAGAAAGCCATATCTGTTTAAGAAAAATACTTGCTTGAAAAACCCTTGTAATCAAGGAATATTGCGAAATGCAAGTAGTTGATTGTAAGGTCCTATCTACATATGTTTGTACACAAATAATTACCAATTTTGTTGGGAAACTAGGAAAATTTATGGTACCTATTATCCACCAATTTTACATAGGGGGGTAAGGGATTTAATTCAAAAAGGATGCTCTGGTAGTCAGGGATAAATTACATGTGGAGGCAATATGGAAGGGAAATGTTTTTGTTTAGGCAAGGAATTATGGTTGATATTTGAATAACAACACTTGATTACATTCCTAGAAGCATAAAAGGAACATACAATAGGGGATTATGTGCAATTGTTTTGTCAAAATAGAGCATTATTTGGCCCACACCAGGACTTGGTACCTCCTGGTGACTAAGGTTTTTGTTTTCAAATTAGAGTTTAATATAGCATGGTACTATACTCCAAAAAATGAATCTCAGTAAACATTCATACCACTTCTTTTAGAAATTAGAGAGGCACCTCCTGACTATTTTGATTTGGAAGAAAATGGGTTTGGAAGTGACCCTGGTACTTATAAAAACAAACATGAAAGAACTATGGGTACATATGATTATACATTCAACAACCTTAATTCGCATTTAGAGATTGAAAAAAATAAGGAAATATCTGATAGGTTGCATTTGATGACCCTTGTTTATTCAATTTTGGTGATGGTCATGATAGGAACATTAAATACAAGTGGGAGATAGTGATTGTATTTCCAGACACAAATGATTTCCTAAATAAAAGAAAGTATTTCTTGAAACTATTGAATAACAAATTGAGTACAATGATCTCAAATCATGTATAAACAATTTTGAGGGCCCTCCCATCCATGATGCCTATGATAATTGTAATGAAAGGCCTTTCTCTAGTTAACAATGCATTTCTAAAAGACAACATCATTAGTCATCTCACTAAAGAGGACTTCCTTAGGTTTTGTAAGTAAACATGTCTCGTCACATAACAATGTAAATGTTTCCATGGAAAAACAAGTAAATTTATGAACACTTGGTGATTTTGGGAATGAAAAGTATGTCCAAAATCCAAAAAATCATTGATGAATTGAGATATGATTAGGTCAAGCAGAGAAAGGATGATCTTGTTATGTCTTAAGATGAAAATGATTATGAGGATAGGATTGAAAATAATATCTTTGCGAAATTTGGGCATGACAGAGTCATGGGTATTCACAAAGTATACCTTGGTGAGGTTAGTTTCATGTTAAACTACGATGTGATCGATTTGAATATAGTTATGCCCATACAATAATTACACCTCTTGAAAGGAACACAAAAGAATGCTTAATGCTTTATACAAGTTTTGATTCTTTGAGAAACAACCTGAATTAATTGGGTTGCAAGGATTGCAAGTGTTGGGAAGACTTCTGATTGAAATTTTTTATAACAAAAAGGGAACTCATTTTCCTTCATCTAGTTTTGAAAATGGGAAGTAGTGCCATATTTCTATGTTCCCCTTCAAGAATAACTAATGTTAAAAGGGTCTTTGGTGGTCATTGTGAAAGACATTTTTGTGCTCACAAAAATCTTAGCGTCTTAAAAGGAAAGAAAAGGGGTTATTCAATATTCAGAAACCAAAGGGAATATTCCATGGATAAGGATGTCGAAAAGAACATGGGAAGAAAGAAACAAACATTGGATAAAAAGAGCTAGAAGTATAAGTGTGAATGGGAACAATTCAGCATTCACTATTTCAAGAGCTTTTGAAGTTCTTGAATCTTAGTTTTGAGAGGAAATTATTCATAACTTTGTTCCATTGGTTTAATTATTGTTACCACATACACTCCTTGATTTTCTTAGTCTTTGAGCATGTTCAGGTACGTCATCTTCTAAGTTTTATCATCAATTTGATTTGTAACAAACAATCCTATGTAATTATTAAAGGAACTTCCATCCGTGAGGATGTTATGGAAAATGTTTTTCAGATACACTTCTTATGCAATAACCTGGTTATAGAAGGAAGATACAGTTGTATTACAGATTCTCTGTGGTAGAGAAATTGATATTTGTGCCAATGTTGATGTATGTTATGTAGTGAATTTATTTCCTAGCTCCTACAATGCAACAACTAGACTAAGAGACAATCATCCATATACATAAAAACCTATTCAAAATGTTTCCTTGCATAGAAAGGTGAAAGGGAATGTTTAGAGGCCCTTTGAGGCATGTTCAATATAGAGAAAGAAACATGCAAGAGCATTATTAGTTCAGTTAGCCATTGGAACAAAGAGAAAAGTGGTTGAGATGATTAAATCTTTTCCAATTGAAATGAATGGACTACAGACTTAGGCAGTCTTGAATATCCTACCCCTAGGCTCATATGATGTGTCATTGGGTATTGATTGGCTATCTTCCAACAAGGAAAAACTAAATTATTATGAGAATGTTTTGGAATGTGAAGATAATGAGGGAAATGCAGGAATTTTGCAAGGCATTCAGAAGCTAGTTTTAGTGAGGCAAATATCGGCGTTGCAACTCAAGAAGTTCAGAAGAAAAGGATGTCACTTGTATGATATACAAGTACTTAACTTAACCGAATGCAAAGAGATGAAAATTGAAGATCATCTAGTGTTATGGGAATTCAAAGATGTGTTTCTAGAGGAGGTGACAAGACTACCTCCGAAAATAGATCTTTATTTTCCAATAGACCTTATGCCTAGAAAAGTACTAAATTCAAAGTTGCGCTATAGAATGAGTATGCCAGAGTTGGTGGAGATGAAGGTGCAACTGAAAGATATGTTGGAGAAAATTTACATCGGGCTAAGTGTATCTCCATGGGGAGCACCATCCCTATTCGTAAAGAAGAATGATGGTACCTTGAGACTATGAATTGACTATAGGCATTTGAAAAAGATGACCATAAAGAACAAGTATCATTTTCCTAGAATAGATGATGTATTTGACCAGCTCATAGGACTTGTAGCTTTATCAAAAATTGATTTGAGGTCAGGATATCACCAAGTTAGGATCAAAGACGAGGATATCCACAAGACAACCTTTAGAAGAATATATGGGCAATATGATTTTGTGGTGGTGCCATTTGGGCTTACAAATGCACCATCCACATTCATGTGTCTGATGAATAGTATGCTCAACAAGTACTTGGAAAATTTTGTCTTAGTAATTGTGGGTGAAATTTTGGTGTATTCCAAGAACAAACAAGAACATGAAGAACATATCAAAATGGTGCTACAAGTGATAAGAGAGAACTAGATGTATGTTAAGTTCAAAAAGTGTGATTTCTTCCAAAAATAAATCTAGTATTTGGGCCACGTAATCTCAACAGACGGAGTGGGAGTGGATCCTGAAAAGATCAATGAAATCATGGATTGTTGTACCCCTAGAAATTTCATAGAAATAATATCCTAAATGGATTTGGTTTAATATTACATAAGGTTCATAAAGAGATTTTTGAAGATCTAAAATCTCATTACTTCATTGAAAATAAAGGGGAAGACATGTGTATGGTCAACAGAGTGTGAAGGTAGCTTCTAGAAGTTGAAGCATCTTCTGACCAATTCCCATGTTCTAAAGGTTGCATACCTTGGAAAATATTTATTGGTTTTCATTAATTCTTGCAAGGAAGGAATAGGAGGAGTCCTCATGCAACATGGACAAGTGATTTGTTATGAATCATAAAAGTTTAATGAGCATGAGAAGAAGTATGTTACACATGATATACAGTTTGCAGAATTTGTGCATGCATTAAAGATGTGGATACATTACTTTCTCAGTAGGAGGTTTGTCTTGATGACATACCATTGTGGTTTGAAGTATCTTTTGACCATCCATGGTTGAATCTCAGATAGGCCAGGTGGATGGCGTTGATCAACGAATTTGATTTCGGAATCAAACACATAAAAGGAAAGGAAAATAAAGTGGCAGATGCACACATCCAAAGTGTGCAGAATCTAAACTTAACATGAACAAGTGTAGGAGATTATGAAGTTAAACAAAGGATTAAAACCCTCTTGTAGGAATATGAGTTTTTAATCAAGTCATAAAAGGGTTACAAAAAGAACCTAGGGAAATAAATATGAAGGATATTATATTGGGGATGATAGTTTAGTGTTGTATAATAAGAGGTTGTATGTGCCTAATTCAACATATTTGAGGTGTTTTCTTATGCGTGAGTTCCATAGGAGACCCTATGAAGGTCATCCTAGTTACTATAAAATGGTGACATCAGTAAGACAAATGTACTATTGGCTAAGGATGAACTAGTACATTTGTTAATACATTGCAAAATGTTTAGAGTGCCAACAGGTGCAGGTTGAGCACAAACATCATGTTGGGCTATTGCAGATTTTGCAAATTCCAGAGTGGAAGTGGGAGACTATTTCCATGGAATTTATTACTCATCTACCAAAGACAATCAAGCAACATGATGTGATCATGGTTGTAGTGGATAAGCTAAGCAAAGAAACTCACTTCTTCCCCATTAAATATACTTTTAAGGCCATAGACATTGATAATATTTTTATGAAGGATATTTTGGCCAAAAACTTGCAAATGGAATGTTTGCAGGAACGTGATAATTCCCTCCAGCTTACTTGAACTTTGGAGGGTGCAGACTCTTGCAAATACTCCGAATTTAGTTTCGGAATTGATACCATCATTTGCAAAATTGAATCTACTTTCAATGGATATAATTTGTTTTCATTTTCATTGTTTTTATCTAATTTTATTAATTTTATAAAAAAAAATCACTGCATAATATTTTCAGGTGACATTATGATTCAATGAAATGGAATATCCATATAT
Organism: Picea engelmannii; assembly: GCA_009831015.1. Taxonomy (NCBI): domain Eukaryota; kingdom Viridiplantae; phylum Streptophyta; class Pinopsida; order Pinales; family Pinaceae; genus Picea; species Picea engelmannii. The sequence continues at coordinate 67,079 of ML802719.1, read as the reverse complement.
CTAAAAATATATAGTGGAAAATTATGAAAAACTTATATTCAAAATACTTAAATTGTTCTCTTCAAAGGGGTATTTTTATATTTTACTTTTAAGTAAACATTAAGATGGATACAAGGTGGACAAAAACATGTGTTTAAAATCTACAACCTTTTCATCTTGGTCAACTTAAACAAATTCTAGAAATTATAATATTCATTTGTTAGATTCAAAACTATAGTCATAAGAAAATAGAGTCTCTATAGATTGTTGCAATATATTTCGTTTGTCAAAACCAAAAGTTTAATAATAGATACATTGTTGGAAGAAACCACAACTCATTATCATTCCTTTCATTTTTAAGGAACATATTGTGAAACAATTGCCAATTGACATATCAAATCTGAATAAAAATAATTTGAAAAATATTCAGTAGAAAGCTAACAAAATTATTTACATGTTTCATTTTTACTGTATAGTGAAATTCTAAATAAAAAGAAATATGTTTTTTTACCAGAAGTTGAAGATCTTGTGAAAATATAGTTTTTTTTTCTCATAAAACAAGAAAAATGGACACCCATCTTTATGATTTTACCCAACCGACTGCATGGTTTTCCCAAGACCATAATCTCAGATAGAGATGCCAAGTTTACCTAAAGTTTTTGGAAAATCTTGTTTGCATGTTTGGGAATGAAATTGGCATTTAACATGGCATGTCATCCTCAAACAAATGGTTAGACCGAAGGAGTGAACATAGTGCTAGAGGATGTGTTAAGGATGCATGTTATGCATAATCCCAAGTAGTGGGGAGAGTATCTACATTTGGTAGAGTTTTCCTATAATAATGGTTACCAAGAATCGTTGAAGATGAACCTGTTTGAGGTTATGTATGGAAGGAAGTGTAGAGTTTCAATTAGTTGGGACATTCCAGTGGATAGGATCACACTTGGACCAGACTTGTTGAAGGAGATGGAACATACCATGGTTAAGATAAGGAAGAATATAAAAGTCTCCCAAGACAGACAAAAGAAATATGAAAATAGCAAGAGGACTAACAGAGAGTTCAAAGTGTGGGATCATGTGTATCTTCGAGTGAAACACAAAAGAAGTTACCTAAGAATGGGAATCTGTGCTAAGTTGGAACCCTACTACTGTGGACCTTTTGAATTCCTGGAAAGAGTGGGGCATGTAGCATACATACTTGATTTACCACCTACTATTAGAGATCATAATGTGTTCCCTATCTCTTTGTTAAAGAGATGTTTTCATGACTTTAATCATGTTATTGATTGGACTATGATACAGATAGAACCAAAGGGATAATTCCATCCCGAACCTCAATGAATCTTGAACAAGAGAGAAACAATTCTCTAGAACCGAGCCATCATGTAGGTCAAGATGAAATGGAATCACTTTGGAGCAGATGAGGTTACATGGGAGCAGGAAGATGCCATGAGATTGGCATACCCATTTTGTTTTTGTATAAATTATACATAGATGGTGTTTTAAACACTAAGGACGATGTTTCTTTAAGGGGGAGAGGAAAGTAACACCATGTTTTCCCCCATCACTTTAATTATTCTTCATACTTTATATGATGTGATTATTAAGAATGTAATTTTTTTTTTAATTAATGAAAACATCAAAGAGCTCACTAAGAGGGAACAAATTTGAAAGCATTGGCCATGATACAAAAGTGAGAATTAATGAAGCAGGAATTGATTGAGTGGTTTGGTAAGGTGGATCTGTGATGTTTTTTATGAAGAAAGCATGAATCTTGTTTAGCAATCCATATTATTCTCACAAGGCATAAACATACACCTACCAACATACCCAAATAAGAAACAAACTACATGACCAATTATGTAGGTCAGATCAGTGGCTAAGGTAGTTAATAATTGTTGATGGTTTGCTATCTTGGAGAAGGAAAGGGTAAAATGAAGTAACTTGACAAAGAGGACACCACGAATTACCCCTTTAGGATAGGAATTGTAGGCTATGGATTGTGTCTGCAGAAAGACATGGGAATCCCAAGAGGAGGCCAAAGGAGGAAAGACACCACCAGACAAGAAAACCAACGGGAAGAGGGATATATGAGAAGACTATAAATATGTGCACACAGGAAGAAAATAAACAAGAATATACAAAAGATGAAGATAAAAAAAAAAACATTTAGTCACCGAGAGTGGCTTCAGAAGAACAAAGCACACAACGAATAAAAGAACACTCTAAGAAAGAGTGCAGGAGCGACAAGTTCATAGGCCAAGAGCGTAGTGAATAGAGGTGTTCAATGGAATATATTGAATGGGAGGAGAGAGTGGAGAGGTTTCCTTGAAGAAAATAGGAAGCTCGTCCAATCTTATGATGATCACCCTAAAATAGAGAAGGCTTGGATCTAGACTGGAGCAAAAGAGGGAAGGTTGTTGCGGGGTTGTATAACAAATAAGGGACTCCCTTGTGCAGAGGAAATAAATTTGATAAACTAATTGATAAAACTGTAGAGACCTTGAACGCATTGGGAAAGGGGGAACTTCTGTTGTTGATAGTGGATGAAGGAGAGTAACCTTCCTGGATCATCCTAAGCTTGGAAACTAGCTGAATCATTCACTTTATGGTATCTTGGTATGACATGGTGGTGGCATATTGTAGGAAGGAACTCTACAGTATCGACTAAGTTTGGGAGGAAAGGCATCCTCTCTCAGTGAGCTGGTTTCAGACATTTCCATGATCAAATAAGTATTTAAATAGATATATTTAAATATGCATGAATGATGTAATTGTGTAATTATTTGATTTAAATGGGAAATGTGAATGCTTATAATCAATGAATGGAACCCCTAAATAAGTGGGAAATGATTTTTGTTTCCATTGTTTAACTTTTTAAATTGTGAATTTGAATAAGTGTGGACAATCTATGTCCCTAAAGACCTTGTAGCTTTGAAGGAAAGTTTGAAGGATATAGAAAAAAACTTCATTGACCCAATGGTGTGAGTGTCCTGATGTCTGGGAGGTCCCTGTGAGGAATAAAGGACCTTGATTCTTGAGGAATTATTGATATCTATGTGGAAATCTTGCAATATATGCAAGAATATTATATTTTATGAAGTCAAAAGGCCTTTGATGGTATGGGAGAGGTTTTCCCGATCTTGAAGATTTGGTTAGATCCTTGAAGAATCCCTGGAGTTGGATAAGTCCCGATTTTCATACTGTTATCCAATGGAAACCCTATGTTATGATAGGGGAAAATTGCATCTATTGATTCAATGTGATGTGGAGATCACAACCTTACATTCAAAGGTAAAATCATCGGGAGTTGCGAGTAGAGGAGTGAATAAAGAGGGATGGTCGTCGACAAAGAATTTCTAAAAATATTTTCAGTTGTTGGATGGTGTGATGAGTGGATCAAGATCATTCGTTAGGAGGTGGATTCATTAAAATGAACAAGAGTTGGAACAAGGAGCTCTGATGAAGATGAAGATCTTGATATGGGATGAGGACTTTTGATATTTAGAGATTGACCTCGCCAAGATCTGGACCGTTGGTTCCAATCACATCATCATCAAGGTATAGGAGTTTGGCGTAGTGGGACTATGGTTCCAATTATTACCAGTGACGACTATGTCCTTCAAAAGAAATGAGAGTCATTGATCAACACATATGCGAGAGTGATTTCCACCGTAGATTGTCTTAGGTTCTGATTAAGTGAAAAAGGGGATTATGATGTCATGGTAACGTGGCGGGCCAACAGGGAAACCAATGTGTCCCTATTGATGACATTTGTCACTAAGGGAGTGGTTGATTGCCATGAGAGGTCCCAAAGAGGTTTGGAATCCATTATGGCTTCAACCACAACCTAAACCGTCGAATTTGAGTGTGGATATATCCTAGATGTTCATTGGATGATGTCGAGCATGGGTCTAGAAGTGAGGAAAAAAGAATGTGTTGTTGATGATGATATCTTAAGTTCAAATGAGAGTTGTTGATCAACATGTAGGTGAGATGAGATCTTAGTCGTCGATCTGTGTAGATCTCACCCTTTAACCGTGAGACAGGTCAAGGACTTGGACACTATCTAGTGTGTGGGTTGGGGGTGTCGATGCAATCAAAGTCGTTGAAGGTCAAACTAAGATAAATCAAACATAGGAATGGTCTGATGGATGGGTCGTCGTCAAAACATTCAATGTTGGGTGTTTAGTGCTCCATGGGAGTAGAACCCCTGACAACGATGAAAGAAGTCCCCAATGATCATGACCATTGATATGGAGAGATACTGAGCCATGTTGTATAAGCTACATCAATGCCACATCGGTTGGTACAAGTGGTAGAAGCCATGTGGATGCCACGAGGCATAAAATAAGACTTTGATAAAATATCCCGAAAAACTTTGGCAAGCTATAACTTTAGATCCATAGATCAAAATTAGGTTTATTTATAGTCATTGGAAATCTCTTGGTGAGAAGAATCCATGGATGGTCCTTAGGATCTGATAAGAGTTGAGTAAATAAAGAGAAATTTTAACATCCCACCTGCCTAAGATAGGGTTAGGGGGTCGGGTGTGCTACATGAAGAATCTGTCACATTTTTTTTAACTTTCAATCTACTTTAGGTAGTAACTCCTTAGTCAAATACACAATGAATTGGCACTCAACCTGGTTTTCCATGCTAAATCCTTCTATATTTGTTTCTTAAACTACAATTTCCTCAGCTGGTCACAATGAGCCTATAGGGGGATCCTTTGAAGTTATCAAATGCCTACTCTGTTGCATGAGGACATGCAAAAACTCAGGCATGGGGGAGATGTTGGGCCACCATTTTGGTATCTTTTTCACTATAATATGTGTCCCATTTTTACCCTTTTGTACATTCCTTTTATCTCATCATTGTTCATTTTTACCATATTCCCTCGTAGTTATCAAGATAAGTGCCATTGCAATCTTATAAGATGTTTAATTGTTAATTTCATTATTTTCCCTTATTTTTGATGAAGTAAAAGGAATTAGACTTGGTCTTTCCAATAATGGTTCATGCAGTTCAAATCCTATAGCGGGTGTCTTCTTGTTCCTATAGTATTACTAGAATTCTTAAGCAGATTGTTTCTAGAAGCATTTTTCCATGGAATGTCTAAACATATGAAGATGAATTAGGAAAATCGAAGACATGGGTTTTGTGCAGAATGCCCAAAATTGAGTCACACTTCGATTGATGTCCAAAAAAAGGAATTATTTGGGAGATATGGGTGGATATTCAAGGTTGGTTTTCCAAGAAATCCTATAGCTCATGAATTCCTATAGTTACACCTCTTGTGGATGAATTTTGAAATATTTTTTTGTCAAGATTTTGTTGTTGTTCTTCCATGTTTTTCAAACATATCTAAAATCCGTAACCTCCATTTCCTCAATAAATTTTTTTATGGTTGTAGATCCATGTATTTGGGATCTAGTCTCATTTTTTTGTAACCATTTTCCTTCTTTGAATTGTAAGCCATATGTATAAGTTTAAGAAGAATCAATGTAATTAGAGGATAATTCTAGAATAAATAATGTGTTTCATATAAAGAGATTTCCATTGTATTCTTTCTTGGAAATGTATTCCAAGGGAGACATGGCCCCTCCATCTGTTATATGTTGTCCAATAGTTTTTTTTTTTCGTTGTGTGAGTTTATTCAATTTTTGCAATTTTATTTTTGTTGTGTGGATCAAACTAATGCTTGTTGTAATAGGAATCTCATGCTTCCTTGTCTGTCAATTTGAATGGTGATTCTTTGAACAAGGAACTTGTCAGAGCTGCAGTTTGATGCAATTGATGGTCACTAATTCTTCACTAGCTTGACAATATCTCATGATAGGCATCTTTCCTGCATGTATTGGTTTCTCAATTCTATTGTTTATAGCTTCAATTAAAGGTTGTTAATATAACTCATAGAGTGAATCTAACGAAGCACTTTTGAATATAAGTATCTATATTCAACCTGCAATTCTACGTTAAAATATTCACTATTAGACGAGAAACCAATTATGTTAGTTTTGCTTCATAGTTCATTATAAAATGGTGTGTTAGCTTCTTCAAGATTAACTCTGCATATGTTGTGCCTGACACTTCGTAAATTTACAAACATAGATTGATAATTAATGTACTGAATTATCATCATATAATTCGACCCACAAATTGTACATAATTAAATGTTCTAATTCTCACCATTAGTTTCACTCATACTTTCATACTTATGCTACTTCATTGAATGATGAAAATCATATACAAATTATCCTTGTAAAAGAATGCACTTTACTCTTTCATTAAATGAACTTGATGGTGATTTGTCTCATCAATATACCTTTGTGAATGAACAAATTATTGCAAGTTTTATATTGATCAACTTACATGGTAATTGGTTGATAATGATTGATGGTGTATTGATGTGATGTGTTGTAAAAAAGATCTTTATCATCCTAACATTCACTTGGCATAGACCTATCACTTATATTGGAGAAATCAACCATATTTAACATAATTCATTGTCCTCACATGCTCTAAATGAAACTATAGGACTTATTTTGACCATATAGGAAATCCCTCCTTAGGTTAGAAACCCTAGCCTAAAATAGTAGAGGCAAGGCCGTTGAGGTGACCATGGGTGACATTCTTATTTGTTTCCCAAAGCTCTCCTTTGTAGTGCATGACTTTCCCTTGGCAAGAGTTTGAGTGTAACAAAGCCTACACTATGTGCTTCTAGTACTACACTAGCCCCCTAGGGCTATATGGGCCAATAAGCCAACTCACAAGGACTATACCATGAGGCATATTACAATGGAGTATCTCAAGCCATTAAAAATTGTTGCATTATATGAAATATCATAATAAAATATCATGGGTTATTGAAACTCATAATTGATTCTATCAAGGCTATCTTAACTACTTTATGACCAAGACAAGATTAAATCAACATTCCCCCCCTTTAAAAATGACTTGGAATAAACACATATCCCCCTCATCTAAGTATACAGCATGACCCCTATCACTCAACTCTACATCTAGAATTTACACTAGTGAAACATCAAACTAGGGTGTGCATGCCTAAATAGGTATTACATCCATATGCCCATTTACATATGTGGTAAAATCCAACTCCATACAAATACTTACAATTTCATGCCCAAGAATTTGATATTATTAAACATCAACCTGTTTTATTGCCAACATTCATTTTTCTCCAAATACAATTAGACAAACCAAGTACTTATCTTACGTGACATCATTAGATTGCATATTCAATCTACCATGAACTTATTATGCACAATATTTAATATGATTGATCCATCAAATCTTTACCTAATCTCAACAAGTCCAGGCATCCAAGTGGTAGATATATCCATCTATCTGCAAATTCATGTTTCTCCATGCATGTTGCAAGCCAAAGCCAAATGCTTCAAGCTCACTCTTCATTTCAGGTACTGTCTTGCTTGTCATTTTCTTGGAACAAGTTTTCACTTTGCACAAACTCCCACTCAAACCAAGATTGTATCAAAAAACCTTGTCCCTAACACCTTAGATCTGAGGTGATAAGGATTTGATACCAATTAAAATGAAGCAAAGGTGCGAAATACCATTCCTACACTAATTCATGAGAGAAGAACGTGCAAAAACTTATAATATAATAGTTTCAATAAATGAAATAAAGAACAAACCATTAAACAATATGATTTCCTAGGGAAAACCCTTGTGGAAAAAAACCCTGCACTCCAAAGCAAGCTCAATGTATTCTTTAGCGATGAACAATTGTTATAACACGCTTTCAAAGATGTTTTCTTAACAAGAGTAATTTGGATTTATCTCCTTGTTTGATACACTCTCTCTAGACCAAATCAAGCATAAAGCCTACATTATGCTCTCAAGACTACACTAGCCAATAAGCCAGCTCATGAGGCCTACACTATGAGACATATTACAATGGACTATCCCAAGTCATTAAATAGACTTCATCATATGAGATACCATGAACAAATACCATAAGCTACCCAATACCATAATTCCATAAATTATAAATGTTATACCCATCATTGATTTGTTAGGATATTTAGACACTTAGGAGTTAGTTAAGATCTACTTGGTCTAATATGTCGTTAGGTAAAAGTGTGTTTCTTTAGTATGCATTAGTATGCATTTGTAGTTAGGAAATCCGACGGTCAC
>ML802719.1:0-57699 GCA_009831015.1 Picea engelmannii | reverse complement strand
ATAAACTGCTCCAAGTAGCCGCGTTGGCTGGGGCCGTGGATGTTTCCCCGCAGGGGTTTTACCACGTGAAAACATCGGTGTGTTGATCTTTGATCTGGTTATGTGAGTGGTTACTGAAGGTGTTCGTCCTCTGTTGGAATACCTGTGTTGTCGAACATGATTGTATCAAGGTTATCTTAAATACTTTATAATCAAACCAAATTAACCCAACAATTTTTCTTATCCTATGAAAATATTTTTTATACAATAATCACTTAACTATGTTTTAAAAAGATAAATTCAAAATCATTTTCAATTAATTCTAACCATTAAAATACATAAATTTTGTTTTTCTACTTTTTCTTATTTATTTTGTCAAATATTTTTTTTATAATAAAACTATGATTTTTTTATATGTAGGAATAGTAAACTTATATTATTCCCTGATAGAAACCTAAATATGTTTTTTATAATAAAACTATCAATTTTTTTTTATATATGAATAGTAAACTTATATTATTCCCTCTCATATAAAACCTAAACCATGTAATTAAAGAAAATATGTTAACTCGTGATTCATGAGATTTGCAAACTTAAATAAGAGCATAACCTATACAATGTGTTAAATGTGTTTTTTATAATAAAACTATAATTTTTTTATATATATGAATAATAAACTTATATTATTCCCTCTCATAGAGAACCTAAACCATGTGATTAAAGAAAATATTTTAACTCGTGATTCATGAGATTTGCAAACTTAAATAAAAGCATAATCTATACCATGGAATTTTTTTCTCGTTTTAAATTATTTAAATATATTATTTATATTTTATTGTTTTCAAAATCCTCATTTTAAAGTCTTTGTCATAATCCATTGCTGTATTTTTTGTTGGCCTTTCCTCCTATTGGATTTCATGGAAGCCATTCCCGAGGCATTCTTAGCGCGTAAAAATTGTACTTTATTTGAGCTTAAATTGTATTGTTTACTTTGAGATTTATTTTAAATGGAAATCAATATATAATTGTTTTATATGTTTCTTTTGTTCAATCCTTAAAGAATTTGATTATTTTTATTATATATTATAATAATTTATGTATAGTATTACAGTACTTTTATATTAAAAATAAAATTTTAATAATTAATTATATTATATTAAATATTAGGTAAAATTTTAATAATTAATTATTTTATATTATATACTAGATAAAAATAGAAAATATGAACATGTCTTACCAATTGTGCTATCCCCATAGACCTCTACATAGTGTAACCTTAAAAAACTAAATATAACATATTATGACGTAGTATAACTTAAAAAATTGAATATAACATATTAAGAATCTAAAAAACTAAATATAACATATTATTACATAGTGTAACCTAAAAAACTAAATATAACATATTAATATTTATTTTGGCACAAAGCTCTTTGTTTAAAGTAAGAGTATATGAATCATTATCTTCATAGTAGGTAAGGATGGCCGTCATATTGTGATTATTTTTAAAAGCAATCACGTCAGCATTTGAAGAGTCTGGTGCAAGGTTTTCATGGCGGTGTCTAGGGTTTGGTCCCGATCGACTACAGAGAGCATGCATTTCCTAGTTTTCAATGTATCGGTGTGGTTGATAGGTTTGTTAAAGGTTGGTAGGGATGGTTTTGATGTAGGGGCAGAGTACTTTACAGGTGGTGGCGATCAGGCTCAATCTAGGGATAAGAGTTACTATGTCTGAGCTGGCAGGTTGCAGGAGCGATGGCTTGTGATGTGGAGGATCTGCTTGAGGGGGTGTTGGGCGATTAATGGTGGAGCAAGCTGGGTTATTTAAATCAGATGACCTATAGCGAGAAGATCTTAGGAGGTACAGGTAGTCTTCAATATGGGTAGGTGTGAGTGCCGGTAGACTGGAGGTAGGCGTGGAGGCTCGAAATCCAAAAGAGCCAGTTGTCACGACGCCAAAGGGGGATCTGACTACAAGATTAAGTTCTCTAGTAAATTATCCTCAGCTTTGTGATCCGGAAAGTAGGGCAAAGGAGGATTATGCAAAACCTATCCATCCTTCGTTTCAATAGGAGGAGAGTCTGCGATCGGCTTCAGTTTTAATGCAGGGTGGTAAGGGGAGGGATATAGGTAGATTTTGGTATGGTAAAGAGTGTAAAAGACAAGGGTCAGCATCAGGTGAGGTGCAACATGCAAAGGTGAAGGACGAGACCATCTAGAAGGAACCAAAGGGTGAAGTGGAAGCGATTGAAAATCCAAATCCAGCAAAGCAGAACACTAGATCCAGCGTAGAGAAGGTAGTGTCATATTGGTCACTCTGGAAAGCCTGGCGAGTCAGAAAGGAAAAAGCTAGTTTAACGCTAGGCCAGGACGTGGGTATGTCGGAGATAGAGGTGTTATCGAAGCGAGGGCTAGTGGGTAAGTTTGGGTATCGGGCCTTGGGGGCCAAGGATGTACATGGATGGGTAAGGAAACCTAGAATTCGCTGCTTGGATATACTCCATTGGTTTACATCCTACCAAAAGGATGGTTCTGTTTCATTTTCAAATCCTCAGTTGATGCATTGGAGATTTTAAATAGAGTGTGGGTAGTTTCAAGTTGAAGCCTAATGCTTAAGCATTGACACAATGCTTTCAATCTGGAGAAGGATTTTATTAGATATAGGCACATGTGGGTGCTTATGTCGGGCTGTCCACTCCCGTTTTGGAATCTGGAACCATTTCAAGACATCGGGAATGAAATAGGTAAATTCTTATTTATTGATTCCAAGCTTTTGTAGGGAGCAGATCAGAGGATGGATAAGTTTATGGCAGAAATCGATGTTTTTGAAGGACTGTCGATGCAGATTGATATTGCATGGTGAGGGATGATGTTTCAACAAGTTTTGGACTATGATGGAGTGTCATTCAGAGGCCTTGATTCCAGAGGTACTGTAATACCCTGTTTCCCCTAGTCTGTAAATATAACTATATTGGCCAAGGAACTATGGAAAACCTAAAAATGTGAATGTTTGATTTGATGGACCATGGTACAAAAGGTCGATGAATGTAAATTCTGTTATTTTAATAGAAAATGGTTACATGCTGCATGACTACTGAAAGAGCGGATGTGCTAAGAGAAAACCACGAATGCTATGAAAGGCAGTGGAGGGGACCCAGAATGGTTGTGTTAATCTCCACTGAACTAGTACCATGCTGGAATTAATTGCTTAGATCAGAACAACCCTGTAACCAAGAATGAATTACAGTAGGGCTGGTAGGTGGGAAGACCTCCTCAAGAGTTAATGAGGCGATGGGGCAGACCGTCCATCCTTAAGGCTTCTAGACCTGACCATGGACTGGGAATTTGAGCCACACACAACCTTGCAAAGGAAGGCAAGAAAGGAAATGTGGTGGGAAAAAAAATACCTGTGGGGAAAAATGCATAGACAAGAGCGGAAGCTCTTGGGTCCGAGGAAGGACCGAAAGAGGAACAATGAGTTCTAATCATAGAAAATAGAGATTGAATCAGGAGAAGGAGAGTAACCTTTGTCCTTATCTACTTCTGTATTGGGAGAAGGAGAGTAACCTTCGTCCCTAACTTTCGTTTAGATAGAAGTAAGAGATTGAATCTCAAAGCACCATGGATTAAGCTTGGGGGTGGCCAGTGATAAATCCATTGGGAGTGACTAAGCCTATGGTTGGTTGGAAACGAGCACCCATTTCAGCAGTTGCATCACGCCTTATGGTTCTGATAAGTGTTTTTATGCCTTGTGCATTGAATTGGAAATAATGGATGCATGTTGGTATTTATATGCCTATAAATGGTTTCTATATTGAATGATTTAGTTAAGAGTATGTGTTCGTTCTTTGAGAACTTTTACATCTTCTTGATTTTTCCTTATGCTCTAGTTTAATTCCTCAAAAGCACTTTCCCTAGGGAATTTCCTCACTATCCTAGAGTCGAGTGAGTTCTCCCTTGATTGTGGAGGTTGAACCCCACAATCACTATGAGGACAAAGTCTATTAAGATCAGGAGAGGTAGTTCATGTATGCACCGAGTCTCCTCAAGGTGGGTAGAAACCGAGACCATCTTAGGTTTTAGAGTTGAGTAAATGATCGTAAGGGGTGCGCAGAAGAATTCTTCCAAGCATTACGTTCAAGAGAAAGAGCGCAAAACTCTTAATCCTTTCAGAGCCAACAAAGCTCAGGAAGAATAGAGAGATTCAAGTATTTAAAGGGAATATCCTTTCGTTTGGAAGATGAACGGATGAGACCCGTTCGAAAGGATCCAAGGTCTATCACGACCGTTAGATTTGAAGAAGGGGTGCAGATGTTAATGCCTCAACTCCCTCAGTCTTCTCAAGTTCGACGAATGTTAGTAATCATCGTGAAGGGGACAGATCCTCCAAAACTTGAAGTAGCAATGTGACCTGGACCATATATCCAAGGATCTATCGGGACCCTCCTTGATCATCGGATTGGAGAAATCAGAGTTCACGCATCGAGAGAATCTCACGTTGGCGCAATTAAACTTTTGAAACCCTAAGTTACGATGTGAGTTGGACCGTGGGATTCAAGAAGGTCGTTGACCGTCGATCCAACACGAGAATATTAACGTAAGGATTGCGTGGGAATTTGAAATTCCCTAAGGACCAAGCTCAGAAGAGACACTCACTTTTCAGAAGAGAAGATGAGGTCCAAGAGGCGAACTTGATTCAATTTCATAAGCTTAGGAGGGAAAGAGGAAGTCAAGACCCATACACCAGGGCTCACAGGAAGTAAATCGAAGGTCGATACCTTCGAAACATCTGAAATCCTCCAAGTCAGGGAAGAAAGAGAAAGCTCAGGAGGAGGAGCAACAATGACCGTTGGATCGAGCACTGTGAAGGATCTGGACCATTGGAATCCACGTCCATACAATTAGAAGAGTTTGTAGGAGGATATCATATCTAGGCTGTCAAATCTGAGCACGAGGACCAACAATCGTTGGATCCCAAGGAAAGCACACGAGGCCTAAAACCTTGAAAGTCCCCAAGAGAGTGGACTTTGCGAAGTTTTGAAGTTTCGAAATCATCAAAACCGTCCATCGTCATGGTTGATAGGTGGAAGCAGATCCGAGAGTTCGAGGACTCGGACATCGAAATAATTGAGAGAAAGGAATCTAAACTTTGCAAGAGGCGAAGTGCGAAATGACTCTCAGTCGTTGGATTAAGAGGACACGTGGCAGAGTTCCACGTACTTTGGAGGAAGAACCTTCGGAGAAGGCAGGAGGCGAACACCCAAGGTCCAAGATCACGAAGAACCTTTTGGTTAAACCCGTGGTCACCACCAGTGATCATGTGGAGGGGTTTGTTAGAAAATAGGCTAGCACTCAAACTCAGAGATTTCACAAGCGCGAAGGGGAAGGTCGCGGGCACTATTAGACCCGCACCAGGAACTTGGAAGGGAATGTGTTTAATTTCAGAATGATACCACCAAGGTCTCAAATAGTTGTCTAGCTCTAGAATCGAAGATCCTTGACTGGGAGTTCAAGTTGGTTCCCGACTTTCCAATTTAGGAACCGTAGAAAGAGAGGATTTTATTTCCTTTAAGGAGAACAAAATTTTATTTTTATTTCTCACCCCATCATGGGTGTGTTACAAATTGGTATCAGAGCATGGTTACAACACTTGGCCTACTTTGGCTCATCGACGAGTTGCTTAAAAACTCTATTTGGAGTAATTTTGAAAGAGTGACACTCTACCTTACCTCTTTCTTAAAAGTCTGGTTAAAAATGTTATTAAAGAAAAGAATGAAACTTTCTACTATGTGTGTGCATTTAAGAAATTGAACCATGTATTGTTCATGAACTAATAGACTGTTAGCTAATAATAAGTGTTTTTTTCAACACTCGAGCAGTCAGTAAATCATGGGGAAAAATTCAATATTAAAGGATGGTGATGTGTCATGAAGTGGGGGATGGATCCCACAATAGAGTCGAAGAATCTGACGAAAGGAGGGCGGTGGAAACCCCTCCCGATCTGGCTGAAACTGTAAGGAGATTTAGGGCTGAATTACAGAGATGTAAGGATGACAACGAGCGATTGATAAAGGAGAAAGAAAAACAAACAGGAATTAACGCAGTCTTGTTGCAGAGCTTGTCCGACATATAGAGGCAACTACAGCATGAGCCCATAACTAGTCATGTGGACCGACGACATAAGAAGAGAAGTCAAATTCCACCTGAGATCCGAAAACATGACTCCATAAGTGACCACACTGGGAGAAGAACCTCGAAGAAGGCCCAACCTAGAGGCAGGGGACACTCATCGGTAGAGTCCTCTAGAATGGAAGTTGTAAAATCCAAAGGATCTTCTAGTAGCCGAGAAAGCACATTCTCAAAAGAAAGGAAAGAAGCAGAAGTGTTCCAAAAATCATGATCCCGAAGAATTCAAGAAAACCAAACCACCCTCTTTCGATGGAGAGATTAGGAAGGGAGAAGAGGTTGAAGTTTGGCTGCTTGGTATAAAGAAATACTTCAGAATCCATGACTACCCTGAAAACTTGAAGGCTTGAATAACCATCTTTAACCTAAATGGAAAGGCTTCCATTTGGTGGGAAGACCTTAGGAATGTGAAAGGAGTCCATGAGAAAGAGTTGTCATGGAAATAGTTTGAGAAATACTTCAGGAAGAAGTATCTATCATAGAAATACATGGATGGGAAGAATAAGGAATTCTATGAACTCAGGCTGGGGCAGCTCACCGCAGATGGATTTGTCAATAAATTCCTTGAACTACTAAGGTAGGTACCCTACATAAAAGATGAAAAGTAAAAATGAAGTGGTTCATTAGTGGGTTACCTCAGACCCATCGGGACAGGATTGAGTTCGACGGACCAAAGACCTTAGAAGAAACTATTTGGAAGGTGAGGTACTGTTATGAACAGTTTGGGAGTAAGACAAGACCTCACGAGGACTAGAAGAAGAGGAGTAGTTTAGGATTCCAGAAGAAGGGGTTTAAATCCTCAAGATTTAAGAACTATGGAAAAGATTCTAGAAGGATCCTTCCTACTAGAAGTGCATATCAGAAAAATTTCCCCTCTCAAAGTGGAAATAAACCTTTTAAGATAGTCCCAAAAAAGATCGATAACCTAAAGAAGGAACCCTTAAAATTTTGGGGTTGTGGAGAAGATAATCGATTGAGGGATTTCCCAAGCAGACAACAGAACAATAAGAGAGTCTACAATATCCAAGAAGCTACTACCATCAATGATGTGTCTAGGAGCATGCCACGAATCTATGCAGCCTTGGACAATAATCAAGCCAACCACCAAGCTTCAGTACTGGAGATGGAAGGTATGATCGCCAACCATCTAGTTTCTATTTTAATTGACCCAGGTTATAATTTGAGTTATGTGGCCCCTCAGACTGTTGATAAGTGTAAACTGCAACCAATTAGACATTTTAAACCGTGGTTAGTGCGATTAGCCATTGGGACTAAAAGAAAGGTGGCAGAGGTCATATTATCCTGTCAATTCATCATGGGTGGATTGCCCACCCGAGCGACCCTTAACATACTTCCCCTGGGATATTATGACTTGTTAATTGGTATGGATTGGTTGGTTGCTTATAAAATTAAATTGGATTGTTATCATAAAACTTTAGAATGTTTAAATGAATAAGGGGGAAAGATGACCCTCCAAGGGATTCAGAAGCCTGTCTCAGTGAGACAAATATCATCCTTCAAATGAAAAAGTATTTAAAAAAGGGGTGTTACTTATATGCCATATAGGTACTGGAATCTATTGAGAATGACAGACCAAACCTAGAGAACCACCCCATATTAAGAGAATACAAGGACGTGTTCCCAAAAGAGGTACCAGGTCTACCTCTGAGAAGGGATATAGACTTCTCTATAGAACTTTCACCAGGAGCGATACCAACATCTTGAATGCCATATAGAATGATCATGCCAGAGATGGTTGAGCTCAAGATACAACTAATGGAGATGATGGACAAAGGCTACATCTGACCCAGTGTATCTTCGTGGGGACACCCGTCTTGTTTGTGAAAAATAAAGATGGGACCCTCCAACTGTGCATATATTACAAACAACTTAATAAGACAACCTGGTGCAAACCCCCTCCTCTCCAAGGGTTGCGCAACCTCCCGATCTAGGATATTCTCAAGACTGAATCGAAACAGTCTTTGATTCCCTATTGGAACCTCTAAGAAAATAATCCAAAGGTGTCTATGAAACTTTCGCTCGCGTGAACAAGTGCTAAGTGAAATCCTTTTTCCATGTGACCACACCTTGTGACCACACTCTTATTCGAAAAGGCACATCGCGATTTCGTGTATCGGCTATATGAGTCAACCAACTCTCCATCCTTTGAACTTCCGAGCTCTGAAATTCCAACAAGGGTCTAGCTCATGCTAGCTCCTCCCTTATCTTCCATCCATATGACCTTTCACTATGACCTGGGGCCAATCCTTCTGAGCATGTCGGGATTTCCTGTATCGGGAACTCGCGATGAAATTCACCTCGGTTTTCCCAATCCTCTGATACCCAAAATTGTGAAATATTCGGATCAGATCAACGATCCACACTAGCTCTCCAGCCAACGACTTTGATTATGTCGTGACTTCGTGTTTCATGAATATTCACGACTCTTACCTCCAACTTCCCAATTTATGAATCAACAAAACGTTGATCTATGTCCTCTTTCAATGGACGATCATGATGATTTCGGGATTTCACATTTCACGATTTCGCGAATTTCACGCTGCTTCTTCCAAATATTTTGGTTTCGTGAAATTCTGATGACTCCTTGCGACTAACCAGTGCGCTACTTCTCTGAGATCTAACGAATTGTAAGATTTCATCTCTTTCTGAATGGATCTTGATCCTCGATCTTTTTCGATCTTCAAAATTATTTTATGAAGGATTTCTCCCGGTCAATCCTCCGTACTTTTTCTTTCTTCAAACTTCAATTTTTTGCATGCCACCTTTGAATGCTTCAACTATTCAAAACTTAGAAACTTTTCTAAGTGTTTCCTCTCGCAACTTAAAACCACTAATCCTCCTAAAATTCTGGCAAATGAAATTTAAATCTCTCCCCTTAGCGCACACTTGCACTCTGTGTCTTTTTCAAAAGACTTTCTGACACCCTCCTGGCATACTCTGCACTCAACCTCCTGATATTTCAAACTTTAACACAAGTTTCTTTCTATACGCACTCCTTATGCTCAATATGCACACTCTACATACAAAATTTCCCCTCTATCTCTTCTGAGATTTAAGTTGAAAAAGACTTCTTCACACACACTCATTGCGCTCTGCACGCACTCCTTTCATAATCTTACAAAAGAGAAACAATTGAACTCATTCAATTATTCATTCATTCACTATGAACATCATCCATTCACAAACACATAACAACACAATCAAACTATAAACAATATCAACATTGTGTATTTGGGTCAATTTCCTCTGTTCTATTCATTTTAGAAGGAAACATAATTACAGACGTTTATCCTTTACAACTATTACAAGAAAAACTTGTCTAAGGACCCAAAGATTTTTTTCGCTCTTCTTCCTCCTATCTAAATACTATTACCTTCTATTCAAATGATTACCTACTCAATTTATGCAACCTAATGACTAATCAGGGCTAATATCCCACACCTATAATACATTTACAGTCGTGTAAAGGATTTACAACGGTTCCTTCATTTCAAATGGTGGCCCGGTTTTACACAACCAAAATTAATTAACGAGAATTCCAAAAAGTCTTTGCACCGCTTCCAAGCTAGTTAATTATTGGTTCAGATCCTTCGATGTATTGAGGTGTCGATTCCAATTCCACGTCCGCTTCCTTTTGATGCGATTGTGATGCTCCTACATCATACTCCTTTGGCTAAAATATTCATGGAGAGCTCTCGCATTGTTTTTCCATGATTCAAAATATCAAGTTCAGTTACCCAACTTGAATCTTCCACAGGGTGATCTTTCCACTTTACCAAATATTCAGGATATTTTTCTTTTAGTTTTCCTTCCAACTCTCTGTTCTAAAATTTTCTCCATCTGAGATTTTTCTACTGCAGGCATCTACTCTTCCCACTGAATCTCTTATTCATCATCCAATTCTCATGTATCATCACCGTTATAATGATACAAATCTGCAATGTTGAATATCAGCGATATCCCAATATTATCTGGCAACTCAATCTCATAAGCATTTGCTACAAATTTTCTAAGGATCTTGCATGGTCCTATTTTTTTCATCTTCAACTTATTATATGTTCTTCTTGGAAACCTTTCCTTCCTCAAATGAGATAAAACTTCATCGTCCACTTCAAATTGAACTTCCCTTATTTTCTTATCAACTCTGTTCTTATACTTTTGATTACTATCATGTATCTGCCTCTTAACTTGATCATGAAGTCTTTGCATTTCTGTAGAAAAATATTCTTCTCTAGCGCTCCTGAATCCATCTTGTTTCAATTATCTCAATTTTTCAACCCCTCTTGGTTGTCTTCCATATACTATCTCGAATGGACTTTTTCCAGTGCCTCTATTAACTGAATTATTAAATGCAAATTCTGCTTGTGCCAGAATCTGATCCCACTGACGACCTTGTTTAGTGACTAAACTCCTTAACAAATTTCCTAGACTCCTATTCACCACTTCAGTCTATTCGTCGGTCCGAGGGTGATATGTTGAACTAAAAGATAAATTAGTTCCCAGCCTCTTCCATAAAATCCTCCAAAAGTGTCCCACAAACTTAGTATCCCTATTTGAAACTACGCTTCTGGGCAATCCATGTAATCTCACAACTTCTCTAAAAAATAAATTGGCTATGTGTGTAGCATAATTTGTCTTCTGGCATTATATGAAATGTGTCATCTTGGAAAATCTATCGACCACAACAAATATGGAATCACTTACCTTCTGGGTTCTAGGTAATCCCAATACAAAATCCATACTAATTACATCCCAAGGCCTTTATGGAATAGGCAATGGTTGATACAAACCAGTGTTTTGTCTCTCCCCTTTTGCATGTTGACAAATCTTACATTGGTCTACAAATTTATTCACATCTTCCCTCATACCAGGCCAATAATGCAAACTACTCAACTGTGCAAATGTTTTATCATGCCCAAAATGTCAGGCTAAACCTCCACTATGTTTTTCCTTCAACAAATTATCTCTCATTGAACATCTTGGTATCCACAATTGGCTTCCTTTAAACAACAATCCATCCTGGATCAAATATTTTGACCATGAGTTGTTATCCCTCAACAAAGGATTTTCATATGCTTCATAATCCTCCTTAAAATCTGAATCTTCCTGATACATTTCCTTAAGGTGCTCAAACCCTAAGTTCTTCACTTGAAATTCCTGTATAACCAAACTTCTCCTACTCAAAGCATCTGCAAGTTTGTTAGCACTTCTAGAAATATGTTTAATAACAAAAGTAAAATTCTGCATGAATTCTACCCACTTAGCATGTCTCTGAGTCAACTTCTCTTGCCTAGTAATAAATTGCAAAGATTGATTATCACTATACAAGACAAACTCCTTTGGAATTAAATAATGTCTCCATTTTTTCAAAGCTTGATTCACTAGATAAAATTCCTTGTCATATGTAGAATATTTCTCCTTAACATCATTCAACTTCTCACTGAAATAAGCAATTGGCCTATTATCTTGACTCAAAATTGCTCCAATAGCTATTCCACTTGCGTCACACCTCACTTGAAATGTCTTTCCAAAATCTGGTAGAACCAAAACTGGTTGTTCTATTATCTTCTTTTTCAACACTGAAGATTTTCTCAGCCTCCTCTATCCAATTAAAAGACTTATGTTTCTTCTTCACAGTGTCCATCATGGGTGCACATATAACACTAAAATTTCTGATAAACTTTCTATAAAAACTTGTTAAACCATGGAAACTTTTCACCTCAAATATGCTCCTGGGTGATGACCATTCTTTGTTTTCTCTCACCTTTTCTAGATCCATCTTCAATTCATTTGAAGAGATCATAAAATCCAAATATATGAGCTCTGTCTTCATAAAATAAATTTTCTTCAAGTTTATTAACACCTTTTCTTGCTGCAATTTCCTCATCACTAATGTCAAGTGTTTTAAATGTTCTTCCTCTATTTTGTTGAAAACTAATATATCATCTAGCTATACAATGACAAATTTACCTATGAAGTCCTTCAGTACTTCATTCATCAACATCATAAATGTACTTGGAGCATTTGTCAATCCAAATGGCATGACTAGCCATTCATACAAACCTTCATTTATCTTGAACGTTGTTTTCTATTCATCTCCCTCTCTCATTCTTATATGATGATATCCACTCTTCAAGTCTATTTTTGAAAAATAACTTGCTCCACTCAAACAGTCCATCAAATCATCCATCCTAGGTAAAGGAAATCTATACTTGATGGTAATATTGTTGATGGATCTCGAATCTGTACACATTCTCCATCCCCCATCCTTCTTTGGACTCAATACAGTGGGCACTGCACATGGGCTTAGACTTTCCCTGACTAAACCTTTATCGAACAACTCCTGAACTTGCTTCTTGAATTCTTCATTCTCTTGAGGTGTCAATCGGTACACTTCTTTGTTCGACAAACTGGCTCCTGGAATCAAGTCAATATGGCGACTAATACTCCTAATAGGTGTAATGAGTGAGGAAACACATCTACTACTATGTCAGCAAAATTCTCCAAAAATTCTTGAATTTCTTCAGGTAAATAATCCACGGAAGTATTGGTAAGGATAACTCTTGGCTTCCTTACTACAATAAATTTCATTTCTTGATCTTTCTTGACCTCCTTCAAGAGTTCCTTCCCACTCATGAGAAGTATTCTTGTGTTGGCTTCTTCCTTTTATTTCTTCTCTTCTATTGGAAGTAACATGTGGGTTCTACCATTTTTTTCCAGAGTATAAGTATTTTTTCTCCCATCACGAATATCATTCCTATCAAACTCCCATGGTATCCCCAACAAAATATGACAAACATCCATGGGAATTACATCACACAGAATCTCATCTTTATAGCTTCCTATTTTAAATTCAACTTTTCATTGTTGACTTACCATTACTTGATGTCCTTTCTACAACCACAATACTTTGTATGGACTTGGGTGTGCAGTTGTCTCCAGCTTCAGCTTCTCCACCATCTTTGTTGATACTAATTTATCTTTACTCCCACTGTCTGTAATCATCTTGCAAACTTTGTCCTTTGCCTTACAAGCAGTCCTGAACAACCTCGTTTGCTTAATTGAGTCTTTTGTTTCTTCCTCTGGCTTTAGAAGAACTTTCCTCATCATAAGATTTTTTCCTCCTTCTACTACCTCTGCTTCCACATTCTTCTAGGCTTATGAAATGTGTGCTTCTCCTCCTCCTTCTCTCTTCCTCTTGGAAAAATCCCAAGACATATGTCATGTCTTTCCATAGGCATAACATTTAACTCCACCTCCTCTACTTCTTCCTCTTCCTCGAGGAAAATAATTTCTCCCACCAAACGGTCTTCTTTGAGAACTTCCTCCTCTTTCAAAGCGACCATCTGATTTCCCATTCTCATCCTTATATTTTGATGCCTTATCATAGACAACTCCCTTACCTCTATTTAAGCCTCTGCTTCTGTTCCGCTAACCCTGGTTTCTGGCCAAATTTTCTTCTACCTTCAGTGCAATGTGATAAGCATCTTCCACTGTCCTCACAGTTATCATGCTAATTTCATCCTGAATTTCATACCTCAAACCATTTATATACCTGGAAAATTTTTCATCATCCTTCTCTCTTTGTCTAGTCCTAATATTCAGCCTATAAAATTCTTGTGTATACTCTTTCACTGTCATACCCCTCTATCTTAGGTTCTACAATTTTATGAATAACTCTAGCCCGTAATCCTTAGGTATGAATTTAGTCTTAAATTTGGCTACCATCCTGCCCCAATTCTTTATATTTTGTTTGCCTTTGATCCTCCTTTATTCCTGCAGTTCATCCCACCACAATGTTGCATGTCCCTTTAATTTGGTGACAGCATGTCTCACCTTCCTTCCTGCATCAACCTCTTCATAGTCAAAACACTTATCCATGGACCTTATCCAGTCCAATAGTTCTTTGGCATCCAAGTTACCTTCATACATTGGGATGTCCATATTTTCTCTAGCTCCCAACTTCACAACATCTTTCAATAAGCGTTCTTCAGCTGCATCTTTCCCTATAGTTTCTTCAACTTCTATTTCTTCGCTTTCTGCATCACTAACATCTTCAGTGGTAGGTGTTCTCCTCTGCATTTCTTCCATCACTTCCAACCTTGCACGAATTTCTCTTACTTCTCTTCCTACAACCCAGTTTTCTATAGGTGGCCCTATGCATATCCTCGGCGGCATCGCTTCAACTGTTCCTAACACACTAAGTTCAACTTCAAATCTTTTGCAGGCTTTGATACCACTTGGTGCAGACCCCCTCCTCTCCAAGGGTTGCGCGACCTCCCGCTCTAGTATATTCTCAAGACTGAATCGAAATAGTCTTCAATTCCCTGTTGGAACCTCTAAGAAAATAGTCCATAGGTCTCTATGAAACGTCCACCCGCGTGAATAAGCGCTAAGTGCAAGGATTTTTCCACATGACCATGCCTTGTGACCACACTCTTATTTGAAAAGGTGCGTCATGATTTCGCATATTGGCTATATGATTCAACCGACTCTTCATTCTTCGAACTTCTGAGTTATGAAATTCTGACAAGGGTCTGGCGCATGCTAGCTCCTCCCTTATCCTCCATCCATATTCCCCTTCACTATGACCTAAGGCTAATCCTTCCGAGCGCATTAGGATTTTGCTTATCATAAAATCCCGATGTGATTCACCTCTGTTCTCTCGATCCTTCGATACCCAAAATTGTGAAATATTCGGATCAGTTCAATGGTCCACACTGGCTCTCTAGTCAATGATTGTGATTATATCTTGATTTTGCGTTTCGTGAGTCTTCATGACTCTTACCTCCAAATTCCTGATTTACAAATCAACGAAATGTTAATATGTCTCCATGTATCCTCTTTCAATGGATGGTCCTGATGAATTCGATATTTCGCGTTTCACAATTTCGTGTTTCACGATTTCGCGAATTTCACTCTGCGTCTTCCAAATGTTTTGGTTTCAAGAAATTCCGATGAGTCCTCACAACTAACCAGTGTGTTGATTCTCCAAGATCTAACGACCTGTAATATTTCGGCTCTTTCTGAATGGATCTTGATCCTCGATCTTGTCTGATCTTCAAAATTCTTTTCTGAAGGATTTCTCTCGCTCAATCCTCCATACTTGTTCTTTCTTCGAACTTCAATTTTCTACACTTCACCTTTGAACTCTCCAACTCTTCAAAACTTAGAAACTTTTCTAAGTGTTTCCTCTCGAGACTTAAAACCACTACTCCTCCTGAACTTCTGACAAATGAAATTTAAATCTTGCCCCTTAGCACACACTTGCACTCTGTGTCTTTTTCAAAAAACTTTCTTACACCCTCCTGGCATACTCTGTGCTCAACCTCCTAATATTTCAAACTTTAACACAAGTTTGTTTCTATAATCACTCCTTGCCATCAATATGCACACTCTGCATATGGAATTTCCCCACTATCTCTTCTGAGCTTTAAGTCGAAAAAGACTTCTTCACAAGAAGTCATTGCGCTCTGCATGCACTCCTTGCATAATATTACATAAGAGAAACAATTGAACTCGTTCAATTATTCATTCATTCACTATGAACATCATCCATTCACAAACACATAACAACACAGTCAAAATTTAAACAATATCAACATTGTGTATTTAGGTCAATTTCCTCTATTCTATTCATTCTAGAAGGAAACATAATTACAGTCATTTATCCTTTACAACTATTACAAGAAAAACTTATCTAAGAACCCATAGCTTTTTTTTTCTCTTATTCCTCCTATCTAAATACTATTACCTTCTATTCAAATGATTATTTACTCAATTAATGCAACCTAATGACTAATCAGTGCTAATATCCCACACATGTAATACATTTACAGTCATGTAAAGGATTTGCAATGGTTCTATCATTTCAAATAGTGGCCTCGTTTTACACAACCAAAATTAATTAACGAGAATTCCAAAAAGTATTCGCACCACTTCCAAGCTAGTTAATTGTCGGTTCAGCTCCTTCGATGTGTTGAGGTGTCGATTCCAATTCCATGTATGCTTCCTTTTGATGTGATTGTGGTGCTCCTGCATCACAACCATAAAGAACAAGTACCCCTTAACAAGAATCGATGACCTATTCGACCAATTGGGAGGTGCTTCCATTTTCTCGAAGATCGACTTAAGGTATGGATACCACCAAGTCCGGATTAAGGATGAAGACATCCACAAAACACCCTTCAGGATGAGGTATGGTCACTATGAATTCATGGTGGTTCCATTTGGGTTAACCAATGCCCCCGCCACTTTTATGTGCTTGATGATAAATGTACTTGGCAAATTCTTGGACAAATTTGTATTGGTTTTCATTGATGATATCCTAATCTACTCCAAGAATAGGGAGGAGCACGAAGAACATCTTAGACTCATACTTCAAGTACTAAGAGAGCATCAACTCTACGCTAAGTTTAGCAAGTGCGATTTCTTTCAGAATCAATTACATTACTTAGGCCATGTCATATCTAAGGAAGGGGTGGCAGTAGACCCCAACACGATTAGATCTATTATGGAATGGCCTACCCCGAAGGATGTATATGATATTAGATCCTTCATGGGCTTAGAAGGATACTATAAAACGTTCATAAAAGGGTTTTCCAAGATTGGTTGTCCAATCACTTCCCTTTAAAAAAAGGGGATTAAATTCATTTGGACATCGAAATGTGAAGAAAGAGTTCAAGAACTGAAATACCTCCTGACCCATGCACCCATGCTAAAGATTGCAGACCTGGATAATGATTTCCTCGTGTGTGCATATTCCTGCAAGGAAGGACTCGGAGGAGTCCTTATGCAAGAGCAACGTGTAATTTTCTACGTGTCCAGAAAATTAAATGAGCATGAGATCAATTATGTGACCCATGACCTAGAGTTGGCTGCCATAGTACATGCTTTAAAAATGTGGAGGAACTACCTCATGGGTAGGAGATTTGTTCTTATCAAAGACCATTGTGGATTGAGACACCTGTTTGATCAACCAAAACTCAATGCGAGGCAAGCTAGGTGGATGGATCTCCTTAGTGTGTTTGATTTCAAAATCAAACACATCAAAGGAAAGGAAAATAGGGTGGTTGATGCCCTTAGAAGAAGTATAAAATGATTCATCCGACAACGGTAAGCACCTGTGAAATGGATGTCAAGGAAAGAGTCAGGAATGCACAAGAAACAGATGCATTCTTCAAGACTGTGACCTCATAACTAAGGAAAGAGCCTACATGGATAAAATATGAAGGCTACAAGATGCTCGAAGAAGGCCTGCTGACTTACAAAAATAGATTGTATATTCCAAACTGTGACGACTTGAAGAGGTTCATAATGGATGAACTACATAAGAGACCATATACTGGTCACCCTGGATTGAAGGAAGATGATTACCCAGGATATCAGAAGATGATTACGACCACTAGGAAACAATTCTATTGGCCTGGATTGAAGGAAGACATAGCTAACTATTTAGCTAAGTGCCTAGAATTCTAGCAAGTTAAGGCAGAACACCGCCATCTAGTAGGATTGTTACATCCCCTACCGATCCCAGAATGGAAATGGGAAACCATCTCCATGGACTTCATCACCGGATTACCAAAGTCGACCAAGAAAAATGATGCCATCATGGTTGTGGTGGAAAAACTGAGTAAGTCTGCTCATTTTGTTCTTGTCAAATCACCTTGCAAGGCCATATATATTTCCAACATATTCATGAAGGAGATATTAAGACTACATGGCATGCCCAAGGAAATTGTATCTGAATGAGATACCAAATTCACCTCGAGATTTTGGAAATCCCTAATGGATGGTTTTGAGACAAAATTGTTGTTCATCACAGCTTATCACCCCCAAACTGATGGGCAGACAGAAAGAGTGAATCAAATAGTAGAAGCCATGTTAAGGATGCATGGAATGCATCAGCCTAAGAAGTGGCAAGACAACCTACCATTGGTAGAGTTTTCCTACAACAACGGTTATAAGGAATCCTTGAAGATGAACCCTTTTGAAGCCCTCTATGGTAGATAGTGCAAGATTCCAATCAGTTGGAGTAACCCAGTGGATAGAATTACAATCAAATCTGCCATGCTGAAAGAAATGGAACAACAACTGGTTCAGATAAGACAAAATCTGAAGAT
The DNA here is from genome assembly GCA_009831015.1 of Picea engelmannii. Taxonomy (NCBI): domain Eukaryota; kingdom Viridiplantae; phylum Streptophyta; class Pinopsida; order Pinales; family Pinaceae; genus Picea; species Picea engelmannii. The sequence continues at coordinate 39,391 of ML802719.1, read as the reverse complement.
TTCTCACGATAGACAGAAAATTTGTGCCAACAGAAAGAGAACTCCGAGAGAGTTCAAGACTGGATACCATGTCTATCTCAGAGTTAGACCCAGGAAGAGTTACCTGAGAATGGGATTCTGTGCCAAATTGGCACCTCAATATTGTGCACCCTTTGAAGTCTTAGATAGAGTGGGACATGTAGCCTATAGGCTAGCATTCCCTCCCACTATAAAGGCACATAATGTTTTTCATGTTTCATTATTGAAGAAATATTTACATGATGCTAATCATATAATTGACTGGTCTGTGATCCAGGTGGAGCCGAAGGGAGAATTCCTACCAGAACCCCAATGCATAATAGACAAGAAGGAAGCCTCACTCAGGAACCGAACCATTTCACAGGTCAAGGTGCAGTGGAAACACTTTGGCCCATATGAGGCTACGTGGGAAATGGAGGATGCCATGAGATAGGCATATCTAATTTTGTTTACTCTTTTACATACATGTCATGTTGACAGATAGAACATCGAGGACGATGTTCCTTTAAGGGGGAGGGAATTGTAACACCATGTTTCCCCCAGTCTGTAAATATAACTATATTGGCCAAGGAACTATGGAAAACCTAAAAATGTGAATTTTTTATTTGATGGACCTTGGTACAAAAGGTCTATGAATGCAAATTCTATTATTTTAATAGAAAATGGTTATGTGTTGCATGACTGCTAAAAGAGGGGATGTGCTAAGAGAAAACCACAAATGCTATGAAAGGCGGTGGAGGGGAACCAGAATGGTTGCATTAACCTCCACCGAACCAGTACCATGGAGGAATTAATTTCTTAGATAAGAACAACCCTCTCACCCAAGAATGAATTACAGTCATGCTGGTAGGTGGGAAGACCTCCTCAAGAGTTAATGAGGGGATGGGGAAGACCGCCCATCCATAAGGCTTCCAGACTTGACCACAGACTGGGAATTCGAGCCACATGCAAAATTCTAGAGGACATAAAGAAAGGAAATGTGGTGGGAAGAGAAATACCTGTGGGGTAAAATGCAGAGACGAGAGCGGAAACTCTCGGGTCCAAGGAAGGACTGAAAGAGGAACAGTGATTTATTATCACAATAAATAGATATTGAACCAAGAGAAGGAGAGTAACCTTCATCATTATCTATTTCTGTATTGGGAGAAGGAGATTAACCTTCGTCCCTAACTTCCGTTGAGTTGGAAGTAAGATATTGAATCTCAAAGAATCATGGCTTAAGCTCGGGGGAAATGAGCACTACTTTCAGCAGTCGCATCATGCCTTATGGTTATGATAAGTGTTCTTATGCCTTGTGCTTTGAATTGGAAATAGGATGCATGCTGGTATTTATATGCCTGTAAATGGTTTCTATATTGAATCATTTAGTTAAGAGTATGTGTTCGTTCCTTGAGAACTTTTACATCTGCTTGATTTTTCCTTATGCTCTAGTTTAATTCCTCGAAATCACTTTTCCCAGGGAATTTCTTCACCGTCCTAGAGTTGAGTGAGTACTCCCCTGATTGCAGAGGTTGAACCCTGCAATCATTATGAGGATGGAGTCTATTAAGCTTAGGAGAGGTAGTGCATGTATGCACTGAGTCTCCGCAAGGTGGGTAGAGACCGAGACCATCTTAGGTTCTAGAGTTGAGTAATTGAATGTAAGGGGTGCACGAAAGAATTCTTCCAAGCATTACGTTCAAGATGAAGAGCACAAAACTCTTAAGCCTTTCAGAGCCAACAAAGCTCAGGAATAATAGCGAGATTCAAGTATCAAAAGGGAATATCCTTTCATTTGGAAGATGAATGGACAAGACCCGTTCGGGAGGATCCAATGTCTATCGCGACCATTATATTTGAAGAAGGGGCTCATGCGTTAACACCTCGACTCCCTCAGTCTTCACAGGTTCGACGAATGTTGGTAATCATCGTTAAGGGGATGGATCCTCTGAAACCCAAAGTAGCAATGTGACCTGGACCGTATATCCAAGGATCTATCGGGACCCTCCTTGACCGTCGGATTGGCGAAATTGGATTTCACACATCGGGAGAATCAAACGTTGGCATGATTAAACTTCCAAAACCCAAAGTTACGATTTGATATGGACTGTGGGATCAAGGAAGATCGTGGAACATCGATCCAACGTGAGCAGATTGACGTAAGCAATACATGGGAATTCAAAATTCCATAAGGACCAAGCTCAAAAGAGACAAGTGATTTTCAAAAGCACAAATGAGGTCCAAGAGGTGAACTTGCTTCAAGTTTGTAAGCTCAGGAGGGAAAGTGAAATTCAAGACCCATGCACCAGTGCTCGCAAGTAGTAAATCGAAGGTCGATACCTTCAAAACATCTAAAATCCTCCAAGTCAGAGAAGAAAGCCAAATCCCAGGAGGAGGAGCAACAGTGACCATTGGATCGAGCACTGTGAAAGATCTGGACCGTTGGAATCCACGTCTAGGCAATTAGAAGACTGCATAGGAGGAGACCAGATATGGGTTGTCAGATATGAACGCGAGGACCAACAGTCATTGGATCCCAAGGAAAGTGCGCGAGGCCTAAAACCTTGAAAGTGCCCAGGAGAGTGGACTTTGTGAAGTCCTGAAGTTCCGAAATCATCGGAACAGTCCATCGTTAGGGTTGACAGGTGGAAGCAGATCCAAGAGTTCAAGGACTCGAACATCGGAAGAATTGAGAGAAAGAAATCTAAAATTTGCAAGAGGCAAAGTACGAAATGACTCTGAGTCATTGGATTTAGAGGACACGTGGCAGAGATCCACATACTTTGGAGGAAGAAACTACAGAGAAGACAAGAGGAAAACACCTGAGGTTTGAGATCATGAAGCACCTTTTGGTTAGACCCGTGGTCACCGCCAATGGTCATGTGGAGGGGTTGTTTTAGAAAAGGGGATAGCGCTCAAACTCATAGATTTCACAAGCGTGAAGGGGAAGGTCACGGGTACTATTAGACCCACACCAGGAACTTGAAAGGGGATGCGTTTAATTTCAGAATGAGACCATGAAGGTCTCAAAGAGTTGTCTGGTTCTAGAATCAAAGATCCTTGACCGGGAGTTCGGGTTGGTTCCGGGCTTTCCAATTTAGGAACCGTAGAAAGAGAGGATTTGTTTTCCTTTAAGGAGAATGAAATTTTCTTTTTACTTCTCGCCCCATCGTGGGTGTGTTACAAGTATAGGCCACTTGATGCATCACTGCAGAGGAGAACGCCAGAAAGTGATATCTGGGTGGAGTGAAGCAAACTGAAATGATGTTGAAGTGGAATTAGGAGCATTACGAGCATTGTCGGCTTAGCGCTATGGAGTCGGGTAAGTCGTTTCGATCCAATCCTTGTTTTACTACAATTTCACCTATTCTTATTGAGAGGGTTATGGATTCCTTTGAGGAAGATACAAGCAACCTTGTCATTGTTTTTTCCAAGGGTAGTGTGTATGTTGTTCATCCTGAAGTGGGTGCTTAGGAGGTCTTTAGAGGAAAGGGTGGGGGTGCATTCAGGAAGGCTGGTATTGTTGAACTAGCTGGAAATGGGACACAATTGGATGTTTGTTCGAGATTGTATTTGGAAGGGGGGAAGGACTGGTTCGGAAGTAGAGGGTCCATTTAAAGGGAATAAGGGGGGCTAAGATGGTAGGGATAGTGGTCCTAAGAATGAGATATAGGAAGTTTGTGCCTTGGAGTATCAATGCGAGGCATGTGGGAAAGGGTCTCAGGATGTTGTAGATGTTAGAATTTGTCGAGAGGGGTCGACCTGTAAGGTACAGAAGATCCTAGAACAGAGTCCTATGGAAATCGGAGGATAGAACAGAAGTAGTGTTTTTTCTTGTTTTGCAGGGGATGAAGCTTGTAATGATTTGGTGTATAGAGACACTAATAGGTAAGGGAACACACAGGGTGTAGAGGAGGTAGGTTTTGGATCTGAGCAAGCGAGCGATCTAGGTGGTCCTCACATACTGACATAGGAGAAAGAATCCTTAGTTACCTTCATCCCGTCCTACAGGGATATCCCGACCAAGAATTCATTACCAATTTACGTGGGGGGGAAACCCTAACTCCGCAAAATGGTAAGAATCTTACTGTGGATAAAACTAAGCAATGCATTTTTGTCAACTTGAAAGTGGAGAATGCGTTTGTTAAAGGTGTTGTGTGTGGGGGTTTGGAGAAATATTTTTCTTCGATAAAGACGAGGAGTGCGAGAAAGGTTGGGTGTGATAAGGATAAGTGCAGTCATGGTGGAATTAGCTTGTTTATGGGTCTGAGGGTGCTTAGAACACAAAAATCCCTAGCCACAGTTAAAAAATGATATCCTCCCTAAATGTGGGAGGGGTGGGGGGGGAGTCAAAAAAATTTGTCTCTAAAAAGGTTTTTAGATATTTTTAATCCAGATGTGTTATTTGTACAAGAAACAATGGTTTGCATTACAAAAGAAAGAGAAATGTTTGCTAAGATGTTGCCTAATTGGTTCTTCTATGGTACTAATTATGTGGGTCTTTCAGGGGGGTTATTATCAACTTGGAACCCAAGGAAAGATAATCTAAAATATTTTTTGACCTCTACAGGGATTTTGTTGGAAGGTTATGTTAAAGATTTGGATAGATGCTTGAAGTTGTTTAATTGTTATGGGTCGTACTCAGATAGAAAGAGATTTTGGGAAGCCATAAAAGATGAGGGTATTTTAAAGGAACCAAATCTAGTGATGGGGGAAGACCTAAATTTTACTAGGTCCTTCAGGGAAATGTCAGGGGAACATGCTAGAGAAGACCCCTTCCACTCTTTTTCAGTCAGTTGACCCAAGTAGAAGGGGTTGTAGATGTGGATCCTATTAAATTAATTCATATTTGGAGGAATGGGAGAGGAGGTCATGATTTTAATGCAAAGTGATTGGATCTCTTTTTTATCTCAGAAGATTTGATGTAGGTAGGCCTGAGGTATAAATCAAAGGTAAGTAATATAAAAATCTCAGATCATATGCATGTGGTCCTTTATTTAGAACTAGAGAGAAGAAAATTTAATTACCCCTTTCAATTTAACTCAATTTGGCTGGAAGATCCAGATTTTGATTTTATGATCCCTTATAAATGGGTTGGGTTGAATGGTTCGAAGTCTCTTATCCCTATGGAGTCTATGGCTAAAAAATTGAAGTTTCTTAAGGTTTGGATGTCTAGTTGGGAGAAAAAGAAAAAGAGTGATTGGGAGAAAAAGAAAAAGAGTGAGGAAAAGGTAGAAATGGAAAAGATTGAATCTGAACTTGATGCTTTATATAACAATGTTCCTAGAGGTTTAGCGAAGGAAAATGACAGAGTGTTAATTGTAGAAAAAGAGTAGAGGATATCAAAACTATTGAGATGGGAAGAGGTTACTTCGAGGCAGAAAAGTAGGATCAACTAGCTAGCTTCTAGGGATAGGAATACCAAGTTTTTTCATGTGTTTGCAAATGCTCGGAAACAGGTAAATACTATTTGGGGGATCACTAAAGAGGATGGTAATGTGATATCCAGTGAACAAGGATGACAAGAGGAGGTTGTAAACGTTTTTTAGGAGTTGTACAAGGCACAACTTGATCTGGTTATATATGATCAACTTGTAGTTTTAAATAATTATCTAAGAATGGTATCAGAGGAAGAAAAATGTAGATTGTATGAGCCAGTTTCCTTAGTTGCACTATTGTCAACTCTTAAAAGTCTTAAAGTGTCAAAGAGTCTCGGTCCTAATGGATGGACTGTGGAGTTTTTTTTGGCTTTTTTTGATATAGTGCATGATGAGCTTCTGGAGGTAGTGGAGGAGTCTAGATTTAGAGGAATGGTGAGTGGAGCATTGAATGCTACTTTCATTGCACTTATTCCTAATAAGGAGAATCCCAATTCTTTTGGTGATTTTAGGCCTATAGCCTTATGCAACTTGGTATATAAGATAATTACTAAAAGAATAGCTAAAAGAATAAAACCTATTCTATCTTTTGGTATATCTAAACAACAATATGGTTTTATGGAAGGAAGGAAAATTTATGATGCTATTGGGATTGTGCATGAAGCATTACACAGTATGAATACAAAAAATTAGAAACTTTTAGTGCTTAAACTTGATCTGGTAAAATTCTATGACAGGGTGGATTGGGGGTTTTTAAGGCTAGTACTGTTATAGGTGGGAATGAGTCTTGAGGTTACTGATTGGATCATGGGGTGTGTGACCTCAGAAAATTATGTAGTCTTGTTAAATGGCAAGCCTACACCTTTTCTTAGAATTTCAATGGGACTAAGGCAAGAGTGTCCTTTGTCTCCCTTACTGTTTCTTTTAGTGATTGAAGGCTTAAGCAAAGTTGAACACATCACCCACACTAAGAGGGGGGGGTGAATTAGTGTGTGGACTTTTATAACTTTTCTTATTGCAAGTTAGCAATTAAAACATCATTGTATAGATTAAGAACAATCAAATCATAATCACAATGGACACAAGAGATACCACATGTTTGTGTAAGATTTTATATAATTGATATGTATATATATGTGAATATAGTAATATGAATTTTCCCAACACCAACTATTTTGTATCAGCACCAACTAAAGTAAGGAGAACCAACTCCTCGGAGAGCACCAACTCTCAAGAAAGACCCAGCTTGTTGATAGAACGCAGTCCATCCAACTAGAGTTCATATAGTAGTTCAACAGACTCTAGTAGCAGTGATCCATTATAGAATCAACTCTATATCATGATCAGAGGTATGCCATAAACGCTCATCACCACACTTAATCTTCTCTTTGAAATTCACACCTTATTCACTTTATCTTTCCTTTGATATTCACTCCTTCTTCACTGCTTCTTCTCTATGATATTCACACGGACCTCAGGTCTATATCCCCTTCATTTTTCTCCACAGGCCACTCTTTCTCAACAAGCCTATCTTTTCCACAATCCCATATTCTTCCACGAGCACATAATCCAGTGAACCAATCATGGTTTTATTTATAGTTTCTTATGCTCAAAACTTGTTTATGTTATTGGGTCGACTTGTGCAGCATGTTATAAATAATTTGTTCATTTACAACAAATTTTGGGACCACCAAAGATCATCATTCTGGGTCTTCAACTTTACACCTGGAATCCCATTTACTTTCATAAATCAATCATAGGTATGGATCGATTTCCTTCATCTCTGTGATTACAGAAATCGACGCTTCCTTCAAACCATGTTCATATGATCATTGGCGTAGAACCACAGGCCTATCAAATTAAGCGATGCATTACATTTTTCCTTTAAATCTCTTTACCATATGACCAATGGCATTATTCAGACGTTTGGCAAGACAAGCGCTTGAGCGCTTATCAATTCAACGGTCACAATTCAATCTCCCAATGAGATGGATGATTGTCAGGACTTTGTAACCTTTCAAATCTCTCGAAGCAAATTTTGCCGAACATATCAGATGGTTCTCATTTATATCACGGAACCGGATCAATGGTCATATTCGATCCATACATCTATCCTTTCATTGCTTAATCAGACGGCCAGGACTTAATCAAGCATTGATATGGATGGCCACCATTCACTTTGGGACTTTGGCTATTATACTTACGCTATCCTTCCACTGTATTTTGATCAACGATTGAGAGTGCACCCGAAGCATTCTTCATATCGGACGACCCATGTCCACTTCGAGACTTTGACATTCAGGACTTTGAAGGTTTCGAATAAACGCTACTCCATTTTCCTCTGGAGTGATCACTTGTTGAGTAAGTCATAAGTGGTGGAGACTGCTTGTTGTCGGTTAATACTTCCACTTACACTATCCTTCCACTATAGTAGATCGATGGTCGAGAATTCTCCCAAAGTGATGTTCAGATTGGACGTCTCGTGTCCACTTCGGGACTTCGACATTCAAGACTTCGGGACTTTGGGCAAGTGATGGTGGTAAAACTACCAAAGTAAAACTCTCGTAGTGACGTAACTTTCTTACACCACTTCATGACCTGTCACGAGCTGAGTAACTCATCCATGTCACTCAGATTCATGATTTGCACGTACCTAAGATGCCAATTCAACTTGACACTGTCATTATCTAATTATGCCATGTGTCCTTGCTCACGTGGATCTCCTCATGTGGCACAGGTTCTTCTCCTGGATCTAACGATTGTCCTAACTCCCGATTTATATTAGATCAACGACTGAGAGAGAATTCATACCTTTTTCCTTCGACACTTCGAGAATTTTGACATTTATTGGTGGTGAAAAATCCCAAAGTAAATATCCCGGAGTGACATAACTTGCTTACGTCACTTGTTGACATGGCACGAGCCATTTTCCTCTTGAAACTTGTCATCATCTGATTATTCCATGTGTATTTGTTGACGTGGTCTGTTGACATGGTCTCCCACATGTCCCTGCTGACATGGTCTGCCACATGTCCTTGTAGACTTGGTCTGCTGAAGTGGTCTTCCACGTGTCCTTGTAGATGTGGTATGTTGACATGGTCTGTCACGTGTCCTTGCTAACGTGGTATGTTGACCAACAACCCTGATCCAACGATCATCGTGTATCTTCCATATCTGATGGTCCTTATTCATTTCAGATTTCAGGCTTCGGGTAATTCGAATTTCAAGTTCCCAATTCTTCCAAAGTGATATTCCCCGAAAAGTAACCTCCTCGCAACTGTTGACCTGAACCAAATCTTGTTCGTCGATCATGTTCTTAGATCGATGGCTCGATTTATCTACGGTGCTTCTCTTATCATTTATCCTATCCTTCCACTCGAAAATGATCCGACAGCTGACTGGTATTCGAATAATTGAATTCTCAAACCTTTTTCCCCGCTTATCCTATCCTTCCACTTAAAGTGATCCAATGGTCGTGAAGACTCTTGAAGATGATACACAATCAAGGATGATTATGGAACCAAAACTTGCGAGTGGTTTCACTCATCACCCAAACTCCATAATTTTAATTTGTGCATTGTTGTTGAGTCAACCACAATCATCGATATTCGAAGCTATAAGATCGGATGGTCCTGACTAATTGCGGGATTGGAACTAGTGCGATATTTAATTCTCCTTTTGATCTCCACAATATATTCATGTCCTTGATCTGGCGATTTCACAACTGACGGTCACAATTGAATTTGACTTAATCTGATTATTTGTTGGATCAACCACATTCGTTGATATTCGAGTCTATGAGATCTGACGATCTAGACCAATTGAAGGATTGCAACTAGCGAGTATTTTAATTCTCCTTCTGATCTCTGCAATCTATCCCTGTCATTCTCCTGCAGATCGGACGGTCAAAATCCTCCAACGGTCCTCAAGCCCACAGTCACTCATATGACCAATGTCCGGTATATGAGACGATCAACGTCGTCAATTTCTTGATCGGACGACTGCTGAGGCTTCTCACCCTGAGATTACGCTTTTCCTTCTGAGCTTTGATCTCTACATACTATTCTCTCCTCCTCTTGAGCTTATGCTTTTGATTCTGAGCTTTGATCTCTGCATATTATTCGCTCCTCCTCCTGAGCTTACGCTTTCGATCTCTGCATATTATTCGCTCCTCCTCCTGAGTTTACACTTTCAATTCCAACCTTTGATCTTTGCATATTGTTTGCTCTTCCTCCTGAGCTTACGCTTTCGATCTCTGCATATTGTTTGACATTTTTTTCTAACCGATATATTGTTGACATCAGTGACAATCTCATCTATGGTAAATCATAATGATAATTCATCGTAATAAAAAATCATCATATCGACTGTTGACATCAATGACAATCTCATCTATGTTAAATCACAATGATAATTCATCATAACAACAAATCATCACATAGATTGTTGACATCAATGACAATATTTCCAACAATATCCCCCTTTTCCATTGAGGAAAAAACACTAACTTCATATACAAAACTCCCCCTGTGATGATGCTTTCCTATTATGAAGTTTCTCTCCCCCTTTGACATCAATGGCAAAGGGTTTTTCCTCCTGTGGTAAATCTCTGTATGTTACTGACCAGAATCTGAACTTGGGTAAATCTTCCTGCAATCATCCTTTTCTTTTCATAATTGAATGACTCCCCCTATCATTCTTCTCTCTCTGCTTTTGAATGTTCTCCCCCTTTGTTTCAAAGATGGTATATTTTTCTGACAGGGTCTCTCCTCTTGTTATCTCTACAGGATGTCATGTACATCATTTTCTACATCTGAATGTTGTTTTTGTGGATGTCGTTGTCCTACTAGAGCACTACGCAATTGTATCTCATATTTTTCAAGAAACCCTTGGATCTACCCATTGATTCTCATCGATCTATAACTAGATGTATCCATCTTTATCCAATATGCTTGTTTACTATACATTGCTCTTAAAGTTGTCTGAAAAAATTTATACTATGCTTGTCACATGATTGACATTCTTTTTGCATCAATCAACTTCACTCTTGTTCACTTGTTTAGTATTTTCTATCCAAATCCGTGAGTGTCCTGGTTTCTTGAACTTTGTTCTCTGATCATCTATTACTGCAACTTCATTTTTCTTCCATGTTCCTTTTACTCCTTTTGTCGTACTATATGAAGCATTTCTCATTGACTGTTTTCTTCAGTTCCAACAGTTATGGTCTTTGTGGCCATATCCACCACAACTATAGCATCTCATAGTGTAACAATGTGTAGAAATATGTCCAACATGATTGCGGTTCCAACATCTTATACTGTTGTTGAACCTACCAACTTGTTTTCTTCCATGATGCCTATAGTCCAAGGCTTTATGACCATATTCATTACAAGAAAATCAATAACCATTAAAAACACTCTCTTACCTTCTTTGATTCATCCATGAAGGTGTCTCTCTTCTAAAATTTCTTTGAGGTGTATGAGTAGCTTCTGGATGTCTTCCTTGATCTGATATTCTAAATCTTGTAGTGTTTCTTTAATTTCTTAAACATGAAGAACCTGAGTCATACCTTCTTTCACTTTTTACAAATGAAGGAGATGTGTCAGACCTATCTTCATCCTTTACAAATGAAGGACCTGTGTCAAACTTGTTTTCACCTTTTACCAATGAAGGAGTTGTGTCAGACCTGTCTTCATCCTTTACAAATGAAGGACCTGTGTCATACCTGTTTTCACCTTTTACAAATGAAGGACCTGCATCAAGTTTCTTAGGAGTACTGATTTCTTCCTTGTTGTATCCAAGTTCAGATTTGTCATTTGGTGATCTCTAACTATCCAAGATCTTATCCAGGGTCATGGAGTTGTTCATGAACTTGATCTGGGTGTTTGAATTCTCAACCTTCTTTCTAAGATTCACAACTTTTGCTTCCAGCTTATGACATGATTCTTCCTTTTTGTTCAGTTGGTTCCTTACTACTTCCTCCCTTCTTTTGGCTTCTTCAAGTTGGATTTTAAGATTGACATAGCTTTTCCTTAGTTCTTTTAGATCTGAAAGGATTTTGCTTGGTTCATCATCTTCTGTATTTTCTTCTTTTTCTTGACTGATTTCATTTTTCAGTCTCTCGGTCTCCTCTTCATTTTCTTTTGTTATATCAGTAAATTTTATTTTCAATATTTTGATCTCTTCTTCTTTGTTTTCTAACTAAATCTTTTTCTTAGATATGATTTCTTCGTTGTATTTGAGATTTTCTTTTATTTCCAGGATATGCTTTTGATTACTAAGCTCATCATCTTCCTTCTTCTTTTCTTTTACTTGACTAATTTATTTCTTCAACTTCTCGACCTCCTCTTCTTTTTCTTCTAACTGATTATCCTACTCATATATTATCTTTTCATTGTCCTTGAGAATTTCCTTTATTTCCAAGATATGTTTTTTACTCTTTTCAAGAAATTCTTTGTTGTAGTCATGAACATAGCTATAGTCTGAACTATTATGGTCATAGTGGTATTCACAGAGACTCCAATCAACCTTTTGTTTGGCCTTTGATAGTTCTTCTTCTACTTATTCCATGGGATAAATGCTAACAGAACATTCTTTTATTGTATCTGAGTCTTCTTCTTTACTTGCAGGAGAGGATTCAATATCAACATTATTGCAATCGAAATATTGTTGAGATTCTTTACCTTTATTGATGGCCGAGTCTTCCTCTTCATCCTTGAAAGGAATCTCTTTTGTGTCTTGTCTTTTGATTATATACATCTCTTCTAACTTCATCCATAAGTCCTTAGAGGATGTGCATAGTCCTATGCTTGCCTTGATAGTATCTGATAATCCATCGAGAAGAATCTTCAATGCCACTTCATTGTTCTTCCTTACTCTTCTTTGGACTGTAATATTGGATAGATTCTTTGATGTAGTTAAATCCCAGGGATTGCTTACTACTGAATTCCAAACTTCAGATCCTTTTGACTTCAATTATTGTTTCATATTTTCTCTCCATGAGGAATAAGATATTCCATCAAATAAGGGAGATTCAATTGCGGAGAGAACCATCTGTCCACCCATTTCTTCAGAATCTACCTTCTAGTGTTTAAACTGTGCTGAAGGAACCCGCTCTGATACCAATTGTTGAACACATCACCCACACTAAGAGGGGGGGTGAATTAGTGTGTGAACTTTTATAACTTTTCCTTTTGCAAGTTAGAAGTTAAAACATTATTGTATAGATTAAGAACAATCAAATCATAATCACAATGGACACAAGAGATACCATATGTTTGTGTAAGATTTTGTATAATTGATATGTATATATATGTGAATATAGTAATATGAATTTTCCCAGCACCAACTATTTTGTATCAGCACCAACTGAAGTAAGGAGCACCAACTCCTCAGAGAGCACCAACTCTCAAGAAAGACCCATCTTGCTAATAGAACGCAGTCTATCCAACTAGACTTCATATAGTATTTCAACTGAATCTAGTAGTAGTGATCCATTATAGAATCAACTCTATCTCATGATCAAAGGTATACCATAAACAATCATCAACGCACTTAATCTTCTCTCTGAAATTCACGCCTTGTTCACTTTATCTTTCCTCTGATATTCACGCCTTCTTCACTTCTTCTTCTCTTTGATATTCGCATGGATCTCAAGTCTGTATCCCCTTCATTTTTCTTTGCAGGCCGCTCTTTCTCAACAAGCCTATCTTTTCCACAAGCCCGTCTTCTTCCACAAACACACAATATAGTGAACCAATCATGGTTTTATTTATAGTTTCTTATGCTAAAAAATTGTTTAAGTTATTGGGCCGACTTGTGCAACAAGCTATAACTAGCTTGTTCATTTACAACAAATTTTGGGACCACCAGAGATCATCATTCTGGGTCTTCAACTTTATACCTGGCATCCCCTTTACTTGAATAAATCGATCACAGGTATGGATCAATTTCCTTCATCTCTGTGATTACATAAATTGATGCTTCCTTCAAACCATGTTCATATGATCATTGGTGTAAAACCACAATCCTATCAAATTAAGCGACACATTACATTCTTCCTTTTAAATCTCTTTACCATATAACCAATGGTGTTATTCAGACATTAGGCAAGACAAGTGCTTGAGTGCTTATCAATTCAATGGTCACAATTCAATCTCTCGATGACATGGAAGATTGTCGGGACTTCGGGACTTCGCCCTTCAGGTCTCTGGGACATCGCAACCTTTAAAATCTCCCGAAGAATATTTTTTCGAATAGATCAGACGGTTCTCATTTATATCACGAAACCGAATCAATGGTCATATTTGATCCTTACATCTATTCTTTCATTGCTTAATCCGATGGCCAGGACTTAATCAAGCATTGAGATGGATGGCCACCATTCACTTCGGGACTTCAGCTATTATACTTACATTATCCTTCCACTATATTTTTATTAATGGTTGAGAGTGCACCCGAAGCATTCTTCAGATCGAATGACCCATATTCACTTCAGGACTTCGGCATTCGGGACTTCAAGGTTTCGAATAAATGTTGCTCCATTTTCCTCCGGAGTTATCACCTGTTGAGTAAGTCATAAGTGGTGGAGACCGCTTGTTGTCGGTTAATACTTCCACTTACACTATCCTTCCACTGTAGTAGATCGACGGTCGAGAATTCTCCCGAAGTGATATTCAGATCAGACATCTCATGTCCACTTCGAAACTTCTCCATTCGGTACTTTGAGACTTTGGGCAAGTGCTAGTGGTAAAACTCCCGAAGTAAAACTTCCGTAGTGACGTAACTTGATTATGTCACTTGATGACATGTCACTCAGATTCGTGATTTTCACATACTTGAGATGTCGATTCAGCTTGACACTTTTCATTATCTAATTGTGCAATGTGTCCTTATTGACGTAGTCTTGCTGACGTGGATCTCCTCATGTGGCACATGTTCTTCTCCTAGATCTAACGGTTGTCCTAACTCCCTATGTATCTTAGATCGACGACTGAGAGAGACTTTGAACCTTTGTCCTTCGGGACTTTGGGACTTTTGACATTTTTTGGTGGTGAAAACTCCCGAAGTAACTCTCCCAGAGTGACATAACTTGCTTACGTCACTTGTTGACATGGCACGAGCCAATTTCCTCTTGACACTTTTCATCATCTGATTATGCCATGTGTATTTGCTGATGTGGTCTGCTGACATGGTATGACACATGTCCTTGCTGACGTGGTCTACCACATGTCCTTGTAGACGTGGTCTTCCACATGTCCTTGTAGACGTGGTATTCTGACGTGGTCTGTCACGTGTCCTTACTAATGTGGTCTGCTAACCAACAAACCTGATCCAACGGTCATCGTATATCCTCCATATCCGATGGTCCTTATTCATTTCGGATTTAGGGCTTTGGGTAATTCTACTTTCAAGTTCCCAATTATTCCGGAGTAAGATTCCCCGAATAGTAACCTCCTCGCAACTTTTGACCTGAACCAAATGTTGTTCATCGATCGTGTTCTTAGATCAATGGATCGATCTATCTACGGTATTTCTCTTCTCGCTTATCCTATCCTTCCACTCAAAAATGATCTGACGGCTGACAGGTATTCGAATAATCGAATTCTCAAGCCTTTTTCCCCACTTATCCTATCCTTACACTTAAAGTGATCCAACGGTCATGAAGACTCTTGAAGTTGATCCACGATCAATGATGATTGCGAAACCACAACTTGCTAGTGACCTAACTTGTCACCCAAAATCCTCAATTTGAAGTTGTGTGTTGTTGTTGAGTCAACCAAAATCGTCCTGACTAATTACGAGATTGGAACTAGCGCGATATTTAATTCTCCTTTCGATCTCTGCAATCTATCCCTGTCGTTGATCTGGAGATTGCACATCCGACGGTCACAACTCAATCTGACTTAATCTGATTGTTTTTTGGATCAACCATAGTCTTTGATATTTGAGTCTATGAAATCTGATGATCTAGTCCAATTGCAGGATTGGAACTAGCGAGTCGTTTGATTCTCCTTCCAATCTTTGCAATCTATCCCTATCATTGATCTAGCTTGTAGATTAGACGGTCACAATCCTCCAACGTTCCTCATGCCCACAGTCACTCATATGACCGATGTATGTTATATGAGACGATCAACGCTGTCAATTTCTCAATCGGACGGCTACTGAGGCTTCTCACCCTGAGCTTACACTTTTCCTTCTGAGATTTGATATTTGCATACTATTCACTCCTCCTCTTGAGCTTACGCTTTTGATTCCAAGATTTGATCTCTGCATATTGTTCACTCCTCCTCCTGAGCTTACTCTTTCGATCTCTGCATATTGTTTTCTCCTCCTCTTGAGCTTACGCTTTTGATTCCAAGTTTTGATCTCTACATACTGTTCTCTCCTCCTCCCGAGCTTACGCTTTCGATTCTGAGCTTTGATCTCTGCATATTGTTCACTCCTCCTCCTAAGATTATGCTTTCGATCTCTACATATTGTTTGACATTTTCTACTAACTAATATACTATTGACATTAGTGGCAATATCATCTATGGTAAATCACAATGATAATTCATCATAACAACAAATCATCACATCGACTGTTGACATCAATGACAATATGTCCAACAACTATTAATGACAAGGTAAGAGAGAAGAAACTAGAAGGAGTTTTAGTTGTGAGAGGGATTTACATTACTCATTTGATGTTCATTGATGACGTTATTTTATTTGGTAATGGTAAGATAACAGAATGGGAGATCTTAAAAGGAATCCTAGACTTGTTTTGCAAGGAAACTGGAATGGATTTTAGCCAACATAAATCTTCTTTTCTAGAAGCAGGGTGGAAGGAAGAGGAGTTGGTTATGTTGGAAGGGCTCTTTCCTTTTGAGGTGAAACCAATTGATGAGGGATTTAAATATCTTGGTTGTTTTATAAAACCAAATTGCTACTCTAGGATGGATTGAATTTGGCTGGTGAAGAAATTTGAGAACAGGATAGCGAGTTGGAGTCATAGGTGGTTGAGCTTGCGGGGTAGAGTTATTCTTGTAAAAGCAATCCTGGAAATCATACCCGTTTTTTGGATGTCAATAGCTAAAATCCCTAAAAGTATTTTAAATACTATTAGAATAAGGATGTTTAGTTTTCTTTGGACTGGGAAAAAGACAAAAAAAAGGACCCACCTAGTGAGTTGGAATCAACTAGAAAAACCATAAAAGTTGGGAGGGTGGGGCATAAAGAATATTTACTCATTTGGGAAATATTTAGCAGCAAAGAATTTATGGAGATGTATTATGATTCAAGGTTTGTGGCATGAGGTGGTAGTTAAAAATTATCTGAGAAAGAAATCAGTAGTAGAGTGGTTCAGAGAGGGTAGGAAACTTTGGCTGGGTACTTTAAACACTTGGAGAGCACTTATTACATCAGTTCCCATTATTAATGACTGGTTGGATTGGAAGCCTGGTAATGGGAAAGACATTGGGATTGGAGTTGATCCATTGATAGGAGCTCATACTTATTATAAACTGTCTAGAAATCTGGTATTAGACTTGAAGGCTAAAGGTATTGAATTTATGGCTCAGGAAGGGATCCAGGAGGGGGAGCATACTATGTCTCCTAGATGGAAATTGGCAAAGGATTTAGGGATGGAGGGAGAGCTTCTGATTGAATGGAATAATTATATAAAAGGGCTTGTAGGTTCTGGTTTTGAGTTGAACAATGATAAAGATCTTTTGCTATGGTCATGGGACACAAAATTTGGACAGTTCTCTACAAAACAAGCTTATTATATTCAGATGGAAAATTTTAATGGAGATGCTTCATCTTTTTGGTACTATGAGTTATGGGATTGGATGTTACCCCTAAAAATTAATTTTTTTGTGTGGCTTTTACTTGAAAACAAAATACTTACCTCAGAAAACTTATCTAAAAGAGGATTTGAGGGTCCTAGCAGGTGTGTCTTGTGTGGGATAAGCGAGGAGAATTCAAATCATATTTTTGTGGAATGTAGGTTCAAAAAGGACATATGGATTAATATTCTTAAGAAGCTAATAATTGAGAGTAGCTGGGAAGCAGAGAAGATAAGAGATTGTTATGAAAACAGGATAAAGAAGAAGGAAAATTGGAAAGAGCTACCTAGTTTTTTATGCTGGGAAATGTGGAAGCAAAGGAATTTAGTTATTTTTTAAGGAAGGACAATTAGTAAAGAAAATTTTTATAATAGTATTCTTCAGGATCTGAGTGAAAAAATTGTCTCTATAAGCATCAATAATGATAGGATAGATAGGCCTCCTTTGCTGGATTGGGATCTGGCTATGGGTTTTTTTGATGGGGCTTCCCAAGACACAGGGGAAAAGTGTGGGGCTGGAGTTGTCTTAAAATGCCCAGTAAAGGGTACTTTTAAAATCATGATGAATTGTGGGAAGGGGACAAATACAAGGAGTGTATTGTTAGCCTTGTGGTGCATTCTTTATTTTTCTACATATTTAAAGATAACACATTTACAGTTGCTTGGTGATTCAAAGGCTATAGTAGATTGGTTTAATAATTTAAATGATTTACAGGTGTTATCTCTTGGGCCCTGGAAGACCAGAATTCGAAATTTGAGCGGGAAAATTTTCTCTTTTAAAGGTACATCATATTTTCAGATCCTATAATAAGGTTGTTGATCAGCTCTCCAAGGCAGCATTACTACTTGAGGAAGATGGTACACTTTTCTAGGATCTATGAAGGTGTTACAGAAAATTTTGAAAGATTTATAGTAAATTAATGGTGCAATAGAAAATAAGAAAGAGGAGGATCTCTTAATGATTCATTTCTTGTAGCAGAAACTAGTTATGCTAGATATCTATATATTGTAGTCGAAAGCAATATTGGTGGAATTGTATAAAAACTGTTTAAATTGTTCTCAAGCCATGTGGTAGAAATTACAAGAACTGTTTTTGTGTTTTCTCTAGCCAAGTGGAGAAGATCTGAATTATTCTCAAAAAGATTGTTAAGACCTCTTATATTATCTAATATAAGTTTTTTTTAACTCGAAAAAAAAAGAAAAAAGGATGGCACTCGCACATTGACTATGTAATAAGTGTTGGGATTTGGTGACAAATAATTACCAAGAACAGATTTGGATCCTATTATTCTGCGTTGGTTACAACCAAATAGACCAAGTTAGAATATGGATAGGGATTGCATTTAATATTCAGTTTCATGTGTGAATGTATAAATACATGTAAGCCTGTAGAGGAAAAAATGACTGTGAGAGACTGAGTGTAAGAGAGACTTGCAAATCTGATGTAATATCCATAATCCAAATAATAAGACAATCGATGCCTATGCTTGGTGGACACAGCCCAACATTTGGGTGAACCACGTGAAATCCTTGTGTTTATTTCTTATGTGTGATTGTTAATTATCATTGAGAATTGTGTTTTCCGCATTGACAATTCTAACAAGTGGTATCAGAGCTGGTTAGAGCTGATTGGAGGAGCCACAAAAGTGAGGTTCTTAGATTTAAACATTTCCACAGGTCCCTCCTCTGAAAGGGTGCGACGACATACTAGTCAGCCTTCCACACATTTGCAATTTATGAAATTTCCGTTGTTGAGAAAAAGGTACAGTGCGTAAATTTTTTACGATTTCTGCACTTGAAGTATAGCGTGAGGTGCAGACACCCCACACTCCAGTGTTGCATGAGGTGTGGTGGCAATTTAAACTCCACTGATAAAGAAATGATCGCATAATTTTTTGTTTCTTGGAAAAGTTTAAGGTATGAGCTAAAATATTATATTTTATGGCATAAAACAAACTCACGATCTCCCAAAGATATGATTCACGGCTCTTTTTTTTTTAAAGTTATGTTTTATATTTATAATATTATAAATATATAAATATGCATAAAAGGTGGAGGAGTGGGTGAAAGTAAAAAGTTTTTTATGGAGAAAAGGCTAAGTAAAGGTTTTTTAAATGTATAAAGGTTTATTATATTTGGATTAAATATAATATTTAAAATGTGGAGGTTTTCAAGGTGTTTTTTATTTTAGATAAAAGGAGAGGTTGGTAAAATGGATTTTTTATTAAACCTTGTGGTGTCTATACCATTTTTTCTTTTACATTATCTTTTTAAAAGATCTTGGTTATTATAAGCAGTGATTTGGATATTGGGAGATTTTTTGTGCTAATGGCTAAGATGTAGAGTTCGAAGTTTGAAGTTGAAAAGTTCAGCGGTAAAAACAACTTTTAGCTCTGGAATCTCAAGATGCGGTATTTACTAGTGCAACAAGGGTTGCAAAAAGCATTGGCAGGCAAGTCAAAGAAACCAGCAGCCATGACGGAATGGGAATGGGAGGATCTGGATGTGAAAGCTCTTAGCACCATTCATTTATGTCTGGCGGGTGAGGTTTTGTTTAATATCATAGGAGAGGATACAACATCAGGCTTATGGAGCAAGTTGGAAATTCTATACATGATGAAGTCCCTGATGAGCAAAATCTACTTGAAGAGACAGTTGTATAGTTTGTGGATGAAGGAAGGTACAAAAGTTGTTGACGATTTAAATACCTTCAATACCCGTATAGTTCAATTGACTAGCATGGAAGTTAAATTTGAAGATGAGGATAAGGCTATTACACTATTTTGTTCGTTGCCTAAGTCTTGGGATAATCTAGTCACCTCTATTAGTTTTAGCTCAACAAAAGTTTTAGATTATGACTCTGTTGTGGGAGCTTTGTTGGCTGAGGAGATGAGGAGAAAATCTAGTAAAGAAACCTCAACTTCAGAGGCGATGTTGATCAGAGGTCGAACCATAGAGAATAATGAGACAAGTTCTTTCTGATCTAAGTCAAGACACAAAAAGGGTAAATCAAAATGTCGGTACTGTGGAAAAACATGACATCTCAAGAAAGATCGTTGGAAGAGAAAGGAATCTGAGTAAAACTCTACGAAGAAAGCAAATTTAGCTGTAACAAATTCAAGTATGATTGATCAAGTTTTATTCGGTTCTAATCATTTACAATATCAAGAAGAATGGCAGTTAGATTCAGGTGCCTCCCACCACATGTGCTCACATATAAATTGGTTCATTTCTTACCAATATGTTGATGAGGGTGTAGTGTTTATGCGTAATGGTATTCCCTGTAAAACTGTTGGGTTGGCAGTATTAGAATCAGGATGTTTGATGGTATTGTTTGGGAATTAATGGATGTTAGATATGTACATGAACTTAAATCAAATTTGATTTCATTAGGAGTGTTGGATTCTTGTGGATATAAGTATACAGGTCAAGGTGGAGCTCTCACAGTATCAAAAGGTAATTTAGTAGTGATGAAGGCAACAAAGGTTGATAACCTTTATAAGATGGAAGGGATTACTGAAGTGACAGATGTATCTTCTTGTTTATGGAAGAAACATCAACGTCATAAGAGCAAGAAAGAATTGCATGTACTAGTAAACTATAAATCATTTCCAGACTTAAAAAGTTTGTTTCTGAATTCCTGCTTGTTTTATATCTCTACAAGTTATGATGATGGTATAAAGGGATGTTCTGTGTGGGATCCTACTTCTCACAAAATCATCATTGACAGAGATATAGTATGTATGGAACAACCAAAAGGGTTGATTCAAGATCACAACGGTAAATTTGTTTGTATGCTAGGTAATTCATTGTATGGCCTATTGGTACCCAAGCAAATATACAAGATGTTTGAATCCTTCATAGTGAGTCAGAATTTTTCAAAGGGTAGGAATGACTATACAGTTTATAGTGCATTCACAGTCTTGATGTTCTTTGCTGATAATATGCTCGACGCAAGCTGAAGCATGGATAAAATCAGTAAGAAAATGACTCAGGTGGACAGGACAATTTAGATGAGGGATCAAGGAGCAACAAAAGAAATTAAGGGCATGGAAGTACATAGAGATGGTAATGGTAAGTTTTGGTTGGAGTTCAGTATGAACATTGTAAAACCAAATTTTATCCCTCTTGCTTTCCATTATAAGTTTTCTTCAAGTATAGGGTTTGTTTATAAAGAAGAAAGGTTATGTCTCATGTAAGTTCAGTAGAAGGTATGTTGTATGTGATGAAATGGTTAAGACCAGATGTTTCACATGCTAATGATGTTGTCAGAAACGTGACAAATTCAGGTGATGCAGTGAAATGGGTGCTTCAGCATTTGAGAAGCACAAATGTCACCTATAATGGTTACACTGAGATAGTCTGTGATAATTGTAATGTATATTGTAATACAAGTGTCTTGGATAGAAGGAGATCTATCACTAAATATGTCTTACAACACAGTTGTGGAAGACATGTTGGAGGTGGAGTGACCCCTCAGGAAATCCAAACTCGTGCAAGTCACACAGGCAAGATCATGAAACCAGTTTTATTAGAAAAGTTGCAGTGGTGCTTGGCTTCTCTTGGCTTGCAAAAAAGGTGATGATCAAAATGAAGAAGCAAGGTATCAGGTTAATTGTTGTCAAGGTGGAGATTGTTTGGATTTGGTGACAACTAATAACCAAGAACAGATTTGGATTCTATTATTCTGCATTGGTTACAACCAAATAGACCAAGTTAGACTATGGATAGGGATTGCATTTAATATTCAGTTTCATGTATGAATGTATAAATACATGTAAACCCGTAGAGGCAAAAACGATTGTGAGAGACTGAGTGTATGAGAGACTTGCAAATCTAATGTAATCTCCATAATCCAAATAATAAGAAAACCGATGCCTATGCTTGGTGGACATAGCCCAACATTTGGGTGAACCATGTGAAATCCCCGTGTCTATTTCTTATGTGTGTGATTGTTAATTATCATTGAGAATTGTTTTTTCCACATTCACAATTCTAACACTAAGAACCAAGGCCGAGCCCCATATATATATATATATAAGGTCATTAGAAAATTGAAACCAGGTGGGTGGGTGGCAATGATGTTTGTGGATGTGCCATCTTGATTTTGAAAGTATCCTGCAAGGTATGGAAGTAGGTCCATGATAGATATTTGAGAATATTTCTCTAAAGTTTACGTCATACGTTGCATAATTTTTCATATTAAATCATGTATGTAATTTTAAATAATTTTCAAACACCAACTATAATACAATACAAGAGTAATTGATCCAATCCTTTGCAAAATAAATGTAGCGTTACAATCTATGTAATACAAAACTGATTTGAAAATCAAGTCACGATAATGGAAAGATTTGTTTTTATCATTAGATCCCTAATTTCTATTATGGAAACATTCACACGCGTCCTCGCGATGTTTATATAAATAGAATGTCGAAGATGTCGGGTGATGGTGCGCCTTTGTCCGATTCCTCTGAAAGGCATGAGCAACAGATATTGCGGCGTATCGGTAGGAATCAGATCCGGGTGAGGAACGTGGTCAATTTGAATGAAACGAAATGAAGTAGGTATTTTTTTTATTTTCTCAGATAGTTGCGTGATTGCGCAATGTGATTTGGACTAGAAGTTAAACATTGGATTGGGGTTTGTTGGGAAGCTCTCAGCGCATGCCGCGGGACATCAACTATAATTTTTGTGGATGACGACAGGATGAAGTGGATTTGAAACATCTAGATATCCAAGTCTTTCCATTAACTATCTAACCCAGGTTCTCAGTTGTCTCTGTTGAGTTTCTTCTCTGTAGCATTTTTCAAGGGAAAGATGGCCGCCTCCTCACAAGTTTTTCAGAATAAGCGCAGTAGAGATGAGTATTGGAAGGGAATTCATGTCCTTGCTCGACAAGATCGATAATATGGATAACAATAAAGAGACGTATGATGTGAATGCGATCGAGGGCGAGATTAGGCTCAACGGGGTTATCGTCTTTCGAAGATGAAATTGGTTCGAAGGTGCTTAAAATTAAGTCGATTGGTGAGATGGGCAGTGCTGATCAGATGGGTTCAGTTAAGAAAGGCGAACCAACTGCAGGCGGATCAAATTCTAAAGTGACGTTGGTTTGTGATATAGGAGACCGCTTCATGTATTACGACGATGTTAGCGCAGAGCTTGGTTTCTTCCTAGACCACATTTTTCCCGACGAACTTGGAATCATCATCAACTATATCTATCGAGATTCAATGACCCATATTATGTATTTGGATGTCGTGCATGGCACATCTGAGACTACAGAGGTTTTCTACGGGTCTCTTTGGGAGGATGATAATTGTCTGTCGATTGAACATCCATTCTTTCAAAATGATTTTGAATCGCCACAGCAAGCAGAAGGTGGATTGGTTGTCAGTGGAGCCTAGTTTCATGAAGTTTGGAACGATGACTGACAATAAGGAAGTACTGTAATGAGTTGGGAGCAGAAGCAAAACATAGTTGTATGCATGTGCATGTGACCGCATGAGGAAATTCATTGGCATGTTTCCAACAATCTCCACCTTGACAACAATTTTCTGATATATCATTCTCTTAATTAATTCATCCATCACTTTTCATGCAAGATAAGCCAAACACCATCATAGCTTCCCAACTTCTCTAACAATACCATTACATGAACATGCCTGCATGATTCACTTCAGTATGGACCATTATGTCTCCATCAGTAACCTGTCTAATAAACCGATGCACTTGTCCAAATCTCATGAATCATAACCACAGGCCAAATAACTACAACCACTCTAGGTGATACTTGTTCTTCTGTGTTTGAAACACCCATTTCCATGCTCGTGACCTGGTTTTTCCATGTGTCTACTGACAACACCAACTGCATGTGAAATGATGACCATTTCTCCATCACAATCATCAAACTTCCTACTAGCATATAATACTCAATACATATAACCCTTCTTCTTCATCAATTAGGACATAAACCTAAAGAAAACTTACAATGGAATGCCAAAGGGATTCTACCAATTTCACATTATTCATACTAAATTTCTTGAATATCTTCACCACATACTTCTGTTGTGATAACCAAGCTTACCATATTTCATGTCTCTGTGTATTTCCATGCCCAAGATTTATTTTGTTGCTCCCAGATCCTTCATAACAAACGTCCTAACCAACTGAGCCAACATGTTGATCTCAACCATGCTTGTGCTTGCAACAAGCATAACATATAACACCAAGATAATGAATATACCATAAACACAATGTTTATACTCACTTCTTGTAAACTTTGGCTCACCGTGAAGGAATCAAACATCTTGTACCATTTGCCTAGCATGCTTCAGGCCATACAATGATTTTTAAGTTTGCAAACAAATCTTCTATTGTGATTCTAAACTAACCGTTCTGGTTGTTCCATATACATCCCCTTATCCAAAAAAAATCCATGTAAAATAGTTTTAACATCTAGTTGTACTATCACAACCACTGCTAACACATCATGAATAGAAACAAGCTTTTAACAATCAGTGAGAAATTTTCATGGAAATCAATATCTTCCAAATACCTTTCTACTACCAGTCATGCTTTGAACCTTTTATCTTTTACTATGTTTGATTTTATAAAATAAGATACATCAAACATTGCATCTTTTTCCATGATGATTATGTGGGTAGTAGGATCCCACAATCTGCACCTCTTAACATCATCACCATATCAAAGATCTACCTGTTTGATCTGAGTCCTTCTTAGACTGCTAATAAAAAACATAAGCATCACAACCAAATAATTTCACATTTGAGTAATTATCAGATGACATGTTCATACTTCTTCATGAATCTTCATGTCTTTTGCAACTGATGGTGACTGAGTTACTAGATAGCAAAACTGCTTCTGTCCACAACTATTTCTGCAACTTGACATTATTGAACATGCCTATTCGATCCCAACTTCCTTTCAATACTTTCCAAGTTCCATGGATATGAACTTACCTTCATCATATATTCTCAAACACTTGATTGACCTACCAACACATCATCCTTTCTATAGACCCACCTTTCTAAACTAGACACACTGCTCCACCTCGAACTTCGCATTCGAACAACCTTGACCAAATATGACCAAGCCAACCAAGTAAGCCTTCACTGCTTACCTCCAGGCCCATTTACAATGGAGTTCAACAAGCCTTTTATAGGCTTCATTACATGCAATCCATGGATACAATACCACGAGATATCCAAAACACATGGACCAAAAAAAACACATGCTTTGACCTAAAAACAGATTTAACTCTTTCACCGAGTTAAGGCTAACTCAACATACATGCCCCCCCACATATTCAATCTACCTAAATTTGTGTCTATACTTTTCATAGGTGACCTGATAAACCAGGGGTACGCATGCCTATTCAGGTCTTACAAACATATGCCAATTTACATGCAATCAATAATTTTTACAACTCCAAAGTCAATACTTTATTTTTTCTTTCACGGTGATTAAACCATCACTGCTCTTGTTGTTGCCTTGTTGTTCGAGCATATCCTACATCTTGAGCTTCCATAGCTCTCTTGAGATATTCCTTCCACTGAATTTCAACACCTCAAACTTAGAACTCTGCACTTTCACCATTAGCAGAAAACTCCAAAACTATTGCTTATAAAACCAGGCCTTTATAGGGAGAAATAACCTTATAGTTCAAATTGAACCAAAAACTAATGGTTAAAAAGTTTTAAAAAATATTTTACACCTTAATAAAACCTTTTACCCAAAACCACAAAAAAGTTTAACTCTTAAACTAATAATATTCTAATACATATACTCCACCCACTTATACCTAAAAACAATCCTTCGAGCATAAAAATAGTCATGCTTTTGTACACCGTGTGCATAATAAAATAAAATAAAGGTTGCTTTCATACAATGCTATGTACATACACCTGCATATATATTACCTTCAATATATATTAATTTAGACGGTTATAGCTCCCGTCGTAAATCACAAACAATGATGAAGTTGGGTTATCTAACAACCCAATAAGCGTAGAGCACGAGGAAAAAAGATTTATCATCGTTATCGCGACTCTTGCATGTTGTAATTAGGGATTATCCACCCATATCGCTTCTCCCGCAAGCCCTGGGGAGTGATGATATCCAGAACTTGGGAGATCTCAAGTCTGGGTATGATTATTGCCTCCTTTGTAAAAGCTTACACATGATAGGAAAGAAATTATCGCCTCTGCATACGAATCCATTCCTTTTACTACTGATTTATGCCACCAAAATACAGAGACTGCACATTTTTCTTCCTCCTGCACTCATAGATCCTTTTGTTTTCATTATTCCAATGCATTAGGCAAGTTGCCTCACCATAACAATGTCTCAAACAACAGAGCATGCTCTCATCCTTTTTCACAGAAGTCGCCCTGCAGATCCTGCACACTCATGCAATGAATTTCTCACCTTAAGCTCTGATACCACTTGTTGGACAGCGGAAGAAAAACATAGCTACATACATGTGCATGTGACCGCATGAGGAAATTTGTTGGCATGTTTCCAACATAATGTACATATTGAGAATACAATTTTCCTAGTTTTGTATGTAAAAAATATACTCAGAGCCGAGTTTGTGGCTTTAATTAAACTCCTTATGTAAATTTCACTCAAAATTTTGTCTCAAAAGGAGAAGGCTGACATGAAATCATTTGTTTTCTTAAACTGAATATCTATTTGGGTTGTTTAATTATTTCTATATTTTCACAAAACGTTCTAGCGGTTTTGTACACATTTTTGTCAGATTGTTATGGTTGAAAACAAGCTTATACAGTCTGGTATATCGTAGAAAAGTTTTAGTTTATTGCCACAAGTACGCATATCACAGTGAAGATCTATTTCAGGTATATCATTATCTGATAATGCATTGTTGTGAATCAATTTTCAAATGGTTGATGTTGTCATTGTATAAGTTTGGCACAAGATTTTGTGATTAGAATCAATCGAATCATCAGTATTGAACTAGTTCGAATCGTGGGTTATTTGTTGGCGTGTAAGATTAGTTGACACTGTGATTCTGTGATCTCTATAATGCATATAATGAATTTTTATTTCAATACAATACTAGACTATTTTTTCCGAATTGATAATTACCATTTTAAAGTTTATAGCGATTTTTACCTCTGTAAATTTGGCTCGTGATTCTCTCACTCAAACATCCTATATTTGTGGCGAGTCTCTCCAATATGTTGGAAGTAGTAATTACAATTCTGTGAGCTTTACGTCTCTGTCGATTTTTCTGTCAGTTTGCAAGTTTTAATGAAGTCGATCTTTATCTTTCTCAAGTTTTGTTAAGTAGATAGAATTCAGTCGAATTGATTGTCGTCTTTAATGTTTGAGTCGGTTTTACTTTTATAGGAAGTCTCAGTTTTATCTATATATGTCCTAGTCTGTAGGAAGTCGAAAGAAGTAGAGAGAGCAATAAACACAGAGCAAGAAACCAACAGCGGTAGTTGAAGGTAGTCGAAGAAGTCTGAGAGCTCAAGCTGTGTTTGTGTGTTTTGTAAGTTGCAGAAATAGTTCAAAAGTCATAATAGCATAAGCTCGACTCAGTTATTATATTTTGTAATAGCACGCAACACCGAAGTTGTTAATATCAAGTATTTTGTGTGTTGACAAGTTTTGTTTTATTTCTAAGTTTATATGATAAGTATAGCACTATGTTGTTTTTGTGTCAAGAAATTGTTTATTAAGTGTTTTATAGCAACGCATAGTAAATCATGCAGCCTGTGCACTGAGCAGTAAGTCCTGAAAAGTTCAGTCACAAAATTTTGTGGCACCCAGCATTTTTCACTACGATGCGCATAATCTGTTTGCACATTGTAGATCTAAGATCTAGTATCAGAGCAGGTTGATTAGAGTAGTTCTATCGGAGCAAGTTTTATCAAAGTAATTTTCAAGAACAACAAATCTATTATTAGTTGAAATATGGCTTCTACTTTAAATATGCAATGTCCCACTTTTACAGGAAAAAATTATGATTTATGATCCTTGATCATGAAGGCTTTATTTAGAGGTCAATATGTATGGGAGATAGTCCAGAATGGTGATTTGAAATATCAAAGGAAGAAGGATCGAAAGGTGATGTTTTACATATAGCAAGCCATTCATGAGAGCATACTCCAAAGAGTTGCATCAGAAAATAAATCCAAGGAGGCATGGAACATATTACAAACTTCTTATCAAGGTATGGACAAAGTCAAGACTTCAAAACTACAAATTATTAGAAGAGATTTTGAAACTCTGTCAATGAAAGATACAGATTCAATATATTCATTTTATGCCCATGTTATTGGCCTGATAAATCATATTAAGTCTCATGGTAAAACCATAGAAGATAGAAAAGTTGTTGAGAAGGTACTTAGGAGACTTCCTCCTAAATTTGATACCCTTGTTGTAACTCTGGAAGAAAGCAAAGAACTGAGTCAATTTAGTCTACATGAACTGTAAGCTTCCCTCGTTAATCATGAACACAAATTAAATAGGTCAAATATGTCATTAGAGAATGCATTTTCCATGCAATCATCTGTAAGTCGTGGAAGAGGAAGGGGGGGAGATAACTCTAGAGGCAGAGGAAGAAGTTCTCTTAGAGGTAGATGCGACAACAGTCCTCGAAACACTAGTGGAGGAAGTAAAAACCAAAATACCAGTTAGCCAAGTATTCATAGAACTAACAAATCAAATATTCAGTGTCATTATTGTAAAAAGTATGGACATTATGCATATGAGTGCAGGAAGAGACAATATAATCAGAATAAGCAAGGTCAAGATTAGTCAAAAAGCGCAAATAGTCCCTCCAATCCTATGTTTATGGCGCGTGCTGAAGCAATGCCTATAGTCTCAGCAGTTGAATTCAACGTTGCTCAAGAAAGTACTTGTGACATGTTGTAGTTAGATTCAGGCTGAAATAATCACATGACAAGAAACATAGAATTGTTTTCTAGTTTGGATAAGTCATTCCAAACTAAAGTTACACTTAAAAAAAATATCCAAGTCATTGTATTAGGCAAAGGCAATATTAACATTTTAACTAAACAAGGAGAACAAAAATTTATGTATGATGTTTATTATGTTTATTGTTTAAAGAATAATTTGATGAGCACAGGGTAATTGTTACAAAAATTATACAAAATCTATATGGAAGATAATCATTGTGTGATTATGCAAAGATATCCAAGCAATCAACTCATTGCAAGAATTCAGATGACAAGTAATAGAATTTTCTCATTGACATGGAAGCCATCCAAGAAGAAAAATGCAGCGCAAGCTATTGGTAAAGCAAAAAATGCGCAGTCAAACACTACTTTTATACCAGAAAGTGTGTGCAGTTCCAATGAATAAAATAGTGTGCGTAGTATCAAGAAAGGATAAAGTGGCTCAGAGATGTAGGTAGCATTCCAATATGAAGTGCAGGATGATTCCTGGATATGGAATTTCATATTTGGAAACTTGAACTTTGGAGGTATGAAGCTACTACACACAAAGGCTATGGTAAAAGGTTTGTCATTAATTGAAAAACCAGAAAGAATATGTGAAGGTTGTATCTTTGGAAAGTAGCATAGAGAATCATTTCTAGTTGGCAAGTCATATAGAGAAAAAGTTCCACTAGAAATAGTACATTCAGAAATTTGTGGACCATTGCAAATACCATCTATAGGAGGAAGTACAAATTTTCTAACATTCAATCATGATTTCACAAAAAAGACATGGATCTATTTCCTAAAGCATAAATATGGCGCATTGGGTTGTTTTCAACAATTCAAATCACTTATGAAGAAGCAAAGTGGTTATTACATCAACTTTATAAGAACTAAGAGAGGAGGAGAATATGTGTCAAGATAATTTCAATTTTTTTGTAAATTTCATGGCATCTACAAGTAATTCACTGCGCAGTATACACCATGACATAATGGTGTCACAGAGAGAAAGAATAGGACCATCATGGAAATGGCGCACAGTATGTTGGCAGCCAAACATTTGTGAAATGAGTATTGGGATGAAGCAGTAGCAACTGCAATATACAACTTGAACATATGTCCGACAAAGAGTGTGAAGAACAAAGTTCCTCAAGAAGCATGGACATGTATGAAGCAAAAAGTGGTGCACTTAAAAGCTTTTGGTTGTGTCGCATACGCACATGTTCCAAATGAGATGAGAAAGAAACTAGACAACAAAGGACATAAATGTATATTTGTTGGGTATTCTGAAGACACAAAAGCATACAAATTGTATGATCCTATTGCAAGGAAAGTCATAATTAGCCACAATGTTCAATTCGTGGAGAATGAAGCATGGGATGGAAGCATAGCAAATACAGTAAAAATTATTGATGTTATGGAGCATGATGATATATAGAAGAAGAGGTGGTTCAAACACCAAGTATAAATCAGTGTGCATTTCCTTCTACAACTGTGACACAAATCCTAGCAAAAACTACTCCAGTAAGATCAACAGGTGCGCATTCTACACCTAGAGCACAACAAACTCCAATAAGCAGTCCAAGCAGTTCTACATCCCTAGATCCAACATTAGAAAGTTTGTTACCAAGAAAGACAAGAAGTTTGTGCGACATCCATAACGATGACATAACAAATTCATTTTCATTTTTTTCTCTTTTTCACAAATAGACGATCCATTAACATTTGAATAAGTTGTCAAAGATTATGTATGGGCACAAGCCATGGATGAAGAAACCAGATGCATAGAGAACAATAAAAAATGGAACTTGGTCGATGTACCTGAAGACAAGGATGTGATAATTTTCAAGTGGATTTATAAAACCAAGAAAGATGCAAAAGGAAATGGGAAAAAGCATAAGGCACAACTAGTTGCAAGAGGTTTTACACAACAACATGGAATTGATTTCAATGAAACGTTTGCACCAGTTGTGCGCATGGACACGGTCATAACTATGTTATCCATTGTCGCACAGAACAAATGGTCAGTTTATCCAATGGATGTAAAGTTGACATGTTTGAATGGACATTTAGAATAAGAAGTATATGTGGAACAACCACAACGCTATGAGGTTCCTGGACAAGAAGACAAGGTATACAGATTGAAGAAAGCATTGTATGGATTAAAGAAAAATCCCAAAGCTTGGTACAGTCGCATAGATTCATATCTCACTCAGAATGGATTTCAGAGAAGTGAATTTGAGTCAACTATGTATATCAAATAAAATCAACAAGGTAACATGTTAATTGTTTGCTTATATGTAGATGATTTGATTTTTACGGTGATTTTTCCATAGAAGAATTCAAGTTAGTCATGAAGGATGAATTTGAAATGACGGATTTAGGGCTTATGAGATATGCTCTCGTTATTGAAGTTCACCAGTCCAAAGCTGGTATATTTGTTTCACAATCTAAGTATGCGGATGAAATCTTGAAAATATTCAATACGATAAATTCCAAAGCAGCCCCAACACCTGTCATAACAAGATTGAAGTTAAGCAAAGAAGATAAAGGGTCGAAGGTGGATCCCACACTATTTAAAAGAATGGTAGGAAATCTTATGTATCTAACAACAAGAAGACCTAATATTATGTATGGAGTGAGCATGATTTCAAGGTTAATGGAAACTCCAAAATAATCACATTGGAAGGAAAGAAAAATAATTATGAGATATGTGAATGGAACAAAATATTTTGACATTATGTATACTACTTCAAAAGCCTTCAAACTTATTGGATACACTGACAGTGATTGTGGAGGTAGCATAGATGACAGGAAAAGTACCTCTAGGTACACATTTCATTTTGGAACATGTATAGTATCATGGGCATCGAGGAAGCATCCCATATTGACTCTTTCTTCAGTACAATAAGAGTACTTCGTAGCTACAAGCGCAACTTGTCAAGCAGTTTCGATGAGAAGAATGTTAAAATATTTTTTGTAGGAAAAACGAGAACCAACAACATTATTTTGTGATAAAAATTCAACCATCATGTTATCAAAGAATCATATGTTTCAAAAGAAAACCAAGCATATTGATACAAGGTATCATTTTATCAGAGAGTTAGTGAATAACAAAGAATCTGTTCAGAATTTTGCAGGTCAAAAGATCAAGTTGTAGACACATTTACAAAATATTTAGAAAGAGATGCATTTTAGCATCTGTGTAGTAGTATGGGAGTCTATGCAGTAACATATGATTGAAAGTTTATGTAAGATTCATTTTTTGGTGATTTTTTTTGTAATCCCACCTACTTATTATTAAGGGGGGGTGTTGGAAATAGTAATTACAAGTCTGTGATCTTTACGTTTATGCCAATTTGTCAGTCAGTCAGTCTGTCTGTCTGTCGTTTTGCAAGTTTTTAGTTCGTTAGCTCTACGTTTACTCAAACTCAACTTTGTCAGTCAGCAAGCAGGGGAGTTATTTAATGAAGCTGACATTTATCTTTCTCGAGTTCTAATAAGTAGATAGAAGTCAGTCGAATTTATTGGCATCTTTAGTGCTTGAGTCAGTTTTAATTCTACATGAAGTCTCAGTCTTATCTATATATGTCCTAGTCTGTAGGAAGTCAAAAGAAGTAGAGAGAGCGATATACATAGAGTAGGAAAGAAGCAACGGTAGCTGAAGATATTCAAAGAAGTATGAGAGCTCAAGTTGTGTGTGTGTGTGTGTGTGTGTGTGTGTTTTAAGTTGAAGAAATAGTTCAGAAGTCATAAGACAAGAATCTTGACTCAGTTAGTATATTTTTTAATAGCGTGCAGCGCCGAAGTTCTTAATATCAAGTATTTTTTGTGTTGACAAGTTTTGTTGTATTTCTAAGTTTATATGCTAAGAATAGAAATGCATTTTTTCTATCAAGAAATCATTTATTAAGTGTTGTATCATAGCACGCAGTAGATCGTGCAGTCTTTGCATTGCACAGTAAGTTCTGAAAAGTTCAGTCAAAAATTTTTATGGCGTGCATTATTTTCCACTGCGTTGCGTAGAATCTGTTTGTGCATTGTAGCTCCAAGACAATATTGCCTCTAACACAAAAGTGTATTATATGTTTTAAAGCTCTAGTAATTTCACAAAAGCTTACTATAGAATTTGTTTATGGAATATATTTGAAAGATAATTGAACTTTACTCTAAACAAAATTAGTATCTATTTTTTCTTATATGATCATAAAATTCAGTATCGGACTGGGACAATCGAGAGGTGTAATTGAGGCCATGGGATGATCAAGTTATGGATGCAACATAGGAGGTGAATATATATGTGTTTATATCCAATGCATGGATAATATATATGTTTTATTTTAAGTATGTATCACGGTGATCTCTGTGTTTACACATCTCTCCGGTCTCTAATGGTGTTGTTGCTAGAAGCATGGAGTTAGGGGTCAAATCCCATGTGGATCTGAAACAACGGAAGTACCAGTGTTTAGAAAGTAAAGATCATGAGTGCACCTGCGTTATCGTATGATTGGATAGTGAAATTTGTATAACTGGGTTAACATTTCGATGGATATGATAAGAAAGATAGCAAAGACTAAGGTTCACTTGTTGTCACAGGGTGATGCTCTCTATAGGGTTGATAAGATTCAATGACATAATGCCCCATGCTCAGTTTCGAAATCCGATGAATTGAAAATTATTGATATGGTATATAATTCATTGGTGTATTCATTATATTTTCAATTATTGATCTTTTCTAACCTAAACGTCTCTATTATTTTCGTACTTTATCTAACTCTCACTTGATCTTGGTTGACCCATGTTGACGATTAAAATCGCAATGAGGATTTCGCCCGAAACGTATTGCGAAAGCCTATTATTATAAGCTAATGATATATATAATACTAGTAGGTGGGACCCCCTTGTAGATTGGAGGATCATATTTGGTTCGTATTTGAGTTTTATGTTGTTGTTCGAGACTGCTTACAGGGTTCTACACAATTGATGAAATCTTGGTTTTGTTTGCGACATAATGGAAGATGAATAATGCATGCTATGTGTCGGTTTTGTGCTCTAAGCTCCAAATTATTTGTATGAATGGATTGCATTCACGGTTATGGCATTGTTGTTTAAGCCATGAATTGTAACATGTCGTACCTACACAAAACACATGTTAGTTATAAGAGGAAATAAGAGCAATAGAAAATAGAAAAGAGACCTATGGAGAAATCTAAGGAAAAGGAACTTAGATATCCTATACTATACTATGCCATGCTACATTATATGCAAATGAAATTAAAAGGATTATTGAGTCCTAGCTAACCAAGTTAGTGGCTATTCGATTTATTGATTTATATGAAGGCACATTCAATATGTGTTATGGTATGTTTGGCAATGGTTAATGTGATATAGGGTGGCACATTTGGCAAGTAATGGATGTTAGTTTCAATGCATATATTAATTGAATGGATTAATGGATCGTTGGTTGGCGTGTACTAAGTGATTGAATGAGTAAAGGATGGAAGCGACGTGCATTTACTGCACATCACTCCATACCTGTCCCACTGGCCATCACCCTAGCTTGGATATTGTTCAATTGTGTTGGATGTGTTTACACTTTGATTTTCAGGCAAGGGAAGAATTGCTCGAACAAGCTCACGTTTTTAAGGATTTTTGGTTACAGGTATGTCTTTTTTGCCATCCATGAACCTGCTCTAGTGATGTATGGGTCTATGCTTTTCTTGAGATTGGAAACTATGTGAACTCTGGTGTTTTCTCTGAAATGGTTGTTAGTGTGGTTCTCGTTGCAAATGGAAAAATTGGATGGTTAAAGTCACAGTTTCGTTGATTATTCTGAGTGGAAGAAGCCATGAAGGCTCTCGATTGTCTTTATGGGTTTTGTTGAAGGGTTCATTCGGTCTAGACTTCCTGGTTGTATCCACACAATTCTTGTCACCATACCCAGTCATATTTGTTGTTATGGGGTTGTTGGGTTTGTTCTCGAACCACCTTGGGTCACTGCATATCGTTTCACGTGGTTGAGGGCTCGTTCATGATTATTGATGTCTGCACAGTTGGTTATGATGGATATTATGCCAAGGGGATCACTTTAGGGTTGGTTTCTATTTATTGGCTATGTTTTCATATCGGTATTATTCGGGTTGATTGGGGAAAACCATGAGGGTTATGCCCTGCATGTTCTCAGGTTATTACAGGCCAGTAAG
The DNA here is from genome assembly GCA_009831015.1 of Picea engelmannii. Classification (NCBI taxonomy): domain Eukaryota; kingdom Viridiplantae; phylum Streptophyta; class Pinopsida; order Pinales; family Pinaceae; genus Picea; species Picea engelmannii. Next base: position 4,020 of record ML802719.1, on the reverse strand, counting down.
AAGCCCCTGCTCCTATGTTAGTGATCTCTCCTACCTGGTAAGATGACACCCTATCTTGCAAGACATTGGTTATGTGGCATGTGTTTCCACCGTGTTGTCCCAAAGGGTTCTCACCTGCTGTTAGTGGTCGATTTCAGTCTCCCTGTGTTGGTTCCATAGAGCGAACCGTTGATTATTCAAAGCCCTTTTTTAATAAATGGAGCCAGTTATATCCTATCATGTATATTGTTGACTGTTGGGAGTTGGTGGAGTATCATCGACAGTGGTTGATTGTTGTCTCATCTCTGTTAATAGCGTTGACAGTGGTTTTGATTATTTGGTATCTAGTCACTGCATTATTTATTATAATAGTTGAATTGATAGCTCAGCATGGTTAATTGGTTGATTCAAGAAAGGAAGTGGGAACACAGTCGTTGCCTCTTGTGTTGTAACAGTTGGATTTTTGACTCAACATTTTTTTATGGTATGATTGGGAGTGTGCCTCTTTGCGTTATGCACAAGGTTGTGTGTTTCCTACAGCATGGTATAAGTTGAAATGATGGTTGTTGTTAATGTGTGTTTTGATTGCCAATTGGGATTATTGAAACTTAAAATATTGATGATTTTTTTTTGGCTGTCCACTGTGTATGTTTGATGGATATCATGCATTGTATCATTGATTGCACCATTAGAGATGGGCACGGGTTCTATAACAGTATGGTTTTATTTTCAATTTAATTGTTAAATTGAATTGAGGAATGGAATTGGGCAAGATTTTAAAATAACTTGTGTCTGTGTTTGATTTTAAGGTTTAATTTATGAATATGGTTGATGGTTTGGATGTTGAACAGAGTCGATACAAATGACTGTGTGTTCATTGGAATTGTCTAAATGTTTGAAAGAACAAGTGAGAGGACACAAAAAAATTATACAGGTTGTTGAAAGGCATATTATTTTGAGTATGATGACACTGTGATTAATTGAAAGTGTTAAGAATTTAAATGTGAATAGTGAGCAAGTTTAACACATAGTAATGGTTAAATTACACACAATGATCGTTTAATTGATCACATAAATTGTTTGGTTAGTTTTGAATGTTTGCATTAAATAAGGAATGGTTTTATCGATTACTAAATTAAATTTATGAACAGTGCCCGCTCTTTTTCCCTACCATTATTTTACTTTTCATTAATCACAATCCCCTCGCCTTCCCATATTCATTACTCACTCTATGTTCCTAAAATTTAATTACAGATAAGAGGATCTTTGTATTGTGACAGTTTAAGATCACAAGGATGGATTACAATGATATGTTCTTTGGTTTACATTTTAGTTAATTGTTTGTTGTCTGTGAGCAGTAACCATGTTCGTTTTCCCCTCATTTTAACATTTTTTTCGTTCAATACAAATCCCTCGCATATCCCAAAACATTTGTTCACCCCATGTTCATTGACAACGGTTAAACAATTTGTATGGATTGGATTGCATGAGTTTGATATGTTGTTGAGCCAAAATTTATCTCATATTTTAAAAGAGTTGTCATGTATGGTTGTTAAAGAAACTATTTGCTAATCAATCATGCATATAGGAATGAGATTTTTCATCTAAGGTAGCCATGGAAAAGGTAACCGAGGAAGAGGTAATTGGAACAGGGGCCCTAGAAGGCCAATATTCTCCATTCACTTTGATGTTGACTCACAAGAGTTAGGCCAGCTATTTCAAGATTGGTTTTTAAATTGGATTGGGGAAGGAGTGGTCCAACCTAGGCATGAAAGGCCTCCCTTCCAAGCTCCACAAGCCCCTAGTATTTTCGTGCCCCCTCATGTCTCATTGCAACCTGAGGTTCCCTAAAATGACGAATGGCAAGATATTGTTCACCCGACAATCTCCCAACATCGTGGCTGGCCCAAATTGTATTTACCTGCTCCCCTGCCTATCAATCAAATTTCCAAAGATGCCCCTTCCAACTCACCAGTTCAGTCTTCCAATGCTATAAAAAGGTTAAAAACCAAGGCCCACCATGCCCCTGACAAAGGAAAAGCCACTGCTACCCCTTCCTCACCGTCCAATGGCTCTGATAAATCTGTGTCCTCCCGGATGCATTTGAAGGATGATTTCTCTCATGTGATCAGCGAGATTAGGCCTAAAGGATCAACACAACCAAAGGTAGATTCAGAGAGATCAAAAGGTGACAATAGCAAAGGATTGCATCTCAAAGTGGGAAATATGTATTTTAAGTTTTAATTTATTTATTGTTGAGAACAATTGACTTCAGAAATTTTGGACAACATGTTATTTTTGGATATATGAGTAATATGTTTTGAAAATAATTTCAAATATCATTGAGATAAATTGTCAAATATGAATGTGATGATGGGAGTCACAAGGAGGGATGGTTCTTTTAATTCACCATTTGTGTTATGATTTTTAAAGATAAAGGGGAGTCACAAGGGGTCCCACCTACTAGTTATTATTTATTTAAAAACCCTTATTATGATTTATTACTTTTCCCCCTAACTAAAAAATTGGTTGAGTTTTTAGTTAACATAACCACTGAAGTAGTTCAACTACTTCAACCAAATATAATTTGCTTAAAGGAAAAAGGAAAGGGATTAACAAGGGAGAATAGAAGGGGAAGCATACTAAGGTTTGCTCTTGAGTTTTTGTTGAGATAATTCAGTTTTCATTCATTCCTTAATTCATTAGAAGCCTGATTCTTTTTTATGATAGCAGGGTCTTATTGTAGACAACAAGATTCAGTGATGAATTACTTCATTCAGACACTTGTTTTTCAGAGGTGTTGATCTATCTTTGATAGTTTGTGTAGCCTTGTCTGTTTGTGAATTAGTTTTGATGTCTGACAAAGGCTATTGTGTAGAGTCTAGTGGCAAGCAATCTGGGGCAAGTTGATCCAACTTTTCAAGTTCAGTTTTTGATGTTCTGTCAGAAGTCCTTTTGTATGTTTCATCGGGGATGTCTAAGTTTGAATTTGGTCTAAAACATTCTTGGGAAATTTTTGTAAAAAGAACGATTCTTTGATGAATTGGAATGAAATAAAGGATTGTTTTATGTCTCATATGTGTTGATTATTGACATGGTTTCTTTACTTTTGTCTCTATATTTATTTCAGCATCTAATATATTCAGAAAATTACATAAAAATGATTTTTTCGACAAGCTTTTGATTATAAAAAAAACATCCTAAGCACTTGTGAATTAGGATATCAGTTTTGATGTCTATAAACATAGGGTGATATTCTCTTCTATCTTTCTTTAGCCAAGCAGGATATGAAAAGTTTTGAGTAAGATCATTTCATATATTTTCCTCAACATTTTATTTTGGCGACCATACTGGGGAGATCTTTGATATTTCTCTGGTTATTTTTTATGCTTGATTAGCATCGAATACATCTATTTTTCTGATATTGATTCTTTGACTGTTTTATTTCTTAATGATTGTGCATGTTGCAAGGTAGCCTAATATTGAGCGTGGTCTTCAAGATCAGACCAACATTTCTTTGAATTTGTTCAACACCATTTTAGACACTGCCAATACTTGTGTTGAGCTTAATCATTCATGGGAAGCAATTGAACGAGATATTAATTCCCAATAACATTGGGAATCTAGACGTAGACAACCTAGAAATCAACAGTAACCTTCTAGTTCCTTTAGTTTTGGCCTTACATTCATGTCCTTAGACTCTCGTGTTTCTAGAAGAAGAAGAGGCTTATCACCTGGAATTAATCCTATTGTTGAAATAGGAAGAATGAATTTTGTGTTGTCAACCCAACAAAGTGCTCTAAGGAGAAATTTGTCTGATTCATCCAGTTCGTCTTTCTCTCCCTCATCTATCATCTAAAATATGGCATATATTGGTGGCTCTGGTGGCACTGGAAGTGCTTCCTCCTCTCAATCTTCATCTTCATCAGTTATTGGTAGCTTATATAGCCACCATATCCCTATCCAATGTACCATGAATCCCACCAAAGTCATTAAAAAGTATGGGAATTTTCAGTTTGAAGAAGATGCCACAACCACACT